>KZ651079.1:464670-542376 GCA_001010745.2 Gerris buenoi | reverse complement strand
TATATATATATATATATATATACATCCTTAACCGTAAGGAAAAATAAGAAATTAATTACTGAGTTACAAAGAAATTTTAAAAAAATTAAAAAAATTGTTTAATTAATTAAAATATAATTGCAATTAGTGTTACTTTAGGGTTTGAAATATACCACTTTAATGGAAGAGTAGCTTAGTCCACTCAGCTCTTGGGGGTATAAGCTAGCTTGCTAATAAAGACTAATTTTTGTGTCTTTTCGTCTCTCTCCTCTCAAAATCCTGACGCTTTTTCATGATAAACTGTCTTTTATTCTGTTTTTGGCGTATCTTGCTTCTGCATAAAGAGGAAGAACGCATGGTTGAACCTCAGCATTCTTTATTTTACCAATTTATTTTAGTAACGTTTTTTTGTCCTTAATAGCAGTAGTAAGGTCAAATTACTGCAAACAGTTTGGATTAAATCTAAACAGAATGAAGTAATTTGAAATTTTTATCACAATATTAAAGTAATTTTTTTTACTATTTTGGAAGGGTTTTTTGCTATCTTTGCCCCCCCCCCCCTCCTGTAGGGGCAAAATATTGGAAATAAAAAAAAGTGTTTCAGGTAAAAATTTACCATTTTTCACTGTAGAATCCAAATATGCTATCAAAAATTTACACTCCAATTTGAAATTTTGAAGTTGGGTGGACATTTCATGAAAACTAACTTCCCTTTGCATGGTAGAGATCCCCGAAGTTTCGTTAATTTATCGAATTTATCGAAGGGGAGTGAGACTTTATGACCATCCTGTATAAGAAGCTATGTAGGCAAAGAACCTGATTTTTTTGGATTTTGTCGTTTTTCCTTTATTTTAAATGGAATTCTACTTGTATACACCATTTCAAGAATTGCTAATAACATAACTTTAGGCTCATATACCTTATGAAATAAGGTATATGGTATTATGGGTAGAGGTGTGACATTTTTATTTCTGGTTCAATTTGTAATGAACTCTTACTTAAAATTAATTTTACATATATAAGTAATAAGTAACTTTACTA
This sequence comes from Gerris buenoi, assembly GCA_001010745.2. Taxonomy (NCBI): domain Eukaryota; kingdom Metazoa; phylum Arthropoda; class Insecta; order Hemiptera; family Gerridae; genus Gerris; species Gerris buenoi. The sequence continues at coordinate 541,356 of KZ651079.1, read as the reverse complement.
AGATAATATAAGGGGATCCAAAATGCCTTGAGTTGATTCCAGACGGTTGAAATTATCATGCTACTATCTGTGTACATTCGACAAAAAACGTCTAATTTTATGAAAATTCAGATTAGTATTTTTAAATTTCCATACCTTCCACTTAAACAATAAAATAAAAAGTCCCTCAAATTTCCTTTAAGGCCCCTATACGCACTTCAACTCAGTTATCCAACTACGTCTCTCAACCTGGTTGATCAACATCAAAAGAAGTTGAAAAACATCAGTAGAGAGAGAAACAGCATAAAAAGAACCCAGCATAAAGTGCAACTATACCCGAGTTACGTCCCTGGTCCCTGTGTCTATCTGTCACTCTGTACGGTTCCAATAACTTTTGAATCAAAAGAGATAAAAACGTAAGCTTCGCCCACCAATATCAAAAGGGTTTTGATGTCTTTCAACATGGTTGTTCAACTTGTGATTAGGTCTCTCAACCTGCCCATACACCATACACATTTCAACTTCAACGTCAACTCAACCAAGTTGGACAATAAGTTGATGTGTGAATGGGGGCCTTTAAAATAAAGATGGGAAAAACGGTAACGAATTTTGGTTTAAGTGTGGAATTACCTGGTAGAAGAAGAACAACCTATTATCAAGACTATAATTGTAGAAGCATTTTTCAATATCAAGCTGCAAGTAAATATCAGGCTTTAATATCAGCTGAGTGAAAAGGAAACTTCTTTGACTCAGAGGCCTCTTAATGCTCTCCTCGCCCTTTTTTGCCCTATTGTTAACAAAGCTTTCAACAGCCTTTTAACTTCTTTTTTGTTTCATTTATGCCCTTTACTTTTCCATTCTTTCTATTTTTTCAATCAAAAATATATATATATAATTTATTTTTTTTATTTTTTAACTAATTAGGTGTTAATAAGTTAAACAATTAACACTTCTTTTAAGTGCTTTTTTAAATTTATAGGTTAGTTTGAAACAATTTTTCCCCTTTCTCTTCTACAAAAATAATTATGTAGTATTAAATGCATAACTAATGACGTTGAAAATGTTTTTTTTTTTTTTATTAATAACCTATATCGATTTGATTAAAAAAAAAAACTCTTTTATTGTAAAATTTACTTACATTTTATTTTGTATGTTAATTTAAATTACATCAAAATCGATTAAAAAAAAAGAAATGTTCTATCTAAATGTTTAAGCATCTGAAAATTAATATAGCATTTGTTTAGAGGGGTTGGTTTTTTGTTTTTCTGCGGCTCTAGTTTGCACGTATACGAATATTATTCATTTACGAATTTCAATGAAAAACTGGGTTGGTGTCTAGGTCAATAAGTCACTATCATTTCACCTTGAATCGATATTTATTTGCATGCTTGATTAACTGCATATTATGCGTGTTATTTAGCACCTGCTACTTAATGAGATACCTGAAACCATGATTATCTTTTAAATAAATATGTACAATATTCCAGCATACTTGTAACCTGTTACGTATCTTTCCCGTCCTTCTTTGTTCAGTTTCTTACAGTGAGGTCATTTATCCTACTGCCGACTGAAGGGTTGATGGATCTTTTTCTGAAATCAAATTAAACTGATTTTGACTTTAAATTCCATTTTTGTTGTTACATCGTCGACTTGTTAAAGTTTTTTTCATTAATATAATAAAGCTTTTTGTTTGGAAGGATTACTTCCGAGCTTACCGAAATTGTTTTTTTTTATTTTATTGTGACCTTTCTGAAGAACATAATTATTTTATGACTCCAAATACAAAATTAATAAAAAATATTAAGATCTTATATTAAATGTTTCTGAAGTTATATAGCCACTTAAAATATGCATTTTGAATTAAAATTTCGGTTCAAGAAAACCTGGACTTTTTAATAATCAAAGGAAACTTACTTAACACACAATAAAGTTTAGCTCTGCAAATAATTATTGCTATGTTTAAAAAGATGACTAAAGGAATTTATCTTTTAAAATTAACTATAGTCTTCATGAAAAATTATAAAATTCCTCTATGGAACATGTTTACATATCATAAAAGTGACTAGTTTCCTAATTTCAAGGGTCTAGTTCAAATAGATTTAGCAAATTGACACAAAAATTTTTCATCATCTTGAAGTAATACAGCGTGCACTTACTTGTTATCATTAATATTAGAAAAATAAAAGTAAAATTAATTTTTGGACTGTGGTTGTTAAATGGATCTTTAATACTTTTTTTTATACTTTATGAAAAGAAAGCTGGGCCTTGCATTAATAACTTGTACGTGAGATAGACTTTTATAACCTAATTAAAAACGGTAGAGTCGTAGACAGAAATATAAATTAGTAAGTAGGAGTAATGTTTAAATAAAATGATTAAGTTTAATAAAATCTAGTCGGTGACTGGCCTACGGCCACTGACGGCGAACCGTCCTGCTGCCAGGTACATAATATATATGCCAGGTAATTATATAAAATCTGGTACTTGTATAAGCCCTGGTACTTTATTGGAGCAGGTATTTTTTATAGAAGCTTCTATAAAAGAACTTAGTAATTGTGTAGGATTACCAGGTTGTCCCTTCATTTTTAGTTTAACATTATTCGTTGCCCATTATAAATTATACATATGTTATTAAATTATAAGGTTTTTATTATCAGGCCTTTATCTTTATCCGAAACTAGATGTTCACTAATTTACGACTAATTTCATGGGTTCTTGAGAAAGTTTCCTCGTCAGAAATCAGAGAATGTTTCGTCATGTCTTGTCAGTTTGTTCATAAACGTTTCTGCAAACTCCTACGCCCCACGCGTCCGATTTTGATGAAAAGCCCGTAGATGGTTTATATAAATATCTTTCTCCGTATTATATTTATTCCCCCCCCCCCCTGAAGATCGAAACCAGTCAAAACAAACACCTTTCTATTCCCAGTGGATTTAAACAATGTGTATGAACTTTAATATGGCCCACATTCTTGTCCTAGTTTCAAATCTATCTCATTTCTCATTAGACTTTATTTTATAGACATGTCACCATTCATGTAATGATAGGACTCAAAGAAGTTGTGCCACACTAATAGGGAGACGTGTCAGTGTTCAGTAATTTAGCTATTGATTATATAATTATTAAAGTTTGTAATATTTAAATAACAGCCTTTTAAAATGCATCTTGATAAATTAAATTAACAATAGTTCTTTGGCTGTTTTATTATGTAATTGTTATCATTAAGGTTTGTTTATTTACTTATTAGTATGTACTTCATTAAAGAGGTCAATACTCCATATCTGAGAGGCTTAAGAATATATTAAGGAGAATGTACATTAAGGTCAGTCTGATAATTATAATTGTAAGAGATTACGTTGAGTTCTGTCTCTCGTCTCTCAGATGTTATTATTATGACATATGAAAACACATAACATCATTCAATTTATCTCTTTTATCCCTTTTGTCTTCCATTAATAAAACAATATTTTTCAAATTTATTTGTTTCTTTATCCTCTAACATTTTTTATCTTCCATTCTTTTATTTATTTATTTATTTAATGTCTTCCTCGTGTAAGTATTCTTTTTAATTCCATTAAATTTCTTTCTTCCATTAATACAGTTTCTTCCATATATAATTTTATTTCTCAGTAGCTAACATGAGATCCCAACTTATTTTTTTTTTATAGAAAGGGTTACTTTATTAAAGATAGCCAAGCCACAAGTGACTTCTTATATTTTTAAATAGATTACTTTTCTTTCCCTCAATAAAAAAGTAAAAGTTTAAAATGCTTGGCTAACTGTTCATTAAAATGTCTTACTTTTGTAATCATCATTGTAGTTGTATCGTTGTTTTAGTAATAAATGTATTTAAAATAATAAGTAGAAATGTCTGACCCTGACTAATTCTATACAAGAATAAATAATCTCCCCTCTATTGCCTTTTTCAAATCTTTTATTCCTATTTTTAATGTATGTAAGTCTAAATTTTTTTATTACATTTTAATAATTTTAGTTTTATATAATGCTATTCTATCTCTCTTTTATTTGATTCTTTGTCTTCAAATGTTTTATTACTCTTCATTAACTCTATTCATCCGCTTCATTCACTCATTCAATAATTTTATTATCTCCTCACTCTAAACCTATTTCCTCTCATTGTACTTCATTCCCACTTCTGATTTAAATTATCTTTTATTATTCTTTTCTTTTTTTNCTTCAAATGTTTTATTACTCTTCATTAACTCTATTCATCCGCTTCATTCACTCATTCAATAATTTTATTATCTCCTCACTCTAAACCTATTTCCTCTCATTGTACTTCATTCCCACTTCTGATTTAAATTATCTTTTATTATTCTTTTCTTTTTTTTATTTGTATTTCGTACATGTCCATCTCTCCCTTTTTCGAAGAGAATATCTATCACTTTCCTTATTTGAACAAAAAAAAAAAAAAAATCAAAGATTTTAATATCACTCTCTTAGCTGTAACCCTACCGACTATTCTGCTATTATCCTCTCTTTCTTTATCAACCTAAAACCTAGTTTGCTCGGGTCCAGTATTTTAGTAGAGTAGTTTAGTCATTTTGTTCTCGACTCGTTTGGACATTTTGTTACTGACTAAATTTATATACTCGAAACTGACTAAATTACTCAACCATGGCTACTAATACTAAATTACACGACCCGTGCAAACTGGGCTTTATGCTTTATAATATTATTCTTCTCACTTTTTAACTTAGCCCTACTACCTCTCTCTCTCTCTCTTTTTTCTCATAGAAACTAAGGTTGAATATTACTTTATTTAAAAATATATTTCTTTTTCTTTTATTGTTTTAATTTAACTCTCACTCTGTTGACCTTAATATAATACCTCTCTCACTCACTAATTGGCCTCTCTCACTAACCAATGGGCCTTTCTATATCTCTCTTTCTCCTTCTCTCACTCAAAGTAATAACATCTCTTTCTTTCTCTTATTTTAATTTAACTCTCTCAGTCAACCTTAATGTGATATATCTCTCACTCACTTAATGCGCCTAAGTATATTTCTTTTACTCTCACTCAATTATTATTCTCAATATATCTCTCTAACTCAATATGCGCCTTACCACAACTATTTCACTCCCCATCCTTATAGCAGTTATCACCAACACCAGTTTTCTAGTTTTTCATCGTTAAATTATTTCTGTTGATTCTTCACCTCGCTTTATCACAATTTTCTCTTGAAATATGTTATTAATTTTTCATCTCTCTTTCTTTTTCTTTGTTTTTGTTGTGTTCCTGTTGTCTTGCACACTAATTCTTGATGTATGTATTGTATATCTTACTTATTCAATTAGCCTTACTGTCTCTCGCTCAAATCTAAGTTTATTGTTACTTTTCCTCACTACTAATATAGTAGGAAAAGTATTGTTTTCACCAACTTTTTTTTTCAAGATTTCAACGGAAAAATCCGTTTTGGGTGTTTTTAAGACCTCTTGAGTGGTTTTCAGCATGACGTATGTATGAGTGTGTGTATGTGTTTTATCATCGTAGCGCCTATGGTATTTAACCTAGAGAGTTGAAACTTGGCAGAAAAATCAGTCCTTACCTGAAGTGGTGCAACTTTTTCCGCCATCTTAAACCCAGTTTGCTGAGTCAGCAAAAATTTAAAAAAATCGTAGTAAATCAATAATGCTTATGATCGAGTTGAAATTTGGCACGAATGTATCTCTCTGCATGAAAAACAAGCCCACTAAATTTCATTTCGATATTGGCCGCTATTTTGAAGTTTTTGAATTTTTAAACTTTGACGGTTAATAATGCCGAAAGTTTAAATAGGATTTTGACATATAGCATATCGTTGGAACTGGAAAAAATTAAGGATCAAGTATAAAAAACCCCGATGAAATTCCATTAATTAGTTTAAAAGTTATAAGCGAATGTAATTATTTATTAGTGCGATAATTATGATGACGGCAAAGTTTGTTTATATCTGTCAAAATACCGCCAAACTTCAAATAACTTAATAAAATATAGGTCTTAAAAATAGGTTTTTTATTAGTTCAGAACGGTCACCCATCCAAGTACTGACCACGTCAAATGCTGTTTCCTCCTGCTGCGAAGCAGCAGGAGAGGCCACTTTAGTGGCCTCTGAAGTGAGGAAAAGTTCCGAGGTACCCCGTACCCGATTTTTTTCCTTTATGAAAGAGGTGTAGTTAAAAACCCAAATTACGTCTTCACCTATATAATTGTATTTTGAACAATTTGACTTGTTTCGGATGTTCTAATGAAGCCTTCTTGAGAAAATTTGTTGGTTTCAAAAGGGACTTTGAAATTACAAGCGCAATGCTATTCCTACTTGTACTTTCGATGTCCCTTCAAAACCAAATGATTATTATCTGAAGAAGGCTGCATTTGAACAACCGAAACAGGTCAAATGGTTCAAAATACAATTTTGTGTGAAGCCGTTGTTTGGTTTTTGAACTACGCCTATTTCATGATGAGTCGATATTACAGATTTTGAAAAAAACTCATTCGAGGATATTATTCCTTTGTTTATTATTCTTTGTTTTGGTATTTAAATTTAAATCTCCATTTCACTTTATCACAATTCTCTCATGACAACCACTTATTTTACTCCTATATAGTGTTTTAATTTCCCCTCTCACTTATTCCTCCACCTACTGAATTCTTTGATTATTATCTTAGTTGTTTTAATTCTTTAACTCACTTTATCACCTATTCTCTAATGACAAACTCGTATATTGCATTTATTATCCCTCTCTCACTCATTCCGCCGTAAGCTTTACTATCTCCCCTCTCAACTCAACCCTGAGGCTATTATCTCTAAAAACAAGGTACTCACAGATTTAGTGTTATTATGTCGCCACTTGGGCAATGATGTTACACCGTTGTCTCGCCTTTTTTGTGTGTGTTTCTTTCCAAATGTATTAACTGTTAACCTGTTTTAACTGTGTAAAAACCAGCCGCCTTTAGTCACTTACAGATGTTATAAGTTTCATAAGAATCTCTAAAAATGACTGAAAGGAAAATGGATAAAGAAAATCCCTTTTTCCGAGGTATGGATACATGATTTTGAGTATATTTTTACTTCTTATGGAGTTAGTCTAATTTATATACCATTTTACAAATCGCATTACTTAATTATTATTTATTAGTTTCTCTGAAGTATAATACTATAATACATGGTTTGATAAGTATATTGTAAATTATCTGTAAAACATTCAATTTCATACATTATTGAGTAGTTCGTCAGTTCTAAAGTAAATATTTTATACTAAAAAATTAAGCGAGTTAATATTCGACATATTATCATTAATTTAAATATCTATTTCATATTGAATTATTTTGATCGAAGTAAATTAACTAACAAATGCACGAAAATTGACCCAGTTGTCGCTTACCAAAAATAAATGTTTGCATATTGATACATACATTTATGATTATTGTAGTCTAATGTACACTCTTTTTGTTTGATACACTCATAAAGTTTGTGGTAAGTATAGTAAGTTAACTTAACCCATACTGGTGATAACCAATAACTTTATTATAAAATACCTATTTGAACTAGAAAGATTTCAATGTTATCATATGAAGATTTAATATCATCTGTTCACTATTAAAGTAGGTATTCATCAGTTAATAATTGAAGTAGGTATTCATCAGTTCATAATTGAAGTAAGTATTCATCAGATCACTTTTAATTTTATAAAAGTAATTATTTAAAATCATCAGTTCACTTTTAAAATAGGTATTCATTAGTTATTGAAGTAGGTATTCATTAGTTCATAATTGAAGTAGGTATTCATCAGTTCACTTTTAATTTTGTAAAACTAATTACAGATATTAAAATAGGTATTTATTGACATTTGCTATTGTAATTTTAGTACATAAACTTTGCAATCTTACTCTACTTGGTTATATATTTTGTTTCCACTTTTCTTTTATTTAAAAAATAATTGAATTGTAATAATAGAAAATGTGAATTCTTACAATTCTTTTCTTTATTAAAGTCACTAAATTGCCTCTCCATATTAGCCTCGTTACATGTCGGCAATATCTTAATATAAAACAGCCAATTTTAGAACATTACATTCATTTTAAGAGTTGTTGAACAAGATCGTATTTTTAGGACAATTGCTCAAATGAGGAGACATTTATATGATACATACAAATAATTTATTCGATTAAATAAAATTTTAAACTGCTGTATGAATATAAAATTATTTATACTTAAACACCCAGCACGTTTGAAGTATTTTAAGGTTGACATACACTCAAGCAGCATCATTACACACACGCACATAATACGCACATAATATATACAGCCATATGAATCATGGGGCTTCATAAATAGTTAGTGGTTTAGTTCGGGGAGAAATGCAGTGTCTTAGTGCTGGAAATAAGTGTATTTAAGTGGTGGTATAAAATAAATATGAAAGTACACATCACCTTATATTTCTCGAAACACTGATATAGTAATACCTCCGTCACCGGCCCTTTATGCCTGAATTAACTTGACTGACACGAGTCAGTCAGAGTTGTTGTATTTCAATAAATTCATAAGTTCTCGTTCCGCTACATAAGAGTTATTGTTGCTTTTTTACCTCTTATTTATTTAATTAAACATTTATTAAATTTTTTAGTGTGTATATAATAATAACGGAAATAAATACATTATATGTACAATGAAATATTTCGCATTGTTGGTGTGGTAATATATTCATTTATAGATTTAATATCATATTTATATGAAAGATACATACTTTGTCTATTTCAATATAGCTATTGTTGTGTGCTATCTAAAATTTATGGATGATGACACAATTTGCAATAAAGCTCTACCCGCTTCTTTATTGCATTACGCCCTCTGCGCATCGACTCCTAATCACCTTAAGTTCATTTCCTGTCCATAAATTCAATCCTACTGACAGAATACTTAATTCATTTTATATTTCAAAATTTCATACCACCTTCATCGCATAAAATGAAGTCATAACGACTTAAACTCTTAGCTCATGCAAATTACCAAATATTTAAAGTGAATATATTTTATATGGAAATAATAATTATTATTTTTTCCCCTAAGTAATATTGTTGTGAAGATGTGACTCACTTGTTTTCTTTTTATAAAGAATTTATTGCGTAGCTATTATTTCTGTGATTCAACTTTGAAAACAAGTTGTATAAACTTATCAGACATTAGAAATAACTGGTAAATCAATAATAATTATAATCATAGAATGAGGAATTAAAAATTGAACTACATATTATGCATTGATTTTTTTTTACTTGCTCATAAACGTATTACATACAGAGAGAATGTATTGTATTATATATTACTACGAATATGAAAAAAAGATAAATAGATTTTTTTTTTTAATTCAAACATTTCAATTATTTTTTTTTATTGGTTTTAATAATTAAGTTATATTTTATTGTTATTATTTTTGTATCCTTGTGTAATTATTACATTAATTTTTATTTATTCTGTTATATAGGCTAGAATAGAAATGCAAATATTTTCTAGTCTTTGTTTTTCTTTTCGACAGTTGCTAGTATGCGTATGAATTAAATTTGAATAATATATAAAATTCGTATGTAAAACGTAGTTGGTGATTGCTGTAGATACTGTGCAATGCAACATGTCGAGGTTATTATTAATTAATTAACTCGATTTACAGATTTGTTCATTACAGTTTATTTTAGCATTTAGCTTGCCTAGCGAGAGGTGTGGTTAGTATAAGTTATGCTACCCTCTTCTAGCTTGAAAACTAGATGTATTGAAAACCTTGATCCTAATGTATTTTGAATCATGGCGGGTTGTTCCTCTCGTGTTTTACAAAATTTTTAAAACGTGATTTACACCAGTAATATATATTTTAGTAATAACTACTATAAATACTAATTGCTTAAACTGATCTGTATTAAATTAAATCAACAATCCGATCCTTGTAGTTTTTGAATTCTTGAATAGTTGGGACTGTTATTATATTAGTAATTAAAAATACTCACGTTTGCGATATTTTTATCCTTCCTTGAGTCTTTTACAAGCTTATTGATGAGAGAGAAAGAAAGTTTAATAGTATAAAAAAAAGTCCTTGCATTTGTCTCTCACTAATGTGAGAGACAAATGTGTTTTCATCAATGTTGATTTCACTTTTTTAATAAATAAATGACATTCTTCACATTTACACAGTTTCTTATCTATCCTTAATCTTTATTAAGATATCTTCTCTTATAATATTGTTTGCACCTAACCCCAACATCTCTCTCTTGAGAATTATTCATCATCATTGCAAAAATGAGCCTTTTTATTGAGGTTTCGTTGGTAATACTAATAAAAAAATAGTTATTTATGCACCTATGCATGCGAAGAATAGTATAGGCGATGCCGAAGAAGCCAACCGAAGGTCCCTAAATCCCGAGGCGAAGCCGAGGGAATTAGAGCTTTTGATTCCCGAGGCGCAGTCGAGGGAATAATGCTAATTAGCTCCCTCAGCTGCGCCTCGGGAGATTAGCGCGAAGGAAATAATGGCACTTTACTCACGAGGTACATACAATATTTTATCTCCAGTAGGGAGAAAATACACATTTTTGACAATTGCATGATTTTTATTAGCACTTTTAATAGTATAGATATAAGAGATTCAATATTAAAAACAAATAAGAATTGGAATTAAACTCAAATAGAAGGTTATTTAGATGCAGGTTATAAACAATCATAATGAAGGTCGAAAAAGCAATATCGCCAACCTGATTTAAACGACTTCATTAAATTAGCCATTCATTTTCTACTATTTATAAAACAATTAAGTTGGCAATACTTACCTACTTTTTCGCCCTACTTTTACTTTTCTCCCAACTTTTTGAATTCAGGGAAGAAAAGATCTATTTTACTCCCTCTAAACTAATCCAAAATCATAACTTTTTCTCCCTACTCCTACTGGAAATAAAAACCTTTTAGTTTCGTTCCTATGTCTGTCTGTCACTCTATGCGGTTCTAATAAATTTTGAATCAAAAGAGATACAATTATGAAGATCTTTTTGACGCGTACACAGGAAAAATAGAGCGTACTCAAAATTACTAGTGTTCTAAGCCAAAATAGCTGATAATTCATGTCAAGCGAAAATTTGTTTTTTTTTTGAGTGGGGTAGATCAAAAAGAGAGTAGATTAAAAAAATATATAACACTTATTTAAATTGTTTAATTTTCCACGCCATTTTGTCAAAAAGCATCAACATTTGCATATTTTCCTATAGTCGAATTAGAGCTCTTGAATTTCGGTATAATTTTGTCAGATATACAGCGCCGCAAGATTGTTTGATGTTTTTCAATTTAAATAATTCTAAATAAACAAATATTTATTCTAATGAAATCGTAAAACAAATTTGATATTGAATATCTTATCATATGGTAGATAAAACCATTATTTCATTGATAAATTTGTGTTACAGACGTTTAACTAATTTGAATGATAAAACATATTACTCGATTTGCGTATTATTGCAATGATTTAATTAATCAATGTATTTATGCTTTTTTGTTGACACTTGTTTCGTATTGCCTTAAATTTTTTGTAATGGATATGTCGTTATCGAGTCTAGCATAAGATGATTTATTGATGTCAATGACAGTTTAATGGTTGAATTTTATTTCATTTTTTCCGCAATAGTTTATTCTTTTTGATTTTTATTTAAAATTTTACCTGATTAACAACATCGATTGTAGTTCCGATTAAATTACTTACAAGGTTCAATTTTTAAGTTTTTGGTAGTCTTCATACTACGGAAAGTTTAAATATCAATTTAAATCAAATTGTAATCATTATTAACAATGGGAGACAGACAGAGAAAAATAGACTCCAGCGCCGGGACTCGAACCCGGGCCTTCCTTTTACTACTATTACTTACAAGGCTATAAACTTTCCAATAGAGGAGCTATGATATTGCAACCATTCAAGTGCATCCGATACTATTCACTGAACCATAAACACTTTCGCAAAGATATTCTAATAATCTTTAAAAAAACATCAAAACCTGCACTTTAACAAATAGTTCATTTAATGTCTAATCTAAATGTTACATGTTCCTTTAAAAGTATTTATGGTAAAAATAGATGCTTTCTTGGAAATTTTGAAATGTATACCATTTTTTAAAACTATTTCTACATTGAAACTATGTAATAACATGTTTCAAGCAATACTTGTACTAGAAACAGTATGCTAATAAAATTTCTTGATAGCCATGAAGTAAGGAACTTTCCGTTTCCGTACACAGTATTGCAGATACCAGCATGAAATATTAGGTACGTACATTGAGATAAAGTTAATCATTGATCTATTAGTCACGTCACTGCTTCTTAAGATTTCAAGATGAATTTAAAAGAATAAATGGTGGAGATATGTTGTGGATCAAAGGATTGGGATGTTGAAGTCATGGAAGGACTAGTATCGGGATATGGCTAGGTTACGATTGAAGGGGACTTTAATGTCGTTGAGGTAAATTACAATGGAGCATTAACTATTCTTCATTCTTCTTAGGATATTTGGGTTAAAACGCTTAGTGTTACCCCAAAGTTAATTATTGTATGACCACGAGGGCAGAGGGCTTAATTGAACTAGTGTAGTGAATTTTATATATTGGTTTATATATAGTTCATGTTAGATATTGGGCTTTAAAAAGTTTGTTTGTGGTAAAGAGTAAGACATTTTTACTTAATAAGAAATTTGTCGTTTTTAATTTTTTGTCGGCATTATGAAAATAAACATGAACGAAATGAGGGTTTTGAAAGAAAATCTCAAGCTTATATAGCACATAGCATGTTGTTGTTAGCGAAAACTATTTCCTGCAAGCCATATTGAAAACAAATATTTAACTATTTATTACTATGTATTACTATAACATTTTAATTCTTTAAAACCAAAGATGGTCAAAAGTTAATGGTATTCCATGTCACATACCATTTTAAAGCTCTTTTCAGGTAGATGGAGATTATATAACTTTTTCCCCGAACAATTATTAGATATTTTATTTTTATTTTTATTTTTTTTTATTATTTTTTTTTTTTTATATTAAGGTTAAACATTTCTCAAATTTTGTAATATTCTCTTTCATCATTGTTAGTAAATCGATAATATGCAGAGACTTCTTTTGAAGTTATTTTTAGAAATAAATCTAAACATTTTTCTTTCTCTTTGATAAATTGCAGAACAAAAATATCTTTCTAAACCCAACCATGAATGAAATAGTATCCCCCACCACTTTTATATTTTTTATGAATGGTGCAACTAGTCCAATTTATGGATGTTTCTCCGGTTCTGATTGTTATGAATGAATCTCATTTAAATGACAAATGACTAAAATACATTTCTCAGGGTTTTCTTCAAATCGTGTTCTCTCTATATTTGCATTTCCCAAGAAAATTAAAATAACAATATATATATTTTCTTTTTCTATTTTCACACAATATTTCTTCAAAATTTGCAAAATTAAAGTTTTTGCAAAATTTAAACTGAAAGTTTAAACAATCTACATAATTATTTAGCAATATATTTATTTATGATTATATCATGTACATATATACTTTTCTACGAATGAATTGAGTTTTAAAAGAACATTCCCGATGTTTTCAATGAATTTTGTTCTTATTTTTCAGCAACTTTAGTTCTTATTTTTAGCAGTACGGCATTAATGATTGAGTATGTCATATGCATTTAAAATTAAAGCTGACGAAATAGAGTAATTATCTATTTAAAACATACGTTGATATATATATGTATTTCCCCCAACTTTTACTTTATTTTTTATAACAAACAGCTTGGTTTTCCGATAAACGTGTCATGGAGGCTTTGAAGTCCGATATGTGAAGACACATGTATATTTGTGTATCATGGTGTTGGAACGAAGCAACAAGATATACTGACGACTGGAGAGAAAAATGGAGTATTATACTGCTTTTCTGGAACGTAAATTGTTCCTGGATTTACCGGAGGTTCCTTTAATCGGGTTAATCCTCTGTCGGGATGCTGCAATCGGGCAGGTGCTGCCTTCGTCTGTGTTCCTTTGTCGAGTGGTTAATTAAAACATTCGGGATGAGACTTTAGCGCCTCCTCTTCCTCTATGCTCGGCACTGGTTCTGCCTAGGTCCGGGAGTGTGAATCCCTCCTCTCTGTCCTCATACTCATACTTGATGAAACGGTCAGTTTCTCCAGAATATTGAGCTGTCGCTGATCTGTGATCGTTGTTTCTCGCTGCTCTTAGGTGTTCTTGTAGGCGAGTTGAGGTTGAGATCAGTCTTCCGGTTTGTCCGACGGTAGACACTTCAAGTTTTTTGATAAAGATGACTCTCGACGATTTCAGGTGGTCTTGTGGACGTTGAATGTGATCCGATGTCGTGTTTCTTATCTTATCCGTTGTCCCTTTGATGTAAGGAGGGAATACATAAAAACTTAAAAATCTATCATAATCTCACAATGGAATTTACGTGTCATTACACGAGAAATTAAAAATAAAATTGAAGCCACTATTAAGTTAGAACGTAATGATACCTGTATATTTTGATAAGATGATTCTAAGTTGCCTTGAATCGAATGTTATACTATTAATTATGTTAAAAATTATGTTTTTGATAGAGTACAGTTTTTTTGTTAATATAAGAAGAGCGTATTAAAAGTTAATGGATTCTTTAAATCAATTACATTATTTGATTTTTTAGAGATATTAGATCTGTCTTTTTGTCAATTCTGATTATTTACAAGAGATATGAACCGTATCAATTGTATTTTGAATCAGTTATTTTTCATGCCATGATCATTACACATATACGTGAGTATCTTATTTTACACTAAATTCCTAATAATTGGGGCATAGTTGATGGTAAAATCATTAAAATTAATATTCTTTATGTGTGTCTACATGAGAACATCTATTTATTTATTTTTATTTTTTTTTGCTTTTAGTGAGACTTTTTTTGAGTCATAGTTTTATTGAAATTAAAGTATGTACGTATTAATGTTAAATAGATAGAAATTAAATTTATTTATTTTATGATGAGATGTAATATGTTAATAGATATGAAAACCAGTACATATACCCTAATTCTTTATCTGACTAGTAGTATTCCATAAAACGAAAAAAAAGGATCTTGTATTATAGATTAATTGTATAAGTTATTTGTATAGAACAGATGTATTTTATTGGTTAATAATAAATACCTCATTTTTTTCTAGGTGCCAAAACTCAATGTCAACATTTATGGTTTTAAATTTAATAGGTTAGATTGAAAAAGTGACATACAATTTTCTTTTCATACGTTTTTATTGCCTTTTTATATATATGTTTGCAGTATTTGCTTACTAAATGGATTTATTTTTACTTTTTTCATTACCATATCCTTTTTTTAGGGACACAAAGGTCCCACCTTTTATTTGTGTGTGTTTATGTATTAATATTATGTTATATACGTATGTTTGTCGATATGTATTCATTGGGATTTTGAGTATTTGATGAATTTAGATTTTTTTAAACCTCCTTCTGTTGTCTGTACAGAAGATATATCTGCGAGCTGTCGATTATATTTTTAACTTAGTGTGTCATTTAGAAGTTTTGAAAAAAGCGTTCGATTATATATATATTTAAATCTGTTATAAACCCGTTTAACATTAAAGCATTTTTTTGGCAGAATTTATCGTGTACTACTGTTTTTTAATTAATTGTATTATTATTTTTATTTGTATTTAACTTTATAATTGTTTAACTTTAACGTATGAAAATATCGTATTTATTTGTAAGTAAATAAAATACGATGCAATATTTAAAAAGTTAAGTATCGCGTAGAATTGTTTATAAATATTTTTTTTTTTTGTTGAGGAAATAATTGGGATTAGGCCAAAATTGTGGAGTGCAAGAGCAAGAGGGCTGAGAAAGATTCCCTGAGGCAAGAAGTTGAGACGCTCAATCTACTAAAATTAAGCCAAAAATCAATCCCCCTGGGCTGGACTTTCTACTGGACTCACTCCAAATAACACCATTAAATTAAACAAAATAAACAAAAACAAAACAGTCTAAAGAACATTTAAATTAAATCTGTCTTGTTTGTGAATTCAAATAGTTTTGTATATCAATATTATATTTAGTTACAAAGTAATGATGATTGGGGATGGAAAAAAATAGTTAAAAGTGTATTATAATTATCAAATTATAATATAATTAATGACTTAATTTATCTTGTAAACAAAGGTTTTTTAAAAAGTAATAAGATTAGTTATCCATAGTTCCTTGCCTAGTAAATAGTTTTCGTACATGAACATAATTTTTTCCTTTTTTTAAACTTGGATATTCGCAAACATCCATTTTTAAGCAAATTGAAAAACCTTTCTATAACCCAAGCCCTTCCCATGGGATTGTACTAAGGATTTAGGGATCAACCTTCTCTTCCTAACCGTAAGATTTTCAAGTCTCCTGAAGAGTGTTAGACTGTCCCTCAATTTTGCATTTTCCTTATAATAATATATTTGAATTCCAAATTCCGAGTCCCTTGAGGGCATGAATGTTCCCTGTCGTTCTCCAATTTATTCTATATTCTCTACTGGTTTAATTAAACAATAATTTATTAAATCAGTATTTTTATTAAACTTTTTTTTTTAACTTCCTGTTTATAATAATGAAAAGAACATTTTTACTATTAATTGAACATGCCTGACAAGTTCTCTGCATACGAGACAGGGTCGATCCTTCACTAACTCCTGACATTTACAATCAATGTAAAAAAAACCTTGAATTGGTTAGTTCATTATTTATTTATTTTTTCCCTCTTACTTGTTTGTTTCTTAAGAATTTGAATTTATGTATAGCAATGAATTTTAAAACCCATTAAATAATTTAAGTTTGTTGTTTTTTTTTCCTGCCATTTTTTTAAATTAATTAATTTGCATGTATAAAAAAAAAATTATGCAAAATGACATTAAAAATATTTTTATTTAGCCTTTTTTCGATTTTTATAGGTATACACACATTTACTAAGTAGGCATTAGGCACTACTAAGCCAACTTTATGGAAATTTATTCTTCAATGCCTGAGGCAAGTTTTTATTAGGTGGTGGTGATTTATGATCTCGTGATTTATTGCAGTTTATATATANTATATATATATAATAGTACATTTTAACTTTTGTTATTGCGCAAAGCTATCTTTTTGTATAATATCTTAGTGCGTAGTCTTCTGCGGTTAATGTCATCATTGGTTTCTTGGTCTTCCGGTGACCACGTCATGTTGGATGGGTATTCCGACGTTTCGTCTCTTATACTAGAGACTTCTTCAGACATATCTATGTTGATCTGAGAGAAAAACAACGAGAAGGAATAGATGGAAGCTGTAGCTTGTATTCTATGCCGGGGTCTGAGGCAATATTTGTTGTTTAAAATATGATATAAGTTACACCTGACGGTCATTCCTTCTAGTTCAAGTTGTGTCTTAGATCAATATGTAGTACATTGTAGATTCTGAAGATGTCCAGCATGGGAAACGAAACTTCAGACTACCAATCCAACCCGACGTAGTCAGTACCCGGAAGACCTGTAGAAATTCATGTTTGTATATGGTAGCACAGACTCTTATAAAACAGTTGCCGGTTTTTACACACTTTATTTAATAATCATTCGTTTTATACTATAACTAATTAGCTGTTCAGTTTAGGCCTTTAAACAAGTTGTGAAGTCGTAAGTTTCAACCCTTTTTCAGAGTTTAATAGGGGCTAAATTTAAATTAGTTTTATTCTGTTCATTAAAAAATGTATGTATGTAATACAGACCGGTTTAAGCTCACTAATTGGCCATTACCTGATGACCATGAAGTTTTTTAGTACCTTGTTGGCTTTAGAGTATTGTAGGTTCATATTTTAGCATAGAAATAATTGAACACTTTATTATTAACATTTGTCAATCGACCAATGAGCTGGGTCTAATCCTCCTCTTAATGAAAGCCCTAGCCTGGCTATGATGCAGTCTGTTTTGAATAAACTATTTCCACGCACATTTCCTTTCTCGTTGATTTTTATGTGCTTAATAAGTGAAATTTTTTAGTGGTCTTTGTAGTTTCAGGTTTCATGTTAAACCAATTATTATTGCTTTGTTAATCGGCCAGTGAGCTGCGGCTAATCCACCTCCTTGTTCTGATTATGATGTAGTTCTGTTATGATTTACTCTTTAAATTTGACGATTTTCACACTTCCTTCCTTTACAGATTTTTATGCGTAGATCTTTAGATGTATTTACATTATTGGAACCATGCCATATTTTTTTTTCTTTTCTTTTTTTTTTTTTTTAAAAAAAAGAAAGGCGTTTGAATTCTTTTCTTTATATTAAAAATAATTTTTTAATTATAGTTATTTTTTTTTATCTAAGAATATTTGTGTTTATAAAACACGTTTTTTCCTATTGAAATATACACCTTTTATATTTAGAGCTAGTTGAATGCAGCCGGTGTTTCTATTTGTTTAAGAATAGACCTCTTGTCCACTTGGTAGGGAAAGAAATACTTTTTTTGATGTTGGATATGTGTGAGTTTGTATGGGGGGGGGGGGGGGGAGTCAAATTCTGAATTTTCAGACGCTCTGATGTGCCAAAAAGTCAGTGACCGAGTTGTATTGGCTTGTCGCTCTCCTAACCCGCATTCAAGAATCATAACAACATTATCCACTTCTATTTTTTACATATTAGTTTCAACATAACGCTGTAGGTTTGATTAGGTTGTACTATCGTGTTATTCGGTCTGTTACAAGCCTATCAAAGACACAGCAATCTAATAAACTACATTACTCTGTTGAATGTAATGATAAAAATTTGTGGCTTTTTTAACAAATACAATGATGAAAATACAAGTTTTTTTTAACAGCTAACATGCTTTAACCTTGCGTTTAACCTTATTATGCGGGCAATGACATCTTGTTGGTTGCATTACTAATAATAAAACGTATATTAAATTTATCATCGTAGTTGTATTGTTGAATTAACATGCTTGTTTTTTGTTTTTTTGTGAGTTTAAAAGCTGCGAGATATACATATTGTCAAATAAATGTTTCATAATTAAACAGATAATCGTTTTGTTGGGTAGATCATCTTATTTTTAGTACTGATTTGATAAGATTAGATAATTTAAGTACATGTGGCCTATTTATTAAAATTGTCTACATTATTTCTGGCCAAACATAAATGTCGCTTTTAAAATTGTGACCATCTTTTTAAATGAATACGATTTTTAATTTCAATGATTGTTACTCCTGGTTAAATAGAGCTACAGGATCAAAGTGTATTAGTCATTTAAAGGGAATTTTTATAGTCTTTAATATAGAGCATAGTTTATTGTTCTGGCTTAAAACGAAAAAAAAATGTGGTTGCAATTTTGTGTCGCTATGACTGCCTAGTAAAAATCTAGGTGTTGTCCATAGGAACGTTGTTGTGGAACGTTAGGAACGTTCCATTTAGGCCACCCTGTCTTACTTTTTTTTTTTTTTAAATTAAACTTAAATTTAAATTAATTTACATACATCCCTTGCACAACAGTTTTCCTGCAACAATTCTGTGAACAGTTCTGGGCCACAGTCCTCTATTTTCTGATTCCTTAACGTCTGAGGCCATCCAGCACCACCTGGCATTTCAATCTCAGTGTTGGGCGTCCTCTTAACGTCTTCCTTCAGGATTTGTGTATACCTTTTTTACCACTCTTATTTCTGGTATCCTTTTTACGTGGCCAATCTGTCTCAATCTTCCTTTACGGATTGCACTAAACATTATATATCTTGGTCTTGGTCAACTATACATCTCATATATAAGTCTGTCTTCTCCATCGATATTCCTCACTCACTGGAACATAAATGCGGCGCAACACCTTTCCTTCATATTTATTAGCATAGTATACTGAAATCGAAATGACTAACATATTATACTTAATTCGCATTGACATTGATTGTCTGAATTCGTTTCAACAATTTTTATACTATTGTAATATAATTATGTATACCTCTCTAATATTTTAATCATTTTATAGTATTAAGGGCTTGCATATATTGTTGATTTTGGGCTCTATTTTTAAAATCATGCGTATTATTTTAATTGAATCGCTCCATTTCTTCGAGATAAACTTTGCACGCGCACTTTATATTTGATGTACTTGAGTTAAAGAGGATTCTTTAATATTCGGCATTGATTATCATGGTTGAACATGTTTTAGGATTATGCTCTCGTGGTCTCTTTACTTTCCTAAACTTGCAAAACCTCTCAAAACCAAAATCCTGTGATTAAAACTAGATTCGCTCCCCACCTGTCCCAAGTATGGAAAAGCCCTTTTATTATTTAACGTCTTTTATGGCTTGTTTCAACTCTTGTTTGAGTTGGTTTTACACCAAAATCTTCCAAGTCATGTTGGAAAATTTAAGAAGTATTGCCCGATCAAAAGTTTAAAATCCACCAACAAAACTGGTTATTTTTAGAAGGTAAAGTTTTAATTAGTAAGCTTTTTGACATCTTGATAGAAAAGCGGTTATTCTGGATATTTAAAGTTTGTAAAGTAAGAATTAAAAATTAAAAGAATAGAATGGCGAAGTTTTACTTTTAAACATCTACAAAAACTGGTCTATAAAGTTTTCAACTTTATAGACTAGTGTGTTTGTTAATGAAAAGCTTCTCATTTTAAAGTTAATGTCCGATTTCAATGGGTTTTGTTCGGAATCAGGTCAGTGGAGTGTTTTGGCTTTTGGGATATGGCTTCAATTGAGCTCTTTTTGTTGTACTGGTCGCTCTGTATTGCCTGGTCTGCTTCAATTAAATGGACTCGAAGCTTGGCTTGTCTATTTCCCTGTTAATTTCAACCTAACCCGAAGCAATGAAAGCCAACCTCATCCTTGTAAATAACAGGTCAGTAGCTATGCCCTGCTTTCCTTGTTTCCGCAATTAAATCCTTAAATTAGAACTTTCTATAAAGATTAAGCGTGCGTTATTTTTCATAAAAATCTTTATTATTAGTTTTGATTTTTTTTTTTGAGTGTGTGTAGCTGGATGTCATAAAAATCTTATTTAACCCTCTTCCAGTCATCCAATCGAACTGAATATTGGCACATTAACTCTGTTCCAAAAAACTTTTTATCAAATTTTAGGGTTAGTTTCCTGTATATATAATACTATACGGATTTCTGTCTTGGAATTTTTGAAATGCGAGGCAAAAAAAAATTTCATTCTCGCAACGATCACACAGTTTCCGTTACCTTCGGGAAGCTCGGAAGCAAAAAGGGAAAACAATAAAGTAACTTAGACAATAATGGGTTGTAAACGCATGGGGCTGTGGATCACAGTATTTGGCCGACTAATTTTCAAATTTTCGTCGATTTATGTTTCTATATGTTGGTCAAATATTTCTGAGTCGAGAAAAGTCTAACACATTCTCAAAGGGCTCTAGGGCTGCGTGGTAGTTGGGGGAAAATCGGATACACGTGTGCCGACTCAATGGCAGGGATCGATTAGTTGTCGGTAAAAGTCAAAACGTGTTATGTCAATTCATACAAAAATTCGGTAGTCTGCGGGGGCCTACAATGTCATCATCAACGGAAACATATGTGTCTTGGAGATTCTCACCAAATTGTACTTGGTAATTGCATGGACCGAAAAAAATGTGTAGTTATTTCAATTAAAATAGTGTCGTGGAGCGCAAAGAATTTGTCTATTTATTTATTTATTGTTTGTGGCATGCTTATGTAATGCGAAAAGTTTTTCTAAGACAACCAAATAAAAAAATAGTTTGGTGACACACCTCGAAGATATCCCCATCTTTTCTCTTTCAAATTATGTGTGATTCTAAGTATAAAATATAAAACAAAACAAATCATGAAGCCAACGACCGATACAAAAAGAATTGCTGGTGTATTTCTATAACCACGTGTAAATTTAAATCTAGCAGAATGATAAATATTAAATTTATACTTACATGAAATTATCAGTCATGAGGAATATCCGTAAATAAAGTAACTCGTGTAAGTAAGCTCCTGAATTTTGGTTTACTACAACAATCAATATTCTTTTTTAAATTGCATTACTAAACCATAAGCTCTATAAACATTTTCAAGAAAAAATAATAGTGAATTTAGATTAACATAATTTGAGGTACGTTTATGACAGAAACAGTGTTACTTGATAGAGATATATTACTTCAATATGTATTAGACTGAAATAAATTGAGCTCATTTAAAAAAAGAAACTACCAATACATATCTTATCGAATTGATACAAATTATCTATAAGAAGTGACAATTGATACGATTTAAAAAAAAAAATAATAATAATAACTTAGTATGAAATGTATTTCACTTCAAAATGACAAAAAACTTCCTAAAAGTGAAATATTTGTAGCACTTGATCTATGTTTAATTCTCATTTTTTTATTTGAATGACATTTTTCATGTTAAATTAAATATTTGATGTTAACAATTTTTTATACATATTTAATAATTATGTAGGTTTTTGTGTAACAAGGAATGTGTCAAAATGTATAATTATATATGTTCTGTAATTGTTTTACATGTCATCGATGCTAATTACATAAAATTCCACTTGAGAGTACAAAAATTAAATTAAAACCTTTGCAGTCAACTTTGTCCAGTGTGTTTGAAGTGGTTGAGCCGTCGACCACTTTAAAATGTATCAAACAATAACGTCATTTTACGTTCAACGTCAATATTTTAACTTTTGACCTCTACACTTAGCATTTTCATAACTGGACTTTGTTGATTATATACGACGCTTATTTTTTAAAAAGTTGAAAGGTTAAAAATATTAAAGTAATCTTATACTTTAGACTATTATATTGAATAATATAATCTGTTATTTAATATTAGTGTAAATTGTTGATTTCACGTAAAACCAAAAAAAACCCTATACTATTTTAATTTTATTTTTTTTAAATTTAAACTCTTTAAAAAGTTGTTATGTTATTCGTGTTTCAAAAGAATGATGTGTCCTCTTTAAATGAAGAGTAAATTGCATCTTTACACTATTTCTGTAAAAATTACAGTTTATTTTAATCATAACTTCATCATAAAGTAATACATTTAATAACTATTAATAAAGAAGTTTAATGCTATATAATTTTTTTTTAAAAGTTTAAGACGGCTAAAACCTTTGATGTAGTCGTTGTTTGTGTTGCAGATTTTTCACAAATTATAATCTCTGATTCAGGATTTTTTAAGAGACAGCTGTGATTAAATAAAGACTTACTTTTCTGTAGAAATCGGACATTTATTTTGTACTAAGCTAGCTTAGCTAAACTTCTAAATTAACGCCAATTATTCCCAAATGTTTCTCAATTTTCTCTGTGGCTTCTGAGGCAAGTTTTTTTTCTACATTTAGAAATTATTTTTATCCAAAATATATTATTAAATGTATTGCTTTAATAATATATTATTACTTGTACACACAATGAATTAGTGATGTAAATATACCTTGAAGATGGCATGATTCAATTCATGTAACAATGTTTAATCATTAAATTATTAAGTGTATTATTTTTTATTCCAATAATTAAAATTAGGGACGAGGATGAGTTTGATTTGATTTTTTTTTAATTCTGGCCTTCACTATAATTGATTTATCGTTTATATAAGACATTTTATGTATTGTAAATGCCTAATAATATATGAATAAACAATATATCCATATTTTATTGACATTTAAATTAATGTTCAAGAAAAGTAGAGATATTGATTCATGAATTGGAGATTGAAGCGGTAATGAAGATTTTAATGAAACGAAGTTGACGTTATAGTACATTACGCGTATGGTGCGGAAAGTAGCATTTAGCATGCGCATTTTGCACCCTAGCGACAGCAAGGGTAGTAAAACCACACGGCCAAAGCAAAATCCAGTTTTCGCACATACCGAAACTGTTTCGTTGCATACCGAACTTTATCTATGATTGTTGGATTTTAATAATAAATACAGAAAAAAAGTCTCTTTGATAAAGATGACATTAATTCATTAGTTGTATTTTGTGCCGAATTAATTATTTCGGGAGGAGTATTATTCTCATTTTCGTCATAATCGCACTTAAATCACTCATTGTTTTTCACTCGATATAAACATAAACAGTTGCTTTAATTAAACAAACAGCAAATTACTGTTGTTAAATGTAAACAAATATGCTAGTCGTGCGTTAAGGTGAAGAATTATGAACACGCATGCGCAATGAATACAACTACGAAAAGAATCATTTTCTATGCATCTAAACAGAGATAAAATGTTTGTTTCGTATCAATCGTAGATAAAATTATTTAATATTAGGAAACCTCTTAATTTAATAAAGATATAATAATTTTAGTGATAATTTTAATATAATTTTGTTTTAACTTCAATGATGTTTGTAATTACAGGTGGGAGATCTGGAGTCAAGCTGGCTGAGGGCGGGCCACTTCAGAGGCCACATTCGGCCCCCTCGCCCCCGGTCCTCTGGACACCCAGAAGAAAAACAGGTATATTAATAATTATATTTACCATTATTAAATAATAAATCATTATCCTGTTACGAATGCCAATTTTAAGGTTTTTGCAACTGATAGAGTTCACAAACCCTATGACATGCTGCCTTGGCCCTTCAAGGGCTGCTGGCTGTTGCGCCGTCATTATTTTCTACATACATAAAATTAAATAAACATTTTTTCTTCAACATAACATTTTACTAACATAAAATTAAAGTTTTTTCTGTACATTACTCAGAATTATAAAATTGTTGGATAATTTTTCATTCCATACGTTACGATTACTAAACCCATTCTTAACGTTTTTCCTTTCTTTATATGTCTGATGTCTGTACACGTCTGTCGCCACCGACAACGATAACTTGAGTAAAAGTTGACCGATTTAGTTAAAATTTGGTCCACTTGTTTATTTCACCAATGCCCTGGACGAATTAGTTGGACAACGTTATCCGCCCGAGCGTTCGCTTAGACTCTCGTTTAAACGTAAGCTTCAAAAGTAAAATTTGAATTTTAGGACGGGAAAAAATATTAACTTCATCTATTCGATGAGACAAACAACTTTTTTAAGTACAATATTAGTAAAGCCAACAGCGACACCTCTATGAAGAGTTAAAGATCGTTAAAATTATTACAGCGAACCTAAACGTTTAAAAAAGAGANAAAATTTCCGAAAAGCGAAATTTTCTTGATTTTGATATCCAACTTCAGGTGAAATTTTCTCATGGAAGGAAAATTACTAGGTGAAATATGGACATAACCTAAGTTAAACACTGGGCAATTACCTTTAATTTGGTTTTTGTTTCAGCCTTCTAGGACAAATAGTTTAGGAGATATGAGCGTTGACGTAAATGCCTACAAACACACAAATTAGCGTGCGAAGGAAATCAAAAATGGCCGCCACACCTAAACGGTTTAAGATAAAAAATTTTTAAGCATTGTTTTGAACACCTTAAATATGAGAGAAACAACAGGGAAAATATAAATTTTTTCTAAAATGGTCGAGCAACCACCTCTGGACCACTTCGTATGGATTGACCCTTATATAAGACATTTTATGTGTTGTAAATGCCTAATAATATATGAATAAACAATATATCCATATTTTATTGACATTTAAATTAATGTTCAAGAAAAGTAGAGATATTGATTCATGAATTGGAGATTGAAGCGGTAATGAAGATTTTAATGAAACGAAGTTGACGTTATAGTACATTACGCGTATGGTGCGGAAAGTAGCATTTAGCATGCGCATTTTGCACCCTAGCGACAGCAAGGGTAGTAAAACCACACGGCCAAAGCAAAATCCAGTTTTCGCACATACCGAAACTGTTTCGTTGCATACCGAACTTTATCTATGATTGTTGGATTTTAATAATAAATACAGAAAAAAAGTCTCTTTGATAAAGATGACATTAATTCATTAGTTGTATTTTGTGCCGAATTAATTATTTCGGGAGGAGTATTATTCTCATTTTCGTCATAATCGCACTTAAATCACTCATTGTTTTTCACTCGATATAAACATAAACAGTTGCTTTAATTAAACAAACAGCAAATTACTGTTGTTAAATGTAAACAAATATGCTAGTCGTGCGTTAAGGTGAAGAATTATGAACACGCATGCGCAATGAATACAACTACGAAAAGAATCATTTTCTATGCATCTAAACAGAGATAAAATGTTTGTTTCGTATCAATCGTAGATAAAATTATTTAATATTAGGAAACCTCTTAATTTAATAAAGATATAATAATTTTAGTGATAATTTTAATATAATTTTGTTTTAACTTCAATGATGTTTGTAATTACAGGTGGGAGATCTGGAGTCAAGCTGGCTGAGGGCGGGCCACTTCAGAGGCCACATTCGGCCCCCTCGCCCCCGGTCCTCTGGACACCCAGAAGAAAAACAGGTATATTAATAATTATATTTACCATTATTAAATAATAAATCATTATCCTGTTACGAATGCCAATTTTAAGGTTTTTGCAACTGATAGAGTTCACAAACCCTATGACATGCTGCCTTGGCCCTTCAAGGGCTGCTGGCTGTTGCGCCGTCATTATTTTCTACATACATAAAATTAAATAAACATTTTTTCTTCAACATAACATTTTACTAACATAAAATTAAAGTTTTTTCTGTACATTACTCAGAATTATAAAATTGTTGGATAATTTTTCATTCCATACGTTACGATTACTAAACCCATTCTTAACGTTTTTCCTTTCTTTATATGTCTGATGTCTGTACACGTCTGTCGCCACCGACAACGATAACTTGAGTAAAAGTTGACCGATTTAGTTAAAATTTGGTCCACTTGTTTATTTCACCAATGCCCTGGACGAATTAGTTGGACAACGTTATCCGCCCGAGCGTTCGCTTAGACTCTCGTTTAAACGTAAGCTTCAAAAGTAAAATTTGAATTTTAGGACGGGAAAAAATATTAACTTCATCTATTCGATGAGACAAACAACTTTTTTAAGTACAATATTAGTAAAGCCAACAGCGACACCTCTATGAAGAGTTAAAGATCGTTAAAATTATTACAGCGAACCTAAACGTTTAAAAAAGAGACAACAAAGTTTTAACCGTTATCTTAGGTTCTAATGTAACGATTATAATAAAACTTTATATCCATGAAAAATTTCAATTTGATAAAGGCAGAAGTTTTTGTGCAGTGAAATGATCTAATTTATAATTGCTGAAAAAGAGGGGTCCGGCTGAGTGGCTGCTCCACTATTAGATTTTGTCGAATTTCTCAATATTCAATTCATTTTTATTTTATATCATTATTGTGTAAACTTATAAATCATAAATTAAATAAATAAATTTGTTCTTTTAATTTTGCTTTAACTCCATTAAGGCGTAGTAAATATTTTAATTTTGTCTCTTTTCTAACTACGCCACCTATAAGAAGTTAGCATCGTATACTTAGTTGTGTAATTTTATATTTTTAAGAATAAGGTAAGGAACTTTGTTCCTACCGGGTATCCTGCGTCACCAATTTTAGGTATACGTATTTATAAAAATTAGAAATTCAATTTTTAAGTTTTTGGTAGTTTTCATACTACGGAAAGTTTAAATTAATTTAAATCAAATTATAATCATTATTAACACTGGGAGACAGACAGAGAAAAATAGACTCCAGCGCCGGGATTTGAACCACGGGCCTCTGTATTTCCAGTACAGTGCTCTTATTATACTCCCGGCTCTGGACTCTTATAAATCCCGGCGCTGGAGTCTATTTTTCTCTGTCTGTCTCCCAGTGTTAATAATGATTATAATTTTATTTAAAATAAAAATTAGATAAAAGGTGTTTAGAAAATAAAATAATTATTTTCGTAGTCTTTACTTTTTTTTAACATTTTTTTTCTATGAAGTTTGGTCCTATCACAATACCTTCTCACTCTTTCTCTCTCTCTCTCTGTCTCTTTCTCCCTCTCTTTCCGTATATATATATATATACTTTGTATATGAGTAAGTAGAAATGTAGAAAGGAAGATTCAAGACCGAGTGAGAATAGAAGCCACGAACTGAGATTAGAGTTGGAATGTATAATTTTAGTTAAAAACTAATTGTATTAAACTAGCAAAATTGGATAAAAATATTTAACTACAGAGTCTCTTAAAAGGGTCAGAGGGACTCTTACCCTCTCAATATTTTATAAGCAGAGAGACGTTTTTTGTCCCTTCATTTTTTTTTACTCTCCTGCTTCATTTATTTATTTAATATTTTAAAGAAGAAGAGACTTTGACTTATTTCTTTTGCCAAGTTCATTTAAAATCTTTTGAAAAACACAAGGTAAAAAAGTGGCAATTTGCTATTCAATGTGACAATTATGTACTCAAAAATTTAAGACCTAAAATAGAACCGAATCTAACTTGACTTACTATTCAAATTTGCGAAAATAATAATGTAAATTTCAAATTGAAAAATATTCGTTCATTTCAAATAATATAATAACCTTAAAAATACGTGTATTATACCATTAGTAGCTTTAAATTGTCACTACGTCCTTATTGGCAAATTTAATTTTAAATTAATACTATCTAAGCATGATAATAATACCTCCCGTTGAAATGAAATATTTAATGCGTTAAATTAAGTGACATTTTATTTTCTCATATATTTGGTATGTGAAAAGTACTGTGTTTGTACGTATTTTTTTTTAAAAAATGTCTGTGTAAACGCGTTGAGTATATTTCGATAAATGTTGGCGTATAAATAATTCTATTCCAAATCTAGATATTACTTTTAGCTTTAAATTTATGAGCGCTTCCTACAATTATCTATTGTAAACAGTAACCAATATGTGTATTATATACAGATTTTGATTTAAAAATTTGAAAATGTAGTCCTTTATACGTAAATACGAATCTTATTGTTTAAGTTGTTTTCCCGGGTAAAATCCAGCTCCCGAAAAATAGATTAATTACAAAGGGTGATATGTCGGGTTCAATTCCCCGCAAAGAAGTAATATTTTTATGATTGTTGATGTAATTTAATGTAACCAAGAAAACCAAGTACATAATAATATACTCATATACGAGTAAGTTTCGTAATATTTTATCGGACAGAATTTTGTTTCTTTATATCGTTAATATGTTATCTCTAGGCTAAAACATAGAGTTGATAAGCTCCTTTAATTAGAGCTGACTGTAAATCTCTCTTGTCTCGTCGTATATTAACATTTTAAATCGTCTAAACTTGGGATAAACCTTGGAAATATGTTAAGAAATTCTACATCCATTAACCGTATAGTCTCTACGGAATATTCCATTTTAATAATCCAGATGTTTAAAACCATATTTATTTTTCGTCTGTGTCTCGTACATGTTGGGAAATGTTGTAAACTTTGTCTTCCCCATGTGAAAAGTTAAATTATATTTTGTACCGAAAATGAAGACGTCATTGAAGGTTTTTGTCTTTTGGATTTGTTTTGTATGAGCTTCCCTTTGATGTTTATTTACCCAGTGTGTTATACTGTTGCGTCTTCTATCCCCTGTAATTTTGTAATGAAAGCCGCCTAAAAGCCTTAGTGAACATTTTTACTTTTAAAAACGAATATAATCATAAAGTCGTTTTCCAGGAAATATCTACTTTTTTTGAAAATAGCTCAGGGGGGAGGAGTTATTTTAATGGTAATGTTTGATGAAATTTTCATTAATCATTAAATAAAAAAATCGAAACAACTACCAAATGAAATCACTGGGCCATTGATTATGCATTCGAATGCCAGAACGTTTAGTGCGAGGTGGACTTTATCAGATAAATATTTGAATTGAAAGAATTGGACTTGGTTTTGAATTTACAAATGGAGATATATCTCGAAAAGCTATTTTTTTAGAGACCTACAAGAATTTAGAGAAACGTACGAATGTTATGCAGTATTTCTGTTCCTTGCGATGACTGCTGTTGCCAAATCCAAGGATATAGTAGCTAGTTGCTTGTTGTACATTTGATATAAATATAATATGAAAGTACTATGGAAATAGAATATGAAAGTCGCATCATCTGTTTAAGCTATATGATATTTGAAACTGCTGTTATATAGATAAGCTAATATAGGTATAATGAGATGGTTGGTTTACACGGCTAGGCGAAGGCGTGTGCAGCTGACAGTGACAGCTGACATACTGTATTATCTCCTATCAGTATACTCTCTCATCTAGTTTTCCGTGCCAGTCTTCTCTTGTTTATACTGATAATAGATTGAAATCGATAACACTCCATGTTATCTTCCCCTGTGTCCATATAGTAATATTGTAGGTCCTGTTCACTTGTTTTCTGTTGTCCTTTGTGTACTGATAACGAGTGTATGCTTCGTTCAGGGCTCTTAACTCTTAGACGAGTAAAACGTGTTTTATATCACGTTTTGTATAGGCATGTACAGAATGTTTGCTACGTGCTTCTTTTGACGTAGTTTAAAATGTCTACTTAAAAGTATAGTTCACGCTTTAGGGGGGTGTTAAGTAACTTATCGGTAGAAAGTTCAGAGACATGCAATATACCAGTTCTGACTAAATTTTCTTTATAAATATAGTGTAAGGGTTAAGTAAGTGCAGCCATGACCATTATCATTTATAAAATACAGGAAGTACCACCTTATATGTATATAACTATATAATATATAAAATCCAAATTCCTCTAACAGACTGATTCATTCACTCACTCACTTATCACAATATCTCTGAAACCACTAGACCTATCTGGAAATCGACCTATATAGTTACAAATATTTGTATTTAAATGGACTAAATTTTAAAATTTTTAATCAAAATTAAAATTTATTTCTTAATTTCGCCTTAGGTTATGATTTTTGCTGAACATCTATGCTTATGCCCGCTTTTATCGAAAGCCTTCCAGTAGTTTAGGCTCGACGCGTCTGCACAAACTACAGACGACTGACACGCATTTTTCGTGCCATCGCTATACTTTCTTCCTATATAAACTACGTATATGAAAAAATAAGAAAGGTCCCTATAAAGGGCACCTTATACGATCAAGCTTATTGAAAATCTGATTGACTTAAGGTCAACACTGATGGATTTTTAGATATGTACATTGTACATATTTTAAAATCTGAGCTTTAATCATGGAGTGTGGGGTACCTCTAACTGACATATTAGTGGCTCTTATTAATCTTTTAATCAGTCCAGTGCATGCCATCATGGAAGACATATTTGCCAGCCAATGTTTCCCGAGCCTCCTGATGACGAGATTAATACTAAACATTTTTTAGCAAAATTCATTAACTTATGTGGAACTCTACCTCTACTGTAGAATAGCGCTTTTTATGCCATTCCTTCGTAAGTGGTTTACTTTTTTTTATAGCCAATGCCAAGTTTGCTGCTTGCTGATATAACTCCTTTTAACTGTCAATCTGATTGATATTGATAGTGTAGGTTCCGTTATGATTGAACTTCTGGAATTGGTAATTTTCAAATTATCAATCCTAGACGTTCAGGACCTCTTAAGGCTTAAAATACCTATATTTTATATGCGACTGAAAGCCGACCTGCAAGGACTATTCTAATTGACGTATTAAATATAAAATGACTTCTTGTAAAAATTACACTGTGTAATAATCTCAGAGCAAAATTAATAAATTTACTGTCCCAAATCTACTATAGCCAATGTTTAAACCATTTCTATTCGGACTTCAAATTGTATGCGTTGCAGACCATTTCCATTTACTAATAATATTGGATTTCAATTATTTGAGATTAGTAGTTGAAATGGTCTGTAGAATAAATTGATAGTTTACTTCACCCCTAAAGAGGTTCTATAGCTGTTCAGTTAATATTTCAAAAGAACTTTTAGAGAAGAAATTAAATAATTGTACTTTTTTACAAGATATTTAATTTCTAAATATAATATTAATTTGGAATTCATATACCAATAGAATATGTACTTACCCACAAAAAAAATGTAAACAATTCATTCAAAGGATAAGACTATACTTCTGTAGGGGATGAATGTCCGTTCTTGTAACAAAACTAGTTGATGAGGAGTAAATAAATGAATTTACATGTAATGTAATTTAAACATCTTAGTGATATTCATTTTGAAAGTTACATTAGCTTTTAATGAAGATTGTTTTGGATATTTTCAAAATTGATGTTGAAAATTGTTTAAACAACTATATTTAGATAATCATTTTGGCTCTTTTGCATTGTTGATGCTGTTCTCTTCGTATTGTTAATTTCAATCGTTTCAGTTTGTTTTGAAACTAATCAAAACTTAATCATATTTATTATTAAACTTAGTAATATATTTTGCTGGTTCATTTTATCTTGGGTTTATTTTGATTGTATTTTCCATTGTATCTGTAGTGGGCACTGTTGTCTGAAGCATTTCGGCTTGTTGTTTTAAGCTTTCTTGTCTGTTTTCTCGATGCCCAGGCTTCTCAAGTAAAGTGCAAATGTTTAGATTGCTTTTTTCTCCTTCATCATCTTTCGAGAGCCCTTCGGCATAAATACATTAATTATTCCCTCTATAAAACTTAATTTAAAAAAAATAATTTAATGGTAAAATAATTTCAGGGTATATTTCACTGTTTAATATTTTATTTATACCAACTATAGTTAAACCAAAGTTTCAATCTCTTATATTATTAGTATATTTTTTTTTCCGACAACCCTTATAATTTCTCTATTGTTTCTGTCTGTCACACTCTATACATAGTTTTTTTTAAATGGTTAAGACTAGCTGCAGGAAAATTTACTTGTATATAGATCTTATTTAGTTTGCCGCTATGTCGTAGTTCGTAGTATACTTGAAGAAAGTTACCGCCAAAATTTGGAGGGTATATTGTACAAAAAAGTAGTCGATAAAACACATTATCAAAAAATACTTACCTGCTCTGTGGGTAGAACTGCAGCTTTAAAGGAATAATAATGACAATAACAATAATACTAATAATAACATATTTAATTGCATAATATAAAAATTATTCAAAACTAGTGTTTTTCATTAAGTCATTTTGAATAAATTATTAAATTTATTATGTTTAAATTAAATCCCTAACAAAAGCCTAACTGTGTAAATGGCCACGTTTTTGATTCTCTACCAAAAATCAAAGTAGTGATATCTACATTATGGCTAAGTCCGCTCTTACTTTAGTCAATAAATTCATTCTCTCCTACTTTCATGAGCAAGACAGCTCATTTATTTTTATTGCTTTACAAATTTCGATTGGCCAATTTCTAAACAAGGCATAAAACAATCTTCGCCTCAATCTAGATATAACTACTTTGATAGGCTGACTTTTTGGGAGGTGGTCTAGACCTTTTTCCTTTTACCTCCTTCCCCTTACCCATATGTAACTCCTATGTGACTGTACATGATACTGTTTTGTGCCTCAAATAAAGATACACTGCATTCTTACTAGAACTTGACCTTGCGCATTGCCGTGCGCTCAGATAGTTATTATGCAAAAAAAACTACCTAGAACTATCATTTCCTTAACATTTTTTTATATCACTCTGACAATCATAAACTAACCAAATATTTTATATGTGTACAATGAATTTAGATTTTCTTTTTATCGATAAATTTATTGAAAGACACA
Organism: Gerris buenoi; assembly: GCA_001010745.2. NCBI lineage: Eukaryota > Metazoa > Arthropoda > Insecta > Hemiptera > Gerridae > Gerris > Gerris buenoi. The sequence continues at coordinate 507,805 of KZ651079.1, read as the reverse complement.
TGACGATAAAATTACCCACGCATCATTACTGTACACACGTGTTGAATTCGTTTCGCTATAGCTCTAAAAAAAAATGATTACGTTGATTATATCCCCTCGTGATAACATTAGATAATTTAATCTAGTAACGACTTACTCACAAGTAACTTCATTAATGCTAAACTATTTTAAAACATCAGCAAATATTTTGATAAATTTTAAAATGATAAAAATTGACGATTAACTATAGAATGATAGCCAGTGTCTTTGGATTGGATGTAAGATTAATCAGGAATGCCTTTGACATTACATTAGTCTATTTTATTTTTTTTGTACAATTAAATATTATTGATTATGATTTTTTTTATTAATCTACTTTTTCTTAATTTGCACACTGATAGCACTGCTAGATAAGCAAGAAAATCCATTTATCCATTTGCTGTGCACTCTACGATAACAAATAATTTAATTTTGTACCACTTATCTACATTGGAGAGGGAGGAGTATTCTACTAGTTTATTTATTTATTTATTTTTTTAATATTTATCAATTAATAAGTTACAACATAATCTTAATTATTTTTCACGCCTAAAGGAAATAGTACATTACGCGTCGCGTGTGGAAAGTAGCATTTTGCATGCGAGTGTGGAGTTTACCACACGAGCAATGCAAAATGCCGTTTTCGCACGAGTTGCGTACCGTACTTTATCTACGATTGTTAGATTTTAATAATAATTGCTGAAAAAATAATAAACTTCCTGTATGTAAGCTCGTATTTCAGTATTTCTCTTTTGATAAAGATGACATCAATTCGTTAGTTGTATTTTGTGCCGAATTAATTATTTCGGAAGGCCTATTATTCTCCTCATATTCTTCATAATCACTTAAATCAGTCATTGTTTTTCACAAAAAAACTCGATACAAACAGTTACTTTTATTAAATAAACATCAAATTAGTTATGTTAAATGTAAATAAACTCGCTAATCGTGTGTAAAGTTGACAATTCTTCTTCTTTACGTCACTAGAGTGGAAAAAAAGAGGAATTCTTCTTCTTTACGTCACTAGAGTGGAAAAAAGAGGAATTGTTCAAAACAATGAGACACGAATGCGCAATTAATACAGGTGTGTAAAGAATTACTTTCTACGAATCTAAACAGAGATGTAATGTTTATATTACGTATCAATCGTAGATAAAATAAATTAATCTCTAAATTCTTTCAGGTTTTGGATATGAAATGAAATTCAAGAAGGCATACACAAGGTGTCCGACACATTCTTGTTTATTCTAGAGTAATAGGATAGCAATGTTTATTGTTTCCAAGTTGTTGTAAAGGTGTTATCTCACACTGTTCCATAAACAGAGACTTCATGCTTCAGTTCTCGCATGTATCTCTCTTGACCGTTTGACTCGGGTCCATTTATACTGAACTACATGTAGGTATTAAGCTTCTGTCTAGAATCTATATTATAAAACATTTTTCACACTTTTGCTACTGGTATAATAAAAAATGTTTGTGCCTTTAAAGTAAAATTTACCTGAGTGCTTTTCCACCGACGAAAAACAAAATCCTTATTGTTTTTAGGCATCTGGTTTCACTTGCATCTCTTGAGGCTTTCAATTTATTTTATATTCTCTTTTCAAATTTCTATTTCTATAATGGTAAAAAGGGACACCCTTAAATTTAAAACAGAAACACTCTGTTTAAAAGGATTTTATTTTTACTCTATAATGGTCGAGTTTTTGTGCAATAAAAAAAATAAAATAATTCTTAAAGTAATTATTTTAAGTGTTTTGGTTGAATCTGTTGCTTAGGTTTTAGTACTATTTAATAATGCACCCTTTCTTCTGCTTTTTTAAATATATATATATATATATATATATATATATATATATATATATATATATTACAGCGAAAGCATGTAACCAAAATAAATGTGATGTCTATTTTTTGAAAATATTTTTGATTTTTTAAGCAAAATTTAAAGAACATAGACTATCTGCCTATGAATATAGGCTATCTGCTAACTACTTTCGATAAACCATTCAAATTTAAAAATAATCAGACAAGTACCTTTGAAGATAAAGTAAAATCTTAGTTTACCTTGTGGTGTAAAATCATAACATCATGAATTACACGTGATAGGGTGCGAGGAAGCTATGTGCTACACTAATTTGGCAGACTATTTTGACATATGAAATACTGATTAATTAATCGACTGTATATTTATTGAATAATACGATTAAATGAACGACTAAATCTTTCATACTTATTTATGTAAATTACCTCTTTTTTATTCTTTTTAAAATAAATAAACGATAATTTTCTTTGATTAAATTAGACGGCTTGATTCCTTATCGAAAAAGATTGAATGATGTGACAACTGTGGCTAAAAAAAAGAATGCGAAAGTTGAAAGAAGAATTGAAGTCAAAGAAGGAACAGCCGCTTTTTTCTTCGAGTATTTTTTGGATATGTACCAAAATTTTATTCAAATCTAAACCCATTTAGATCATCTGTGCCGGCGAGCTAATAACAGTGTCGAGAGGAAGCCTTTTAATTAAATAACCGCGTGCTTTAATATCACTGCATAATTTGCTGTTGAGATATTTCCGACATTATAAATGGACATTGTAGAACAACTTCAATTGCAAATGACTCTCTTGTAAATGATTAAATTTTGAATTACAATTTTCAATTATACCTTTTAATAAATCACGCTTAATTAGAAAGTATTATGACAGCGACTCATTCGATTATGATTTTCATCAGCTCCCGAGTTATTAATTTCAAATCGCTTGTACTTACGCTTTCCTGATTGTTAATCTCGCAGAGCCATTTAAAAGATTGTTCACCCCCCACCCCTTTAGCTTATTGAATTCTAAGTGTTTGTCACATTATCCTTTTTTAATTTGAAATTTCCTTCTTATTCTTCGGATAATTTTCTACTTAATTATATTTGAATACCAACAATTTAGATTTTATTTTTCTCTATGTATATGTAATTTGAAAATGATCTTACCTATGGGTAAGTCCAGAGTGTCCGCTAGATTCCGAAAACAGGCTCGTGATATGTCAGGTGGGAAAGAGGGTGGTGGCCACAGTGGACCCAGAATGAAACACGCTGCCGTAAACGCGAAGTTGAGCTGATAGCAGTTAGAATTTGAAAAAAAAGTGATAACATTCCGTTAAAGACTCTGACTCCGAACTCTACGTGGGCCACCAGTTGCCTGCTTCCTCAATGGGCCACCCTGCTTTAACTCCACTGTTTAATTCTCTCGCTTGTTTTTTTTGTCTGAACCTGATTTGGCTATTAATTTGCTCCCAAAAGGGTTGAACTACAGTGTACGGTGCCTCTTCTGATAACACGTTATCTACCTATCGACCTCTTTAGAGACTTTATATATCGATATATCTTCTTCGTTAAACTATTTTGTACTGGACATCTACCTGGATGCAGCAGGGTTATTTTATTCAGGAAATAAGCGGGACATCACGATGCAGTGCGGAGTGGCCATTGAAAATTCTAGAGCAAACAAAATTAAGGTTAACAAAATTTAATTCTAACACAAAACAAACATATTTTTGTTAAATCGTGTAAAATTCGCAAACCATGCATTATTTGGATCTATCGATATATGACGTCATTATAACAATCGATAGCACCGACATACGATATCTAGTAGGACCCAAGAATAGGGGCACCGTACACTAAAGTTCTACCCTTAAAAGTTAGGCTAGTATACCTGATATTCTAGAGAAGATTAGGGATACATTTATTAGAACTTTTGTATTATATGTGATCATCAAGAAGTAACATGACTTACTACCTCAAGAGAAAATTTTAAATATTAATAATTATTAAAATTGCATCATTAGATTGTGAGATGGGGACCTTAAATAAAACTTCTCGTTGACTTTTTTAAATCTTACCTCTGATACACTATAGTTTTCTTTGTTTCGTTTAACTGCTAATCTCGACCCAATCATATAAACACTAGACATTCAATCCACAACCTAACATAAGTGTTGGCTGAAACTTAATAGTATCGATGCATATTGAATATTAACTTGCAAAGGAAGTACATAAATATGTAACAGTTTCTCGATACTCTTTGTATAGAAAAAATGCATGACTTGATTACGAGATAGAAACAAAAAAACAAAAAAAAAACAAGTAAACTCAATTTTGTTTACAATGAACGTTTCAATATTTAAATTATCCGAAGGTAAATGGGATCTTTCATCATTACATGTTACTCAAGTGTAAACAAAATAATAGCATTCATTCTCTGATAACAAGTAACAGACTGTGATAATAAATAAATGTATTAATATGCGATGAGTGGTGTCACCATCACTTAAACCACTTTTCTAATAGTTGCATGTCTTGTTCGAATCCCAGCGAGATGAGTCATATTTTACACTGTTGATGACATCGAATGGATTTTTCCAATGGTTTCGTTACTCCCTCCTATAATCACTTATTGTTTTATCGATCAGAACACGCGACGCAGCCAAAAACAATAGACTTTGTTTGAGGATCATTGTGCATCTTCGTGGCTTAAATTGTCAATGAGGTTTTACAATTCAATTATTGTTACCTGCTTTTTGTAATGTAATAGGATTTATTTATTTATTTATTTTTTTGGAACGAAGTTCCCTATGGCTCGTTACAGCGTCTAGATCCCGTGAGTAACCAAAAAAACGACCGAGTTCACGAATCGGCACGAGGATTACTTTGAGTAAAAGATTACCAATTTACTTGAAATTCGGTACACATGTTCTTTTTACAAAAAAATTGAAATGTAACAAGAGGCTCCAGATCTATGACAATAATGAATATTTATTTATATTTTTAATTGAACTTGGAGCAATTGTCTAAATTGATACTAAGGCACTTCTTGCATCTGGTTATAATACCTTCTATGTCTTGTTTTGTTTGATTCAATATTTCTTCAATTTGTATTCATCTGGAAAGATCTGTAGGTGGTAAAATTACTTCTACAGGCTTTGGTGTAGTATTTTTTTTTTTTTACTACCCTCTATTCCACTTGAGCCTGCAGCCTGTTTCGATTCCATGCCTTGTGTTATAATTATAATTCTTCCTTGCATTATTTTTTCTTGTAACAATGTAAAAGTGTTTACCTAAAAATTGCAGTTAATGATTTATTTATTCACATTGATTGATTTCACTGATTTATAATCATTTATTCATCTCGTATTTAAGTATCAAATGTATTCAATTAAATGTCTTATTGCGCACTTTGTTTTCATTAAGTAATATAATATTATAATTTGAAGTTGGAGACTTTTTCAAACTTGGATTCGTTGAAACAACTCAGATTACTGTTCGTAACATTTGATTGGCTTCATTTCGTTCTCAATAGCTAAAGTATTGTGTTTTTTTAAAAGTTTTTTTTTCTTCTTGTGGTATAGTAGTTTCGTGTTTGAAGCCTACTTTAAGAGACCCTACATAATGTAATTGTTGAAAGAATTAGATTCTCCTTCGAATTTGTACAACTGTATTTTCTTTCCTTCACTTACTCTTTGTTCGTGCTTCCTTATTCTTTCCTATAAAGATTTTTTTTTTTGAAAGGTTTCATTTGATTGTATTGTGGTATTGGGCCGAAACTGTCACGAACCCTCTGAAGCCCTCTTTATAAAACTTTTGATAAAATGACAACAGACACAGGTTTTGCTGGAATAGAATAGGCTCTATACTCTATAGATTTGCTTCAGAACTCGTGTTCTCTTATACAAAAAATGACTTTTGTTGCTTTTATTTTTATCGAAATACATTTTTAAATGTTCCCGTGGTACTTTATAAGATTTTGTAAGTATTTGAATTATACTTTTGAATAAACTTCTTTATTAACGTTACCATTTTATCTTACCTTATAACCATATTATTATATATTTTTTTAAAATGAGAAAATTTGTTTTTAATTGTTTGTTTTCCGCTTTATTTTATTCTATTTTTAACTTGCTTAATTCTATTGTTTTTTGCTGCCAATTTCGGAGCCTTTGAAACTATAAATAATGCCATATTTATAAAAATTTTTTTAGTTATCTATCTCTTAATACGTTTTTCTTCTTTAAAGTCTAGTTCGTCAATGCCAAGTGCCCCTATTCATTTCGCTCTTTCTTGTCCAATGCCTTTAATGATTAAACTGAGCAGTCTTTGCTGACTGTTCTTTTAGCAGAACAGTTTCCCGTGACTTTTCAATCAGCTTTCGAATCGCCTCAAGCAGGTTTATAAGTGTTTTCTCAAACACTTCTAACAGGTTGAATTCACTTTGTTCTTTCTTCTGGTTCAAGAGGGATGTGGTTGATTGTTTGAAATTTGTTATAGACTCGTCTACTTGAGAACTGTTGGAATTCTGGATGAGGCCTCTAGATTAAAGTGGTGCTTTCCTGTAGGGAATTGCACCTCCTCCAGTTCTCTGAATCACTCTTATTATATTTCTCAGGAAGAAACGTTGATTGTGATTTTATTTGCGTTAGGATTCTCTTCGAATTAATCAAATTAGCTCCCTTGAATTCACTGATAATAAAATATCTTATTAACTATTGTTTTCTACCGCAAATTAAATTTTATAATTTCCTTACATAGGTAGAATAATACGTGTAATCCGTCGTAATATAATCAAAAATGAATAATCAAATTTATGTACTTTTCTGGAGTTATTAATTATTTTGTTTTTATCACCTATAAAAGTACTTGTTAATGCTGTCTAGGCCCATTTTTTTTTTAAAAAAGTATACATTTAAAAAACAAAAAACAAAACTCCTATAGGTCCTAGTATACTATAGGTAGGGTACTATAGGTTCCTACAAAAGTAGTGAGGAAAAGTAAAAAGAATAATAAAATAAAATAAAAAACTTTTCTAAATTGGTAATTGAATTAAAGATCTCTTGCTTGCTTTAATCACTGAACTGTACTAGAGAATTTTTTTTCTTTTTCCATTCTCCAAAATACAATTATAATTTTTAATAATTTGTTTTCTCGAAGCTTTTAACTTATGACTTAAACTAAAAAGATATAATTTTACAACTTAAAACGTCTGTGAAAAATAATGGCTTTATCATAGATGCTAAAGAAATAAAACGATAAAATTAAAAAGTGCTGATAAATTTAACATTAAAAGTTTGAGGTATTTACAAATATTAGGCAAAACTGTTAATAATCGAGTCAATTTATCATAATTCATTGCAAAAGGTCCGGTATTTATGATTTTTGGATATGTTGTTGGGACTAGTACCCCTAGTAAAAAACCAAGTTTGCAGAATCCTAGACCTTGTGGAAGCAGAGTTATAGCTGAATAACATTAACATTTTCTCACTTTTTTCAGTTTTTCTATCTCTATCTTCTTTTCTGGTCATCTGAGAAAACATAGTTATTACCAATCTTGTAGAGGAGAAAACTTACATTTCACATCAATAGATTTTTTCTCTACGGACTATAGTTTTCTAATTACAGAGCATCGAAAATACGATTATTTTTAAGAAATACTTAGGCCAGTCAAAACATACTTAATAAATTGCTAAATTCACAAACAGTGATGTAGTTCTGATTTTTTTTTGTGTTGTTCGGACCAGTTAGGGTAATGTGATCTTAAGTTTGCAGCTTTGAAAAACCTGTGCTAGCTGCGTAATATGTGAAAAACTGGAAAAAATTCGGACTTTTTTCCGTTTTCCATATAACTCGTATTACTATGCGTTTTTCAATGTTAGTCGTTTTTACTATTTTTAAAGTCCAGTAAATTTGGAGCATGATTCTATGATCTTTTTTTTTCGTTAAATGCCCAAAACTTGTTATAAGAAGTGGTTTAGGTACAATTCTGAAAATTTACAATTTTCCCATTTTGTTATTTTTACGATTACAACATAAATGTTTTGTCTACACAGGCTTCATTTTGTGATTGCATTTTGCGATATTTGACCCGAAACCAGAGCAGTACTTAAAATTTCAATTTATTGGAAAACACTGCCAATCTTTGAAGTGTCATATCTCAGTAACTATTGGATGTACAGAGTTGTCGATTGACGTAAAAAGAACCCAATTATATTTGCTGCTACTTCATTCCTTATGAATTTTCTCATAGTTTAACAGTTTTACGCCGATATTTGCCCCAAAACCAGAGCAGTACTTATAATTTCAATTTTTTTTCAAAACATTTTCCAATTCTTATAGAGCCATATCTCGGAATCTAACGGACGTACAGAGTTGCCGTTGGGCTTAAATTGTTGTAAATTTATTGTACTGAAAAAATAGTAAGAACAACTAACATCGAACGACGCATAGTTTACGAGGTATATAGCAGCAACTCAAAGAAGTCCGATAATTATTCAGTTTTTCACATACTACGCAGCTAGCACAGGTTTGCCGAGGCTAGGAGGTAGGATTCTGCAAACTTGGGTTTTTACTAGTGGCACTAGTCCCAACAACATATCCAAAAATCATAAATACCGGACCTTTTGCAATGAATCCCAATTTTATTGTATAAATTGACTGGACTATAAGTATTTATAAACAATTCAAGACAAGGAAGTTAGTTGTTATTTTTGAATGAAAAACTATTTCGTAGCTGTCAACGTTCATTCATATTTTATTCAAGAAAACACTGTTTTCTATTTGTATATTTTTACGTCTTACACAAAGTGATGATATTTGATAAATTACATATAAAAATTAAGATTAGAGGTTAGTTATTAAACCATATTATTAAACAACTGAAAATACATGTTATTGCTTTCAATGGTACACATACATCATACAACATTCCACTGTGATTCATCAGTTGATTGGTAAAAACCAACTTAAGTGGTTAAAACCGGTGTGTACTGAACCTTAGCCAATGTGACAATGACGGTTTTTTATGGCTAAATTGATCAATTGCTCTCTCAGTTTTATTTACTACGAGTTCCATAAAATCTCAGTAGAAAATAACTACCAATTTTACCACTAACTTAGTAATGGGAGGCTTTAAAATTATACCTATTTAGTCTACTGTAGGTTAATAAAGGTGAAAACACACGGGATAGAAAACTAGCGTATAGTTTTTACTATAGTGGGACTATAGCTGTGTGACCGATTCGTATAGTCCAAACTACTCATATAGTTGAACTATACGCTAGTTTTTCTTAACTATCGTATAGTAGAAAACTATCCCCGTGTGACCACCTTTATTATAGACTATACGAAAACTTGCAGCTATACCAACAAGAACGGATAGCGTATAGTTGATAGCTCTAGCTGATTTTCTTAGCTGATTTGTTTTCTTTAGCCGCAGAAACTAAACAAGTTAAGTTTTATCCAGGCCTTCATTTTTAAACAACAAAAGTGAAGGTTATAAATAATATAGTGACATTTCAATCGACAATTGAATTCAATTAAATTTTAAAATACAATAACAAGTATAGTTTTAATTCATTCTCGTGTTGCCTCTCTGTATAGTAATATTTCTGTATAGCGTATAGTTCGACTATAGGATAGTAAATTGTACGTATAGCTGACTAAAACTAGAGCTCATGTGAACATGTATGCTAGTTTACTATACCTATAGTAAAAACTATACGCTAGTTTTCTATCCCGTGTGTTTTCACCTTAACTTTCTAAATCTCATTTCATCTTCTTTTTGTAATAGATGTTTTTATGACGCTATTGCGCTTTCTCTTGTAACCAAAGCAATCCATACAGTTTGTGTTTACATTTGGAAAATATTGCTTTATTTTTATAATAGTTGACTTTGACGGATTTACCAAGAACCCAACAATGAAATATTTTAAAAGACAATAATAATATAAACGTTTCTAGAATCTATATAATATATAATATACACAGACACTAATAAATTTATACATATATGTATTCTTATTAATAAGAGAATATAGATTAATAAGAAATTGCACAAGATCATTTCAATAAAACTTTTAATTTCACCAGCACGAGGTCTATGATTTATATCTTTTAAAGTTGTTTTAAGAATCGCAGATTAGCACATCTTGATACTAAATTATACTCTGGAACACAATTAGTAATTCAATTTATTCAGTGTTACATTTTATTATCTGTGTTCAAAGTTATTATACCCTGGACATTGTATGACAAATTACATGTCATTTAAATCAAGTGTGTCTTTCCTCTTTGTATTTTCCTATGTCGGCGTAGTTTTCCCAATACTCATCATGTTAATTTGTGGAAACCCCACTTTGCATTAATGAGTTTACTCAAAATTGATTCAAGGCAATTGAAATGTTATTATTTTATGTATAAAATATATTGTTTATTTATGATATAATGTTCTCCGGGAACTCTTTAATAAGAACGTGATACAGTTGCTTTATTTGTTTTAGTGTTAGCCGATTCGAATGGGGATTTTTAAGATCGATGAAAACATAACGAATTAACTGGGGTGTGGGGTTGAGATTTTTATAGGCCAAGATTATATTCGGTCCTGGTTACCATCCTGATCATGGCCTTTTACGCATAAGAGGGCCAAAATTATGGAGATATTTTATCTTGTGATAGAAGTACTAAACGATTCTACCTTAAAGTCTAATCAGCTGTCTCTCTATAGATGAAAATCACCTGTAAAAAATTTCATTGTATAATTAATTTTTGACTTATTCTGCTTACAAGAAACACGGAAGGACACAGATTAAAATAGTTTTCAACTGAGATTTTATGAAATTTAATTACAGTTTTAGTAAATAGTAATTTTTGGGTTATATGAATATACGTATAGAAAAACTAAAATTTGAAGTTTTAGTTTTACAAAATTCAAAACTAGAAATATCCATTTGTTGTAAGGGATTTATGAAAATTGTAAATAGTCGAAAATTTTATTCTCTGTCGCAATTATAGCGATGACAAGGAAAGAGTGTAAGCGCATAATTCTATTTATAATTCTACTTGTATTCGAAGTTTTTTCTTAAACTGTAAACATTTTCATGTATGATGATTATAAACAATCCTTTAATTCGATGAATAGATTTTATTAATGAGAAGATGTACTTATATAATAACTTTTACAATTTGGTATTCCTTAGAACTGGTAGATTTTCTCGCTAATGATAATTATATGTAATGTCAAATTATTAGGGTAGATAAGTCGTTGAACTTCACCATTTAAATACGAATCCTTCGCCAAAAATCTTAATTGTTGTGATTACTCTATCCGTGGAAGTCATCGGTTCCACCGAAGTCATCGCTCGAATTATTATTCTGGCTTCTAAGAATGTGTTCGAGAATTTCTTCTTGGATATAAAACTTAAAAAACTTGTAAGGACTTTAAAATAATTAGAATTTCAAAAATCTCTCCACGGATTCAGTCTTAAGTAATTTTGTTTTCTTGACCTAAGCTTACTTGTGCATGCCTGTCTATGTTTCTAACAGTAAGTGGTTAAGATTCAAGACACATTGGACATAGACGGAATATAAACGATGATATTTAAACTCTTGCCCGGACCACACGCTACGACACTCGCTTAACTTTTATTGGTTCTGCTTTAGCATACACATAGCTCGCAAATAGCGTGAGTTAACTTTGTATTGATATGCTTAGCACTGCAAGTGTACGAATATGTTATTTTGTTGTGTGTATGCTTGGATTACTTATACCTATATTCACATAGACTCTATATTCAAACATGCATGTAAACGTAGTCTCTATGTACTGTATGTAATATGTTTAAATCAATTTTAAATTATTAAATTAAATTTTCTTCAGTTTTCTTTTTAAATATTAATTATCGAATACTAAATTTTGGTTTTTCAGTATTTAGTTGCAACAGTTATATCATCATATATATATATATATATATCATAACATCATATCACTATATATCATATATAATTATATTATCAGTACAACTTCAATAATTCATTATTGTGCAATTGCAATTTTACACTTAAAACAATAATTGTTTTATTAATTTATTGTTTAGAAACTTCGCAGAAAACATTTTCTATGGATTGCAGTGTGAATATTAAATAGATTAATTAAAAATGTCCCTCAAGAAGTTGTTATTTCCTTCTCGCGTTCTTATATTGTGTTCTTAAGTTTATATTTATTTTCAAATTATTTTATCTTTAAATACTTAGTTTTATACATATAGTTATCTTTAAAAACTTCCTCATAGGTAATATTCCATCGCAGGCGGAATTACCTAATATATTAATATTAGATATTTTCGGATCCGTAAATGGATAGTATAGTTTTCACAGTCCTTTTTAAAAGTGACATGAAATTATTCTAATTATAAATAATAATTATTTAATAACAATTCTTTCACTCAAATCATATACAGACTCACATTTCGGCGCTTATCACCTGTTCCGAAGACTTAGTCCGTGTGTGGCTAGAAAGCCTAACAAGAAGAACTTTAAAAAAAAAAATAATAGCTACAATAAAATAAAATAATAAATAAGGCTTAAAATGAAAATTTCTTTTGATCAAGATTTGTCGTTCTTTATTTGTCTCGTTCATTACTTCATTATTCGTTCGTTACTTACCTCGGCCTTACGGCATCGGGAGCTAATGAAGTTTTCTCCTTCGGCGGTGCCTCAGGAGAAAACCTAACCTCGAGCAGGAAAACATACTTCTCTCCCTTGTTGCGTAAATAACTATTAAAACTCTATCTGAATGAACGATATCGCTTTTCATTCTGGATTGATAATTTGTAAAAACTTTTCAACACGTCTGAAAACGTTTAACTATTGAAATAAAAATTAAATCAATTGATGTTTCCTGGTTTTGTATCTTGAATTGTCCGAACACGTGTATTCACCTCTAAAAAAATAGAATTCCTCAGCAATGTTACATCTCACTAAATTTTTTTTGTACAATTAATTAGGTTACAATGATAATTACTTTCGATTTGATAAAATTAACATTTTTAGTAATTATAATTGAATAAATCAATTAAAATAAAACTTTTTCCGCATTTTTTTTTAAATGTGTGTGACGTTGGATTTGCTCTTAATGAGGTTATCGTGGGCAATAAGAATATTGTGAAATTGGGTTTTATTTTTATTTTTTATAATAAGAGGTTAGATTAAGATAGGTTTAATTAATCTAAATAAATGGTTTTACATATTGCGTCTTATGTGGCCATTTATAATTGTTTACGAATATGTATTATCTTTTGACAATAAGGTTGTTTAAAACGATCAATAAAAAATAATAGAATATAGTCTAGGTCTAGGAGATTGCTTGAAAAAAGTAACATCAAGCTAGAATTCTTTTGTAGAAGTTCTTTTTTGGTTAATTTAGTTAGCTTTTGGTATCTTTTAAAAAGATGTGGTCGCTAAGTTCGTCTGCGGGACGTAGTTTGATATATGGTATTTGAAAGAAAAAAAAACAAAAAAAACCGGTGGAGAGTGGTCATATCCCGCCCGTTTTGGTAGACAATAAGATTTTTATGACCTTAAATACAAAATTAGTTTGTAGACCAAAAATCAAGTTGATGTTTATTAGTTTGTCACCTAATAGTTATCATTTGGCTACTCCACCAGTTTTTTTTTTTGTTTTTTTTTTTTCAAATGGTTATACATATAGCCATGCTATGTCCCGAAACGCGAAGTTAGCCGAACACATATTCTTAAAAGACACCAAAAGATTAATTTCTACACAAAATTCGTAGCTCTATCAAGCTTGAAATTATAGTCAGAAACTTTTTTGCACGCGACAGTATTAATTCAAAAAAATAACCTTGTAACAGAATTCTTCTACTAAAATTACCATGTGTCAAATTAAATTACTTTTAAACATTTAAATTTAATTAGTGTCAAAGTTTTTCATTATTTAAATTGAACGAAATTCTATTCTTCGCTTTTAAATTAAAAATAAAAGCGATTTATAAGACTATTTTACTTTTATATCGCCTTAGATTTTCAAATTAAAATACAGAAGATTTAACTTCAAATAAGAATCAGTGTAATGTCTAGAAAGATACATTTGTTTTCTATGCTTAAAGTTTTATTTGAAAAAATCAATTTAATTTCTGTCGACTCATGATTTACAGAATGCATTGATTAGATGCACCTATAAGGACCTGAAGGATGTTAAGTTAAAAATAGATAGTGGAAGGGGTTTCTGGAATTTAATAATCGGATCTTTGGCATTCCTGGATGTTCCTTCAATGACAAGACGATAACCAATGCCCTTAAGATAAGATAATATAAGGCTGAGAAAATTTACCTCGATGATTAGGCTTTTTGTGGCCAGATCAAATATGAGAAAAACGAAGGTTGTTCTTTATTAGTAACTGCTGTAAACAGCACGGCATTATCTGATCTGCATCTTAATCGGAATCGGACAAACTCATAAGGTAAAATAACCTTTTTGCCTTTTGCTCCTCGTCCCATCCATAAGGTGTTTTGTAGAGTATATTTAGCTTGTCCTGTTCGAATATACAAGCAACCCTTTATTGGAGGTCTCTAAGGGTACTTTTTGTGCGCTGAAAATACATGGCCAATTTAATTTTCGTTTTTTACCAGTTAATTTATTAAATCCATTAGTTTTAATATTCTATAAGAATTTGGTAAAGATCTTATTATAATTAAATTTTATAGCTCTCACTGAAACAAGATAAATAAAATATACTCGTAACTTTCCATTACATTAAAAAGTTACAATTATAATTCTTATTTAACTTTTTCATTTATTTGTTTTTTAAGAATTTACCAAGGAGTTATAACTGGCAAAGGTTATCGTAATGACATTGAAACAGTAAACAATTGATTAAATGAATGAAAATTAAAAGGTCAAAGAAATATCAAGTTATTTAGTTCCGCAACAGGTTTTAGAGCCACAATCATTCATATTCCACACTTTCTCATATCTTAACCGAGGGAAAACTGCCAAGAATTCCTCCCTATTATATAATTCCTCTATTTAATTTATTGAACTGGAATCGCAAGTATCAATAAATTAATGACTGTAATTTTTTAAACTATCTTCTCTTTATTTTACCGCTATTGAAGCTAATTTATAGTAAAATTAATTTTCTTGAATAATAGCCTAATTTCTTATCGAGATAAGTAATAATTAACGCCAATTAAAATAGTATTATATTGTATAAAATTCTTAATGCTTGAATTAATTCTTTTTTTTCTTTAATATTTGTTACCTTTAAACATTGCATTTTTATTTTTTTGTTTTTACTCTTTCTAATTCACGGAGTAAATAGAAAAGAACAAGGTAACACATAAGAAAATGGAAATAAATTATAAAAACGTTTCACACTGTTGGGAGATTAATGAAATTAATCTTATTAAATATTATATATTATTTAAAAGTACCTTTCTGTTTTTTTTTTGTTTTTTTCAATTTCATTCAAGAATTTTTTCCTTTTCGTCCTCTTGGATTACAGTAATCAGTTATTACGGTACGAAAAATTCGGCCACTACTATAAATTAAATACTATCTTTCTTCGATTATGAATTACGATAAGAAATTCATATCTCTTTAGAAATCTAACCCCCAGTCATCTAACCCAAAATTTGAAGATGTTAAAATTGTGGTTCCAAGGATCTAAAGTACCGATACCACTTAAACAGGAATCACTTTAACCATTTGGTCCCACTGTCCTTTCTTTATTATTAAATATTCATAACATGGTTACTAATTATCTTAATTGGTTTTATTTCAGGTATGATTGCTGTGTAATTAGTTCTTGAGCTTATGCCATTTAAGTAAGTTTATTCCTTCTTTTCACTTTAAAAGAANCCAAGTATAATGGGGAAAAAGCGGTCTTGAAGATCGATTCTAATTTCTGAATGGTAGGCCCGTCTGTCGTTCTTGATTCATCGAAACACTCAAAAAAAAAAGGAATTTCTAGGGTTTTCTTTTATTTAAAGTCAGATATCCCATTCACTTTCGTTTTTTTAAACGTTGGATATCTCTGTCTCTTGAGTTCCGCCCTTCCGGCAACTCGAGTTCTGAGAGTTTACCTAAATCTTTTATGTTTTTTTCTGTGAATAAACTGGACTAGACTAAACAGTCCTAAAATCACGTTACTTGTTTGCTTTTACTGTGCATACTGATTTATAGCTGTTTGCTTTATGATAGGTAAGATTTTTTTTTAAAACCATAACCATATAGTCCATTTTTTTACGCGAAGGTTTTTGTTCTGGCTTATCCCCAAAATAAGCAATACTTCGTATAACGACTATAATGGCTATTATATGGTTTGTTTGCCTAGCGATGAGGTGGTAGGTTAGCACATACTTAAACGAGTTGATTTCATTTTACTTCCCGCATAGTAATTAAACTTTAATTAAGTTATTCAAGATTTTCATTTTTTAAAAAAAGGAAAGATAAAACAACCTACATCATTTCCTTGATTGATAGTCGTCCATTAATTTAATCATGTTCTTTATCTTGAGTTATTTATCTTAAAAACATGGTTTGCCTTTCATTTTAACATTAATTGAACGTGTAAATACATATGTGCATGGAATAATTTATTAAATC
The DNA here is from genome assembly GCA_001010745.2 of Gerris buenoi. Lineage (NCBI taxonomy): Eukaryota > Metazoa > Arthropoda > Insecta > Hemiptera > Gerridae > Gerris > Gerris buenoi. Next base: position 491,344 of record KZ651079.1, on the reverse strand, counting down.
TTAGATTCCTTGTGGTAAGATATTGATTCTTTAATTTCAACATATTGAATTTGAATCTCTAAAGAAGTTAAATTTTACAAATTATATGCACATTGTGTTTAAAATAAATAAATAACAATTTTTGGGTTAAGGTTATCGCTGAAACTTAGTACGAAGTCAAAGAATAGTTTATAATATTTTATTAGTAACCCATATAATAATTATTCATAAGAAATTTACTCTAGGAAAAACACTTTAATTCTTTATTTGCCAGTTTAATTAAATATATTCAATAGTGAATATAATAAATAATAAAGTCAATGGTGAATTAAAATCATTGGTCCAATGAATATGATTTAATTGAACTTGCTTATAAAAATCACAAGTGCTTTTAATAGAGTCAATTTCCTATGAATAATTATTATCCGGGTTATAAGTTATAGTTATAATTATAATCCTTAAAATATAAGACATATCTTGTATCAATTGATTGTATCTATAGAAGTGTAAAGTAAAGATTACCTCTACCTGTTTTATACATACAGATCAGAGATCAGGATCGATGTATTAATATATAAAATGAAACAGTGAAACAAGATTGAAACATTATGTATATATTTTTCTAGATAAATAATGATCATTTATTGATAAATACTTATCAATCATCAATCTATTAATTCATAGGTTGAAACCGATATCATGTATTGATTAATTCACTGATGATGACTAACCTGTTTTTCATTCATCTCCAAATACTTTGGAGTTGAATGAAAAACAGATTAAGTTCATTAATATTCTTTCATAGAAATATAAGGGTAAGATGAACCACTATTTTCATTCTTTTCCCTTACACTGTTATCGTTTCTAACTGGTCCTGATTTTGGTGCCTGATTTTCTTTATTTTACGTGCTGTTATTTATCTTTTATTCCAGTATTTTTTTAGAGTAAAAAAAAAAATTCACGCAATTTTATTTCTTTCCTTTTTTATAATTTAACAATTCGATAGTGCAATCTATTTCCATTTGACATATGTTCAAAGACTTGAAGAAAGAAATAAAAACATAAATATTATATCTTTTAAATTCCTCTTTTTTTTACTTCTTCTCTTGTTCACGCATTCCAAGTGTCGAAGTTGAAGATTGGAAAAAAAGAATACTAGAGAGCAAGATGAAACGATAACCTATAAATGGCCGCGAGCTATTAACAGCTAAGGTCGATGAAAAGGTACCTATGGGAAACTAATAATACAAGAGCTCTCTTGGTCGGTGTCGTAATAGACCCATAGGTAATAGGTACTTGAAGTACAAGGCAATAAAGAACATCGACTCAAGAAGTACCGCCTCCAACAGGCTAATTACCTAGAATCGGAACGCACCTTCGTGAGACCTGTTTTTTCCACCTGTTAGAGATGGATTGAAGAGAAAGAATCTTTTTGGTTTATTACTTAAAAATATATATATATTGAGGCCTAGACTACTAGAGGAACTTCCATATATACGCCGGACGCCTCTTCCGCAAAGAACCGACTGTTATTAGCATTAGTTGAAATTTTCTTAAAAATCCAATAAAATTACTAGACTCAATAAGTAATAGCACACTGTAATAATTCTACCGATGATGATAGATAATTTTTTTTGGAAACCAAATATATAACCGGATATCCCTCCCAATTAGGATTATTAGAATGTAATAAGGATTTTAAAAATAGAATGTAAAGGTAATTTTATTACAGTGTGATTAACATGAGCGATACCAACACCAACGTACAAATTGAAAATAACTACACCTATATCGCTTCATCTGATTTTGTTCTCCTCGGATGTGTTGGCATGAATTATTTTTTATCAGGAGTTTTAGAATTTTTCTTACTTAAAGGAAAAAGTATTGTTTTCACCTGAAAAATCCTAAATTAAGATTTCAACAGAATTATCCTTTTTGACTATGTGTCTCACGCTTAACTCTCTCAGTTTTTAATCCGCCATTTTGGAATTACTTGGTTAGGAAAATTTGCGAGACTTTTTTATTTATTTATTTATTTTTTTGTTTTCCTTTTTACCGTTTTTTTCTTTAATTAAGGTTGGATCATCATGACCTTTTTCAAAGGAAGTAAATCTAGTTTATTTTTAGTTTATTTGCTATGACACTATAATATACATTATATTGGCACGAATTTTGAAACAACCTTTTAAAGATGAAATGTAAATAGAATAAATTATTTTTTTTAAGCTTAATTCAACATAAATCGTGTAACTTGATTAATTCTCTTGAAATGTTAATTTTATTAAGCGTTAACTAATTATAATATGAGTAAAATATTTATAACTAATACGAGGCACAAATCTTTGCAAAATATTTCAAAGCCTTGTTTATTTATTTACGAAACATGTGTAATCAATATCTGAAACCTAATTCACCTTGAAGATGTTCAATGGAAATAAATAAAATGTGCAAGTTTTCATCCTTCAAATTACCAACCGGAAAGAATCATTACGTCAACGTGATTTTAAACTGATTAAATCACTGAGGACCCGGAATTTGATATTTGTTATGATTTTATATCGGTATTTTGTTTATTTAAGAAGCTTCTCGATTTTACCTGTAAAGGTCAATTAACCGTTACAGCAATTTCCTTAATCAAGATTTATAAATTTACGTTTCAGCATTTTTTGTATGTTCTAATAAATGAGAATTTTGTATGTGTAAGCAATTTTCCTTTTCAGTTTATTGAGCAATGATTCTTTTTGTGGCAATTAGGTAATTGTTTGAGATATTCGTATATTTTTAAGTAGTATCCATCATAATCATATACTTAATCTTCTCATGCTAAGTTGCAGCTACCAGTATTTATCCTAGGTTTTACATCGGATCAGTTGAGAAGTGATGGATCTTCAGGCGTTTCGCTCGAATGAATTTCCGTTCTGTTTTAGAAATGCCTTTACGTATTTATTTCTCCGTTGGAACCATTAAATCTTTCCGCTCCATCTATTTCTGTGAATTGGAATCAGCCTTTTGTATTAAAAGAGTCCCCTGCACTCCAAGTATAATGGGGAAAAAGCGGTCTTGAAGATCGATTCTAATTTCTGAATGGTAGGCCCGTCTGTCGTTCTTGATTCATCGAAACACTCAAAAAAAAAAGGAATTTCTAGGGTTTTCTTTTATTTAAAGTCAGATATCCCATTCACTTTCGTTTTTTTAAACGTTGGATATCTCTGTCTCTTGAGTTCCGCCCTTCCGGCAACTCGAGTTCTGAGAGTTTACCTAAATCTTTTATGTTTTTTTCTGTGAATAAACTGGACTAGACTAAACAGTCCTAAAATCACGTTACTTGTTTGCTTTTACTGTGCATACTGATTTATAGCTGTTTGCTTTATGATAGGTAAGATTTTTTTTTAAAACCATAACCATATAGTCCATTTTTTTACGCGAAGGTTTTTGTTCTGGCTTATCCCCAAAATAAGCAATACTTCGTATAACGACTATGAAATATCATATTATACTAACTGTGACATTTTTAGGGTTTCGAGGTCGTCCTAGAAACCCTTATGCTTTTGGTAGTGCGTCTGTCCGTCCGTCTGTCGCATCTTGGAGTATATCTCCCGACCTACTGAAGCTATAGACTTGAAAACTTTTTTGCCCAAAAACAGAAAACCTATTGCGAACTTGAACACTCCAAATTTCTTCAATCTGCAATCACCACGCAATATATTACATTTTTTGTAATTTTCAAGTTCGGCATCATTTCAAAGGTATTGAAATGTAGATTACAAATATATATATCGCAATTTCAAAATTGCGACCATTTTACCCCACAAAAAATTCAAACAAACCCAAAATTTACCCCCCCTGCACTACCCCATTAGAATAGGTCCTAAAATAAGGCAAAAATACATAAATATAAATCTCTGTAGTCCAATAAAATTTCCAGGAGTTGATTTAAAAAAAGTAAAATTGTAGAATTTTTAGGGGGGCGTAACTAGGGGGCCCCAAAATTTTTGTGATTTGAAAAATCGAAGTTGGGTATCATTTGAAAGGTATTGAAATTTGGTTCACAAAAATATATTTTGTTTCCAAATTGGTGGCCATTTTACCCCTAAAAGAATTCAATAAGCGCATGCCGAAGATAGTAAAGAATAATAATATATGCTCATCTTGATTTTTAAAAGTTAACAATAGATGTTTTTGTTTAAAAAAATATATAATTATAATTAATTCTTATGACCGAAGAAACCCTTTTAGTAACTTGCTGGCAAGTACTTGACGGGATTTTTAAAACTTATATTACTTAGTAATAAATTACATTGTTTTTGCTGTGAATTGGAAGTAATGTTAAAATATTTTTATCCCATATCATACATTTTTGTTTTAATAATAAAATTCTATAAAATAACCTGTTAACGACGATATGCAGTAAAAAAAAGAAGGAAACGTTGATTACTATTAATTTTTAATTCAATTAGTATTGGTTGTTAGGTTTAAACGTGCTAGGGAAGATCTTAATGAAACTAATTGGTAATTTGAATTAGAGTGAGCGTTTAATAGCTCGAGGTAAATCTAAAAGAGAGAGAGGGAGGGCCAAATTCAATTCCAGGCCAATTAATGCCGCTATATCAACTCGCGCTATCAGTTACGAACATTAAAAATGTAATTGACTTTATTAGATGTGAGACGTTTAGGTGGAAGGTGTCGTAATTCCATTAGTCAGGTGATAAGTGTAGCTACGTCTCTTCTTCGTCTAAGGAAATGCCCAGTTTTCAAAATTGCCTATGGTTTCATTCAATTGTTCCGAAGAAATTTCAAACATCCTTATTAGTTTGTCCTCCTTTAAACCCCTTGTAGTCTTTGTTTTATTTTCCCGTAGCCTTGTTTTTGTCTACTGCTGTCTGCATTACTCTTAACCCTAATTTATTCGGAAGCAAGTGTCCTAAATAAATTTAGGAAGAACATGCAGAAGAACTAACTTCTTATTAGATTCTAATGTTGGACAAAATTCTTACTTAAATTTTATAAAATGCTTTTTTAATCTTAGCTGACCCTGATCTAAAACTGTGATTTATTTAACTTAATGGAACGTCTATCCCTTTTAGCTTATCGGATTATTTTATCAAGAGAGTGAGCACAAGTTCTAACTCACATTTATGTTTAAATGTCATATTATTTACTTTTTTTTATTTTTAAGTTCATCTAACCATATTTAAATAATTTAATTAGAATTTTAACTGGATACTAACTAAAATGATTACTTTCTTACCCGAATTATCAAAGTAACAACAAACGATAAATATTTAATTAATAGATTAATAGTAAAAAATTTCAAACTGTAGCCGTTACATGCACTTACAATAGAAGCATCTTCTTAAAACTACCCATCCATCAGTGATAGTGAATTACTAAATGGATGGAAGTGCTACCGCAAATAAATATTTTTTAGAAACCCTTGAATTACACTACAAATCTGCATTTGCCTAAATAATAATCATTTAATGCAATTAGTTTTATTCTCAGCAATTAGCTGATGAGTCTGTCTTCAAGCTATGTTCGCTTTTTTTCTCTTTTAAAAAATACATTTGTTCATAATGCGAGCCATACCTATTCATATTGTTTTTACTTTCTCATATAAAGAGAAAGTATTGTGATAGCGCGAAAATTCGATTTTGAGATTTTGATGGATTTACACGTTTTGAGGTCCCCTAAGTTCAAAAAAGTGGTTTTTAAAAAATGTTGGTCGTCTGTGCAGACGCCTGGAGCCTAAACTACTGGGCCGATTTTGACGAAATTTGGCATACACGTTCAGAATAATCATACCCCGAGGCGAAATCGAGAAATGAATTTTAACTCCAAATTTGAGGGCGCTACCCCCCAAAAACTCTGAAAAAACACGAAAAAAAATTATTTCTCGAAAACGGTTCCGACGATTTTGATTAAAAAATTCTAAAATGTAGTCAATTTAACTACGAATCTAATGATATAAGCAGTTTTCCCGGGAAAAATCTAGTTCCTGAGAAAATAGCTTAAAACGCGGATGGATAGAGCCCGGGTTCGATTCCCCGCTCGGGAGAAGTTTTTTTATGATATTTTTGATGAAATTTCCAGTAGTTCGAAATGTACATATATTATATGGGAAAGTTTGTCGGAGTTGTCTCGGACCGATTTTTTCTTATTCTTCTTCACATCCTTGCATTTTCCGCAACCCTTCTCCAATTAGCTCGTTCACGTATTCTTTTCATTTCTTTGTCCCATTTACTAGTAGGCCAGCCTCTTTCTTCTTCTGTTTAGTGACCACCATTCTAATACCTTTTCTTTATATGAGAAAGTAAAAAATTAAAGTAAATTATTTCTGATTTGATAAGTTAAAAGAATTCTAACTATGTTTATTCATGCCTATATTGCTGCATTTAGTTATATTGTTATTATTATTAAACAATTTGATTGTAGATTAGCTTTTAATAATAAAAAGTTTTCGTAATAGCACAGCGACCTGGCTTTATGATTTAAATTATGTTTGTTTCATTACATTCCTACAAACAAGTACATATCAAGATAAGCCAAGTAATTTCCATTTTAATATAAAATGTACTTTTTTAAAGTGTTCTTTCCTATATTATGAGGTTCCTGATTAAAACAGGGAAACGTAAAATTGTCCTTTCTTTGGTCGATTTTTAAATTAAGTTAACATGCTTACATTTGGCAACAAATGCAAGTGCCTTGAACAAACTGTTAAAGACCAAACCCATTTACTCCAACTTAATTAAAGTTACTACTTACTTTAATTAAGGTAAAAGTAGAATGTATTTGGGCTTGGTAAAACTGCTCTGTGAAACTCTTTTGGTTGCCAAATAGGTTCTGTAAGAACTAAGCTTGGAGGTAGTCGTGAACTCTTTTATACGATTGCTTTGATCATCTGATTTGAACAAATTAAAAACACGTGTTTTGGTGCCTCAAGTAAGCACAAGAAATCTTTTTTCTCCTCCAATTTTCCTGATGTACCGAAACAGTTCTCAACAATTGTTGTTAAGTTAGAATTAACCCAAATTTTATATTTAAAATTATTTAAATCCCTGTACAGTCGAAAATTGCTTTGTACATAAAAAAAATAAAGCTTCCACTTACTCATTACAAGTTTTTATTTGATTATTTTTTAAAATATAATATTATTTTATATATTTTACTCTTGGTCATGGTCACATTAAATCTTGTGATCTACTCTAACCTCACTTGTTTTCGGTTTTTCCCGTTAACGTCTTCTGGAAATTGTGTGATTTACCTGCTTACATAAACCATTTTGTAAAACTAGCGTCTTTTGTGTTATTTGAAATACATCATTTGTGCAAGTTTCAGCTTTCTAGGATTCTAGGTAGTCGAGAAGTGGGTCAAATATATATTACAACATGATTTGTCCCTTACAAATAACTGTCCCGGACAGACAAGCGAAGCTTATTAAAAGCATATATGTTCATAAAAACTTATATTACACTTTATAAACTTATTATTTTTATTTATTCTAAGGAATTGTTTTATTCTACCTCCTGGTACTCGTTAACGTCCTCATTAAAGATTAGAGTAAATGTCAGTTACTAATTAAACGAAGCTTCTTTGACAAAAGGTTTTCCTTGTTTCTAAGGTCACAGAAGTTAAACTTAGAAGAAACCTTCTAAATTATTAACATAAATTCCTTGTCTTCAAACCCTTAGGGATCCAATTGACAGGCCCCTGGAGACTTGTTCTTTTACCTTAATCCGACTAAGTAAGAAGGTAATTAAAGTCGTCCAAGTCTAAACTATTCAATTCAGGTTTACAATTTGACCTTTTCCGACTAAAGTGTTCGAAACAAAAAAAATAAGTTATTGAGCTTTTTTTTGACAATAAACTGATAATTTTGCTCTTTGAAGTTTCTTTACTTAAATACAAACAATTAAAAACTCTTTATTTAGTTGTTTTATACAATTATTCGTTTTAATCCTCTTTATTACAAGCTTTTATTTAACTTGCAATGCTTGTATGTATGTATGTATATTCGGAGTCAAATCTTGCAAATGAATTTTAAAGCAATTATCCTCAACCGATTAAATTGAAATTTTGCATACACATTTAGTTTGGATGACAATGCATGGTTAGCTAAGTGTCGCCATTCTAAATCCAATATGGCGGACAGCCCAAGATGGTGGAATAGTTATTTTTTAAGCCCGCCCATGATATGGGTATCAAATTAGACGCTTTTCTTTGACTTCACATACTCAACCGGAAAAATCTTGTAAGCTAAATATGTGACCCACTTCCCGACTACCTACAAAGGTGAAACTTATAACAGAAAATGTTTTTCTGATAACAATACAATAATCAGTCATTAGTTTTACTAAGTTTCATAGAAAAAAAAAAAAAAAATAGCAATTTTATCTGATAAAGTGAGGTAATCCAAAATGGCAGAAAATTCATGTCACGGGAAATTTTTATTTTTGAAATTTTGAGCGGGGTATATATTGAAAGGTATTAAAGAGTAGATTAAAACAACACTCGCGTAAATTGTTTAATTTTTTGTAAGTTTACTATTTTGTCAAAAAAATCAACATTTTGCGAAGAATTACATACTGGGCGATTATTTTTGAGAGACTTTTAAGGAAAACAATAAATTATCACATTATCTAATAACATGATACATATTTGCTAATTTTGATAGCTTTCAGTTTAAATTTATTATTTCTAGAATTAATTTTGTTTTCTATTTTCTCATTCATTTTTCAATTAATCGTTTTAAAGAAATGATAAAACAATTTAAATCTAAAATGCATTTATTTTTATTAATTATACTAATAATAATTTCTTACATTAAATTATGCTTTATTGGAACATTGATGTAAAATTAGATAGTGTGGAAATATTATTCATTTTTTTATGATTAAAATTTATTTTTTTGATAAATGATGACTAATTTCGCCATCTTATTCTTCTTTTGCTTAAATATAATTTCAGAGGAATTCATTTAGGTTGAATTCTTATTTAGTTGTTTAATTCCATATATATATAATAGTTATTTCTGCAATTTGATATAATTTCTACAATCAGTTACTTATATTTTGTTCTATCTAATATTTTTTGCAACACCGGAATTCTTTAATTCGTCAAGATAAGGTTGCTGAATCTTATTTTTCCTCTTTAGCAACTAGAAATTAGTAGGAATCATTTTTCGTAAAACGTCTAATATTATTTAAAAAATTAACATTTTGCAAGTTCTAATACCAAGGATTAGGTTCATTTTATCAATCTATTGTCTTTTTTCGTTAAGGAAAACCGATTATAGTCGTATAATGATAGCAAAATTTAGTCATTCCTTTCCATAGTCTTGTGACAAGTATTTCGGTCAAACATTTTTAGAATCTTTCATCCTTACAGAGTAATACTGTGCACAATTTTTAGCCTGTATGAAACAATGTAAGCCTGTTTAAATTCTTTATACATAGTGGCAATTATTTAGTGTTTACAAATGTTTATATGATTACTTGGAAATTGCCAACTAGATTAAATAAAAATTATAAGTAGCTATAATTAAAGTTTAAAAGAAGCTAATGTGATTATAGATCCCCAAACTTCTTCATTACACTGTAATATTATGTTGTCTTAAATTACATTTTAAAATGTTGATGATTTTAATCAACTGTAATTCGCCATTTAATTAAAGTCTTATGCATCTTAAAAGAGAATCTTTAGATTTTTTTTAAGATCGTTGCAAATTATTACGAGATTGCTAAAGTTTTAAATCAAGAAACCTGCCTAATATCTTTTTAATTTCTTATTTAGGTACCCCCTTTCCATGCTTACTCTTAAAACTCGCTATGATGTAAACCATAAAAACACTCTCTCACACACACCACACATATATATGTGTGTGTGTGTGTGTATCCTTTTTATGTCAGTAACCGATTAATTTTCTGATTGGATGCACTTGAAAATTTGAAGTGTGAGAAAAGTTAGTAAGAGTTTTAAGCGGATCCCGCATATAAATGAAGTGCCGCACGAGAGCCCTTTTTTAAAATTCAGAAACCCAGAAATGTAGAGAAGTGTTTTCAAAGAGGAGAGGGGTGTGAAAGTACTCATACTACCTCCATATCATAAATACATTTATCTTTTTTTAGGTAAAAAAAAATTCTGCTTAGTTTTATAAAATCTTTTTTTATAGTTTTCATTTTTAATTTTTTTTAAGAACTAAAAAAGTGTCAAAGCTTTGCATTTAGTTATAAGGTTTTCTTTTTCACTGGCAGACGAAGTTTTCTCACAAAAAAAGTAAGTTAAAATTGAAACGGTTTTCCTTATGCACAAAAAAAGGTCCGAATATCGCTGCAGTTTCATTTTTATTTCTCCTGACACAGCTTTAAAACAAAGATTATATATTTAATTTTAAAACTGCGGCAAATGCTGGCGTTTGGTGTAAAAATTACTTTTTGACGACCAGGACTGCATTGTGTCTCATAGTCCCATGTAATCATATGTGATTTTTATTCAAATTTTATTTAAAGCTAATACTTTACGGGAATCGTTGCAGACGCCCTCAAAGGAAAAGGCATCTCCTGGAATGAGGCAAAAAGAAAGGCCACAGACAGAAGATTGTGGCATACTCTCTGCAAACCCTGACACCCTTAGAGGTATAAGGGGACGACTAAGTAAATCAAGTACATCACGGGAAACAAACAATTTCGGATAATATTATTTAAAATAAAAAATAATGCCATTTTCTCTCTTATTTAATTTATTTTATCTCTCCTCTACATATTGACATTGATCTGTGCTGTACTAGGGTGGTCAGGTGGTGTTTTCTTTATTAAATTTCACCTTGTTCCAATTTTCAAGATTAATTTGATTATACTGCTTCGACTTAAAAGGTTCTCACTGCACTCTCGCTGCTCCATTGTCACCGATTCAAATGCGTGAATGCAAACACGCATTTTTTCACTCCACACTAAGCCATGGTGTAAAACAGACGTTATTGAAAATGGTAGGTAGCACTGGACAGTTGGGTTGAGTGAGAATGTAGGAACGTGGGACTTATCGTTATGGCGCCACACATGCGGTATGCAATAGTCTACATACACTGAATACGAAATATCTTTTCGCCAAATAGTTCGGCTAACTACTTCAATCCCCCTCCACACATATAGCTGTGCATTTCCCGAGCAACCCTTCAATATGAGAACATAATATTTAATATATGAAGGTAATAATTTAAAATACTTATATATAATAATGTATTTGATATAATATTTCTGTTATATTTTTTTATAATAAATACCACCTATTTAAAAAAAAAAAAAAAATTATAAAATAAAAATACATCGTAATTATTAACATTGGATTAAAAAGTTAATAATTGAATACTTTATTGATTTTCATCCAAAGATATAGTTCTTTTAAAACTAATCATAGGTATATTTTTTTTAAAAAATAATTATTTTTCTAATCAACGTGAATAATTTTTTTGTTTAAGTTTGTTGTTGTATAGTAAACTATTTTCCTTATCAAATATAGATAAAAAAGTTTTATATGGCCTTTAATTTACACCAGTTTTCTACATAATATTTCCTCAACCCCTTATCAATAACACAAAGTACAATGTGAATACTGTTACAATATATTTGTACATTACTATGAATTTCATTATCGTCTTATCTCCATCCACACATTTGCATTAATGATTTATTCATACGGTGTATTAGCCAATTTTTTTTCATTCAAATGTTCAAATGTGTTTCTCTTAAAGTATATACCTCTTGAAAAAACAAAAACAAAGAAAATGTTTCTTATTTTAATTTATTAATTTGTTTCATAAGATCTTTGTTATCAATATTTTATTTCATATACATTGTATGCGCTCAATAATGTTTTTATACCTTTATCAGTTAGCCGTGACTCTTTTATTGTACATTATTAATTTAACGTATTACGATTAAAATCAAATACGCTGATAATTCACATCACTGCGTATTTTATTTAAAAATATATAGTTAAGTTAGAGGCAGCGATGAATATTTCAGCCCCAGTTATAGAAGACATTAAGTAACATTATTAAAATAATTAGATATTAGTGAGTCTCTTTCATAATAATACGTAAGACCAAAATTGGACTCCAAAAACTTCTAATACAAATTCATGACTTGCATTCGTCTCCAACACAATGTTAATCTCGATTTCCTAATTATTTTATTAATGCAATTATTATTTATTATTTTTTTTTAATTTCTCTCTGCCCCATAAATAATTAAAGCTATTTTGAAAGTTAATATTTAATAATTTAGTATTAAAATAATTTCAAGAGAATTCACTATTTCTTTAAATCTTTTATGACGACTCCTTCAGACGTAGCGATTCCTTTTATAGTTTTTACTTTCTCATATAAAGAGAAAGTATTGTGATGGCGCGAACATTCGATTTTAAATTTTTTTATGGATTTACACGTTTTGAGGCTGCGCAATTGCTTTCGAGCTTACCCAAGGTAACGGAAGCATTGTGTTCATTTTTGAGAACGAAAAAGTTTGATGTCTCCGATTTTAAAAAGTCCAAGACAGAAATCCGTTTCAGACATAAAAATTAGGAACATTTGTGGTCTTGTGTACTTTTGTTTGTCGATCGGTCTGTGCGTCCGCGAATTCTGAAACGTGCAACGATAACTTGAGTAAATGTCGACCGATTTTGATGACATTTTGTAGATATGTTCATTTTACTAATGCCCAGAACGAGTTCGTTGAACAACGTTATCCGTTTAAGCGTTCACGCGTAACGCTCGCGTAAACGTGTACTTCAAATTTAAAATTGGAATTTGAAGTCGGGAAAATAAATCTTCATATATTCAATGAGACAACTATTAATAGTTTGTACACAATAAACAATATAACAATAAAGTAATACAACGTTAATGTTAATACAACAATGAAGTAGGTTCATGATATGATGCGAGAAAGCTATGTACCACACTAATTGGCAGTCTATTTATCTTTTGCTACTATTTTTTTTTAAAAATCATGTGAATTATCAAAACAATTTTGGCAGATTTAAAAAAGAAAGAGGGAAAATTAAATTACTTCGATATAAATAAGCTGTAAAAGCATAAAATAATTAATGTGTACGAAATAGGTGGCGAGGAAGATATGTGCTGCACTAATTGGCTGTCTATTTTTCTAGCATTTTAAAAAATGATTTTTTTTCTTATTTTTTCCGCTTCATGCATCCAAGAATCTGGTAATATCTGTGATTGGACTCGAGACGGGGGTCTGGTATTCAAGCCTAGCTGACATTGCGAAGATCCTTGGCTTTGCCCGTGTAACATCTAGTTCTAAAAATACGTCCAATTAAATTAGAATTAAAGCAGGAAAAAGAGATCTCTGTACATCGTGCCAACTCGTGGGGGTTTTCGCACGTTTTGGCATCATTTCCGACTTTTAAACTTTTCTTCTTCTGTGCCGGTGTCTGTTTTCCTTTGTAATTTGTTTAAATGTCGTGTTACATTGATGTTTGTTTAGCGTTTTAAAATAACCTGACATCAAATGATGTTTTCTTTGTGAAGATTTTTGCGAGAAGAAAAACATATATATTTGGTAGTTGCTGACAGACTAATGCAGCTTCTAAAGTTTGTATCTTATCTGCTCGTCTCCAGTCTTTTCTCAATTCAATCTTATCTTTAACATAATAATTATAGCTCGTTTGAACCTTTACATATTTTCTGCTCGTGTAACTTAAGATTAAATATAAATTTATCTTCTTAAATCTTATGAACGAACGTTTGTAATTACAAAACACAATTTAAAAGCAGAATAATCATGACTAGAGAGGTAAATAGAAAGTAACACAGCAATATTTTCACCACAATTTTATATTGTGGTGAAAATACAGTTGTGAATTGGTTCTACAAAATCTCATCAAAACAACCAATCATAAGCAAAATCCCATAGTTGGTGAATTTGCAGGTAATAAACTTCGAGTAAATGCACTTCGTCAAATAATATAATAATAGCTGAGTGTGTTATACTTTTTGTTTCGTTTTTATTATTATTACTTACATGCTGATAACGGTTTTAAGTTTTATACTTTAAACATGTTTTTACCTGAAGATTTTTACAAGATATTTACTTCATATAACAGAGAATAGAAACGAAGTTAATAACTTGTGTTTACGATAGTTACGAAGAAAGGATTTGTGTAAGGATAAGAAAGGAGATAAAATGAAAGGTAAGGAGAAGGTAGAAAGATAAAGAAGCAGAAAGGTTGGGAAGTGTGACAAATGGGTCTCGAGTAGATAGTGAAGAGCTGGTTATTTTACGATGCTTGGAAGAGGTCTGCGGACTGACAGGCTGGAGTCAGGTGCCTCTGGACTAGTGGACATGATTGACCATTGACCCTCGTTGTGAACACACGAGTTCACCGCCTGTCTCTTTTCACTTCTATTCTCCCTGCTCCATTCAACCAGACTCTATAATAGGCATTTTCTAGAGACGTCCGTGTCCCTTTCAATAAAAAAAACCTTCACTTCATTAAAAATCTCAACCTTAAACCTCTAGAGGATATTCTTGGTTTATGCACTTCCCCTTCACTGTAGTGGATGCAGTCCTAACGTCATTCATATTTGTCGTGAATAGATATTTTCCTGTTTTTTTTTTTTTTATATATATATATTTTTTTTAAAAGAAAAGAATAAAATGAAGGATATACTTACTATGTTTTACAATCTTGTATATTGCTCACTCTTGTAGTTACATTTTACTTCTAACCGCGTATCAGTTTTGTAATTTTATTTTTAAAATACCTTTAATGAAAACCTGCCTCATGTCACCTTTAACTGCAATAGTAGCAGTACAGAGAAACTAGTACGCACTTGCTTCTTAGGTTATTATTCAAAATTCGAATATTTGACTAAAAATCACGCTATAGAGAAATTATTTTTGTGAGTCATATAGATATTTCAGTACGTTTTTAGATTGTTACTCCCCCTGTTTTTTATATTGGAAGTACCAATCTAAATAAGTACCAATGTTCCATACAGTCATATCGATGGCGTTGTAGAAATTTATATAAAATAGTTCGTATTAAATTGTAGTTCCAAACCAAACAAAAAAAAACCAACAACGTCATTTACACAAAATAATTTTATTTTAAACAATTTTATCGGTTTCGGCTTTTCTGACGCAGACTTCTTCAGGTTATCAGTTGGTTATAAAGGGATTAAAAAAGTATGTGACTTGTACTTTTAAAGACTTATATTTTTCAAGTCCCTTCACCTTCGCATAACCAATATAATTAATGTATAATAATTATATATTTAATATATACTAAGGAAGGCTATATCAGAACAACCGAAACTAGTCAAATTATTTAAAATTCAATTATTTCGTGTGAAGAAGTTGTTTCGTCTTTGATCTACACCTTTTTCCTGATAAGTCGCCATCAACACATTAGAAACACAGTTGAGAATATATCGAAGTACATATAATATTTAATATTTATTTAAATAATAAAACTTTCTAAAACATTTTATTTTCTATTATCTCATTATATGTAGCTTTATTAATGCGACAGCTCTGTCAATTTCACTCATAACAAGACTTTCATAAGAAATCTTGTACAGATAAATTGTTTTTAATAAATATTGTATGTAAGTGACTATAGAAAAAGGAGTATGAAATATTGAATAACCGTCTATATATATTGGCTTATTACGTAGTATAAAAATGTTCCCTGATGTCTGAAACAGATTTCTGTCTTAAAATTTTTGAAGTCGAAGACAAAATAATTTCATTTAGAATGCTTCGGTTACCTTTAGATTATTAAAGTGATTAGTATAATATGTTGTATGTTCTGATAAATTTAATTTTTGAATGTTGTGTTGATCGGTAGGTCAGAGCAAATAGAGTGAGAGAAAAGAATACTTACTTAGCAAATTACTTTCTCTCTTTTTATATTATATAGTGATGCCATAAGGAATCAAATTATAAAAAATTAAGAATGCAAGAACTTTACTTCCTAATTGCTTGTGGTTAATGTTTTCTTCTTTTTTTGAAGAATAAATAATTATATAATGTTGCAAGAAAGACTTGTACTTTGTCCTATAGTTAGGACCTTTCTTCTGAAATTAGGAGCATGGAAGCTAGTTGGAGGTACATAATGTTAAGTTATTACTCAGATGAGGTTGTAAACTCGAATTTGTTAGAGATGAGTTTATAATTACACCCTAGGATCATCCTCCGTTAAATTTATTCATCAGTGGGGAAAAAAAGTTGAAAATAATTAGTACCTAAAAGCTATAAGTTGAACAGGTTAATAAGTTTGGAATTAGGTCAATAGCAGAGGTGGAATAACTAAATGTTAATAACACAAAATATATTGTGTAGGTTTTATATTAATAACAGTGTATTTTAATTATTTTATCGTAGGTTGTGGTTGTAAGAATTTCTTACAATTTTTTCTCTCCTACTCATTTTGTAATTATTATTAGTGCGGACACATATCATGTCAGACAAAAATGATTGGTTACAATTTAAAATGATCGTTAATTTATAATTTTTTATAAATCAGCAAGATCATTTTCTTTTTAACTCTCTTAATTTTGAGTCTTATTATTATTTAAAAGTACCTGTATGTAATATTTTTTTTAAATGCAAGTCAATATGTATGTCAAATTTCTGTAAAGTAATTTTTTCTTAGTTAATTGTTTTTTCAGATTTTGTGGAACTTATCATTAAAATGTAGGTTGTCTGCTAAAGTTTGTGTTGTAGCGATGTTTTGCTTTCTCTTCTGAAAGCATTTTTTCGGGTTATTGAGGGATTAAGCATCGTGATTAACCACCTTAGCAAGGAGTAAAGCAAAGATTACCTACGGGAATGTTCATTACAATCTTCGGCCTAGAAGTGATATACACGTGGGAATGTTCATTAGAATCTTCGACCTAGAAGTGATATACACGTATTTACGGAAGTGATATTAGAATTGGTATATTATATAAGTCATATATTACTAGGTGTGCAATGCTTGCAATATTGACCTGAGCGTGCATTTTAATCATATTTATTTATTTATTTTCATTTTTTCCTATTTTACCAATTGAATGACCCCTCATAAATGAAAATATGTATGACAAAAGTTAACATTCAACAATAACTGTACTCTTAAGAGATTTCCAACGACATGCATCTTGAAGGGCATATACTATTTTAACTTTTGTACCCCGTACCCGGTGTACCAACTTGGACCATTTCAGATTTATACCTTCCTGTAGTTGGTTACTATTGCCATGCCAAATTTGAGCGAATCGGCTCAGCCGTTCAGGAGAAAACTCTTGTACATTGTACCCCGTACCCCTGTGTACCAATTTGGACCATTTCAGATTTATACCTTCCTGTGGTTGGTCACATTAACCGTGCCGAGTTTCGTGCGGATCGGTTTAGCCGTTCAGGAGAAAACTTTTGTACCCTGTACCTCGTACCCCTGTGTACCAATATGGACCATTTCAGATTTATACCTTCCTGTGGTTAGTTACTATGACCGCGACAAATTTTGTGCAGATCGGTTCAGCCGTTGTATGCATCAGAAAAAACGCAAAGTGTAGTATAAGAGCTTCGCTTCGCTCAGCTCAATTAGAAATGATATTATTTCGGTGACCTTATAGATTTATATTATTCTTATCACAGAAATAAATAAATATATATAAGGTGACTGATTGTTGTCATATAATTACCTAATATTGTGGTGATTAGATGGTTAGAGCAAATGGAGAAAATTGACTTACTCGAGCAAACTTTCTCATTACGTTACATAGTAAAACTAAATTTAAATCCCATAATATCCAGTTTAATTTATTAATTTAAAATTCAATTTTACGTTTTTGGTAGTATTCATACTACGGAAAGTTTACATTTTAATTTAAATCAAATTATAATTATTATTATCAACGGGAGACAGACATTCTATTTTTCTCTGTCTGTCTCCCGTTGTTAATAATAATTAACAACGGTTATTATTAATAATGAGAAATAATTATTTTTAGGGTCTTTGGAGCACAGCATCCCCCAATTTAAAGCTCGAACTCATTTCTTAAAAGTTTAGAAAATTTATGCAAAATTAAATAGAAATTGGCCCAGGACTCAGTAGTTTATGTTCATGCACTTGCACGTACTACATCAAATTGTTGCGCTACTACAATATTTTTTTCTCTATATTACAATCTACGTATTTTCTCGTAAGAGAAAGAAAAACTGTCTTAATGGCGACTAAATAACTGTGTCATCCCCATCAATTCGTGGTCAAGGACGGATGTACAAGTAATATTGGATAAAATTACTCCTACCAACTCAACTATATCATTGACTTATCTTCTTAAGGAAATTCGCTTAAGGTTAAATGAAATCTATTTCGCAACTACTTTAACTTCTTGAAACATAGTAGACGGAGGCGTTAAGAGGGTTTGTTAAGTTAATAAGGACATCTTCATTGATTGAATTAGTGGCAAGTGAAGAATACGGTTTGATGTGTATGAACATTTGTGGGGACAATTTTGAACGTATGTCTGTTTCAATGATATGGTGGTGCTGTTTATATATATATATATAAAATTATTATTATTCGTGTGTATATATCAGATATCAATGAAGCAATTAGAAGGTCCTTACTCACGTACATGTAAAGGATATTCATTGTTAAAAAATTGAAATGGAACGTACGTGTGTACACTGTGTGCGTGTAGGCGAAGCGTGTTAACTCGGCCACACACAGGAAGTAAGTGGGAGGTTTACTTCTCTAGTAGTCCTGTGGGCATTGACAGAGCTTGCAACTTGTTAAAAAGCTTCCAAGTCAATGAATGAAATGGAAATGTGTTCATTCTTGTGTGAATGAAATAATGAATGAATGAGCTCTTGAATACATATGGGGGCTGATTCACAGTGGTAGATCACACACGTTGTCCAGTTGTGAATATATTAGTTGTTTATAAATAATAGGTCTTGAGTTTACAATCACCTTTTTTTTTTTTTTTTCGTAAAGTCGAATAAACAGTCATTTGTTAGAATGTGTTAAATTTTGACTAATGAAAAAATAAGAAAATAATTATGTTATAAAATAAATGTGCTTGTTGACGAAGAAACAAAAAAATTGCTTTGATTTCTTAAGAATTGCTAATCGAATTTCCATTCGTTTTTATCGTGTTTTTTTTAGCGAGATAAATCGAAATTAATTAAAACATGTGTATATGAATGTGTCTGATATTTTATGAATGAAATATAAGCACTGAAGAAGGTCTATATAAAACATATGTGCTTGCGTTGACGAAGAAAACGAAACATCGCAGATCTCACACGTTGTTTTGAAATAGATTTGTTCAAGGAAAATATTAATTCATTAATGATATTTTAATCAAACAAATCTTTATTTTTAATTACTTGAGATAAGATTAATTGACGACTAACGAATAAGTCTAAGAATCTTACCAGTAGCTGGATGTAAACAAATTTAATACGCAGGCGTTCGCAGAAAGAACTACGAAAATCATTAACTCGTATCATTAACCAACATAAGATTATAGATTTGTATTGATATTAATTCTTACTATTGCGATTCCTTATTTAAAAACTTTAGAAGTATTACTTATAGTGATAAAAATGTATTCGAGCGTGAATGTATAATTTCTTCACAAATGTGTACACTAAAGTATATTGGTCCAAATAATATTAAAGCTTATAAGTTTTAACACTTTAAGATCTAAATTGTTGCAAATTTTTTACAAGGTAATTAAAAAGTTTTATGCACCAATAATTTATTCTATTATGAGAATCTGAGTGTTGTGATGTGCTGTAGCTGTGTTATTAAATAGATGAGGGTTTTTCTTTTTCTTAACATATAAAGATAATTTTATATTTCTTAATATACTCTTCATAGACTTCTCTGTATTCCTTTTGAAGATAGTTCTTATAGCTTTTCTCTATAAATTTGGTATACGGTATACAAGTTTGTTTTTTTTTTTTGCCCAAAAACCGGAAAAATATTGCGAACTTAAACACTTAAAATTTCTTCGATCAGCGAGCTATTACGATTTGATTTTGTATTTTTTTTTGTAATTTTTGTGGGGAGTATCATTTTAAAGGTATTGAAATTTGGATCACAAATATATGTATATCGCATTTCAAAAATAGCAGCCATTTTACCCTCGAAATAATTCAAACAAAAAGGAAGTCCTACTTTTAGGACAGGTCCGAAAAATAAGACAAAAATACATAAATATACATCTCTCTGGTCCAATGATTTGATTTTTTTTTTTATTATTATTTAGTTGCCCGTAACTATGAATACCCGAAATGTTTATTTTTTGAAAATTTTCAACGTATTGAAATTTGGATCACAAATATACCTATATATCGCGTTTCCAAAGTGGCAGTCATTTTACCCCTGAAATAACCAAATAAGTGCATGCCTTATTGTTAAGAATACACATTTTAGTTCGAGTAAAATTAAAAAATAATGTTTGATTTATGAATTTTTACGGCCGAAGAAACCCTTTTAATAGCTTGCTAGCGAGTACTTTTTTATTTTAGTATGTCTTTTACAAATATGAATTAAGGTACTGATTAATTTGTTATTTATTGTTACAGGTATGTGTGCAGTTATAACTCTTCAAGTTTCTTGGCTTTATTATCTCGTAAGTTATTATTATTAATTGGTCTTATTCCCTACTAATCTATCCTCAATTGGTCATAATGGCAAAATCTATACTATAAGTTAATAATATATAATAGCTTTATATAATTCTAGCCTCCGTGACTATTTCGGATGAATTAGTTATATTAATAAATGAATAAGAGAGTCATTTGATAATCTTACTTTTTCTCTACGTTACTCGCCTTTCACTAACGTTAATAATAAATTTTTCCACAATCAGCCCTAATGGTGGCATTAACAAAAGGTTGAAAGCAGCTGATTGAATTATAAATAAGTTTTATTTTTACGTGAATAAACAGTCTCCTTTAATCTTTACGTGCAGTACAATCTCAACAGACTGATTTCTTCTTTTAATGTATAAATTTAACATCACTCTTCACTAATTTATTACTACCATTAAAATTTTACTATTAATTGTATTATTGTCAAACGTTTAACTCTGTTACATTATTCCGAATTGTTACTAAGCACAAATAAATTCTTGCTTCTCTCATTACAGTTCAAGTAAAACTATCGCTGAATTGTTTGTTGATTATTTTTATAATCAGTGTTGTCTGCATTACTAGCATTTATTTCATTTTATATACATATTTAAATTTAGCTTCCTCGTAGAAGTACCGGCTGTATATATGTTTCTCTATATTATTTTGAGTTTAAAGAAATTAAATTTGATTGTTTAATATAAATAGTATAATTATGTGCTAATTAATAACTGGGTGACCTCTTTGAATTGGAGTAATATATGACTAACTAACCTATTAAGTGACAAACTATCACCAACTTGATTTTTGGTATACTAATACTATAACTCATGAAAATCACATTTTCTACTATAAAGGGCGGGACATGACCGCTCTTCACCGTATTGTTTTCTTCAACTGCCTATTGCCAAGCTATGACCCTCAGACGAACTTAGCTGACCACATATTCTTAAAAGGCACCAAAAGATTTACTTATACACCAAATTCTAGCGTTATGTTAGTCAGACACTTTTTTGCACGCTATCTCGGGGACTCTAATTGAACTGTCAATTCTAGAGTAAACAAAACAATTAATTTCCTGACATAATCTTACTTGGTTTGCTAAAAATCTCTCTAGTTTCATCAGGCTTTTATGAATGCCGTCCCGCCGGGAGGATCAAAATCTAATTGCTACTTTCAGCTAATTAACCAGACATTCTCATATCTTAGGGTCTCTGATTTTAAGTATTAAGGGTAAATAATGATTTTATTTCTCTATTCATCGATACTGGCATTTAAAATTGAATTATTATTTTTTAATGCCATACAATAATTTCCCTAAGTTAACGGTTTGATTTTATTGAATTTGAACTGACTTACTTTGCCTTTTTTAACTCTGAGCTTCGTACCTAGCTTTTGGTGTTGTCGACAACAAAACATTTAACACCGAGTTTACAACAACTTATTTTACTGATGTGCATGTTTTTGGGCTAGAGGTCAGACGACATTTACGTCAACATTGAACCAAGAATGATAAAGAATTAAAAATTGTGATGGTCTGTTTTAAATATTGTACCAAGAAGTTAAGAGCTAAGAGGAGGTAGCTCGGTTTTTACTTTTTTAGTACCAATAGGAGCGCTGAAGTAAATATTTTTTTAAAATTGTATATACATAAAATGATATCAGAGCTCCTAGCGGACCAAAACTGAATTTCCTCTATTCCGGAAAACTACTGTCCTTCCCCACAAGGCAATCTTCTTCAGAGGGGGTAGTGTAAAAGTTGGCTACACTGGATTCAATGCTCAAAAACATTCTTGATTCAATGTTTTTCTATGAAGTGAAGCCAATTTATATCATGTTTACTCTTAAGTATTTAATTTAGCAAAGTTTTTTGTAGAAATCGGTCTGTATTTTTTTATTAGGTTTTTATTAACTTGGTTCCTTGTTTGTTTGTCCGGTACAAATCTTGCAATCGAATTTTAACTAACATCCCGAGTAGCTAGACATTTGAAACTTTTAGAACAGCTCAGAACACGATGCAGGGCCGTACCTAGTTGCATCTGTGTACATGGCGAACCGATAAAGGTGCGCCCTAGAGGGGTTTCCAGGGGGCCTCCCCCGGAAAATTTTTGAAATTTTAATGTCAGTAAAATACATTTTTAAGCTATCCTGGCTCTAAAAGTAAAAGTAATTTTTCATAAGTTTTTGCTACTAGAAAGTACTATTTAACACGTAAAAAGTACCACTTAAGTACTATTTAAAAAATTAAAAAATAATAATATTAGTACCCTTTAGTTAGTATGCTATCCTTTGTATATTTTTGCTTCCGAAGCTCCTGTGATCTTTCTGAAGAACGAAACATTTTTAATTCTCCGAAGAGAAATCCGTTTCAGACATCAGGGAAAATTTTTGGTTCCGTGTCTGTCGGGCTGACTAAACTATTGCGAACCGCCATATCTTAAAAACTACGCGTCTGATTTAAATGAGATTTGTATGGTAAGTCATAACTAGTCCATTGTTAGTCCCAAATTTCCGGGCCCCTGGACAAGCAAGTAACTGGGCCACTTAGAACAAATAACGGCGGGGGTTACGGGGGTCCTCCCCCTGAAAAGTTTTTCAAATTTAATTATCAAAATACATGTATGAGTTTTAAGGATTTCTGAGGTCTATTTTGTCCTTAGAGGAAAAGATGTTTGGTGGGGACAAATTTTGAGTTTTAACCAAGATGGGCTAAAAAAAACCCAAATAATTGAGTAGTTTTGTAGCTGGTAAGCGTCAATAAAAATCCTTATTTTACACTTTGTAAAATACATAATATAAATTGTGTTGCTAAAATAGTAAGATTAAGAGAAAACAAATTAAAATAATTAAGTAACGCTTTTTAGGGTTTTGTAGATACTTCTCAAAACCCTTATGCCGAGGGTGATGTGTCCGTCTGTCCGTCGCTCTTTGGTTCATAGGGCCCGAACCGTTCAAGCGAAAGTGCTGAAATTTGGAACCCTGGTGCAACTTTTTGACCCAACCAGAGGAAAAATATACAGAAGTCCATAATTAGATTTGCGCATGCGCAATTCAAAAAAATGTGGTAAACTCAAAAATTTACATTTTTTTAAATTTTTGAGTGGGGTATCAAATGAAAGCTGCTGAAGAGTAGAACACAAATATATATATGCTTTTTTAAATTTTGCATTCCTTATAGGGGAAAAAAATCAAAATATACCCAAAAAAAATTTTCCCCCCCCCAACCACTATAGATTGGCTGGTGCTAAAATTTCGAAATAATTCATGCTAATGCCTTATTGTTGGGCGATGAAAATTCCGGGAGTTGATCCCAAATTTTTAAAAATTGTCAATTTTGGGCGCGAAATAGTGAAGTGCGCCCAAAATTTTATTTTTTTAAAATTTTGAGTTGGGTATCAAATGAAAGCTGCTGAAGAGTAGGACACAAATATATATTTGCTTTTTTAAAGTTTGCATTCCTTATTGGTTTATTACTGATAAAAAACATTGTGACCCCCCGGGGAATCGAACCCGGACTCTTGAGATCGAAGACCAGAAATCATAATTACATAATGGGTATGCTTACTCATCTACAAAACCCTAAAAAGTACTTGGGGCAAGTACTTCCCTGTGATTTTTTATTTTTATTTTTTTTACAAACGTTGCATTACTAGTAAAAAAATATTAATATTAGTATGGAAATATGATTTGTCTGTCATTTTCTCTCCTCTAAATTAACATCGACGATATTGAATAAGATAAAAAATCTCAGTAATTAAATGAAACCCTAAAATTCAAACTTTCATACTCCTGACACATGAATGTCCATCACAGTTAGTGATGAACTTAGCATCTGGACCCCTTTGAACAAATACGGGGGGGGGGGATCCAGGGGGTCCTCCCCCGGATTTTTTTTTAAATTTAAGTACAAAAAGATGAGTATTAAGAATTTCTGAGGGCAAGATTGTTCTAATAGGAAAAGATGTTTGGTGGGGACGAATTTCAATTACAAGTACTGTTGGTTAATTTTTGTATTTGTGTCTGTTTAATTTCCTTTACGTGTTGCGTGAATCAACTTTCCCAAACTTTGGTGGGGGGCATTTACCAAAAAACATCTGCATTCAGAACTGAATGGGGTCCCCTTAAAATAGTATAGAAGTATAATACAAGATAGATTTTATTATGCTCTAAAGGGGCCTCTACCGACATTGGTACAAATACAGTAGTTTCAGGTTTTTTGGATTTGGGGCCACTTGGCACCGGGTTCCGCCCGCAATTCGGGCCCATAGTTATGCCATTAATTACAATATCTATCTTGCCTTTTTTGGTTGAAAAAAAACCAGGGCCGCCCCTGGGCCTTTCAAAACACGAATCAAAACACGAATTGACAGCTAAGTAAAAAAAAAAATTATATACCTAAGTATAAAGTTTTCATTTTGCTCAACTCACCAATCTTACCAATCAAAAAATATTATCCCTCTTCTCCATTTTGCGCCTTCCTCAAACCTGCGCCCTTGGCAAGGGCCACCTTCGCCACAGCCTCGGTACGGCCCTGACACGATGGCAATGCATTATTTTAATACTTTTAGTCATTTTTCAGCAGATTTGCTGAATGAAAAGTTAGTTCGGAAAAAACCCGCCAGTTATTTTATTTGTTTTGTCATATCCCATAATATTTACAATCTTCACTTTGACAGGTTCCAAATTTATGATTTTTATAAATAAGAGATAAACATTAAATGACAGCAAAACAGGAAATATATCGATTATATTATTTCAAATATATCGACGGCACGGTTTAAGAAAATTTAAAAACGTAGTATATATAAATGAGTCTTACGTTAGTCTCCGACGTCGTATGACTCACCCACTACATTCCTTCTTTATATTATAAAACATATGTTAACTAAGTGTCTCTAGTTTTACTAAATCGGCACTGATGATGGCTTTATAAAAGCCGAAAGCTGCTTTGATAAATAAACAAGTATTCCGTGGAGAGACTGTGTCTTTTTATTTATTAGTATATAAAAAGTTCTTTTTATCTTGCAATTATGTATATTTTATGTATGGTTTGACAAGATACTATTCAGTAAAGTAATAGTGTTAGCTTTTCAACAACCTTTACCTTCTTTCTTTGTAGCTATAGTTATATTTATAGTTATACATTAACCTTTACTTTCATTATTTGCTATAACATAAAAATGCAAATTATTTCTAGATTTTTTTTGTGGACCACCAGTGGTTTATGGACTACCGTTTGCCGACGGCTGCTCCAATATATGTTAGTTGATAAGCAGAATTTATCTTTTCTATATTATGATCCTCCGGGTGTCATTTAAACGTTGTTGGATTTAAGTACCTATTTTTCTTATAATGCCTAATTCACAACAGTGTTTACAATTTGTTACTATAATAATTATGTAACGTTATCTTACATTAAAGTTGTCCTGTTTCAAAGGTAAAGGTTATTTTTCTGTTAGCTCACCTAAGAGCTGAAGGTGCATGGTACCCTGACCTCTGTAAGGTTGTCTGGCTTTCTCTAGAACGTCTCTTCATGATTCGTTTCCTCCCATACTGATCTCTTGCCTTTAGGGGAAAGCTTTTACTCTCTCAAAAAAAAACTTAATGTTAAAAGAATAAAACTATCAAACAGGAAGGGGCATTAAACATGGTAATCATGGAACCTTATAATAAAAATCCAAGGTACTGCCTTTACTCGTTTACTAGATTTTTTTTTTTTTTCTGTGTAATCAAAATCACATTATTATGTTGATTAAAGGAATCATGAGGGGAAAAATATATCAACTTGGATTTTTTTTCTTTAAAAATCCCCTTTTTTTGTTTTTATTAATAAAGTATTCTTTTTTTTCTTGTGTATGCAACTTCTAACTTTCTCGAGGGCATTGACTCTTCATGCGAGAGAAAGTAAAATAGATTGCACGATTTTTTTATTTAATAATACTGTAGAGACTAATAAGGGGAAATATTTATGGCTTGTGAATCTCAATTATTTTTGGATAAAATTCTTTAAATTGCGGAGAACCTTACTTCTTTTAATATAT
>KZ651079.1:410705-462956 GCA_001010745.2 Gerris buenoi | reverse complement strand
TATATATAAATATACATATATTCTATACCACCGATTGGGGATCTATCTTTCTTCTTCACCACAAAATATGTATAAACAGATTGGATAAGTTTATTGAAAAATAATTCTTTTTCTTATAAACGTTGTCTTTCTCTTTCTCAATATGTATAAAAATATATACATATATATATTATTTATTAATAGGTGTATTTGTTATACAAGGTTACGCACACAATGTTTTTACAGAGACATTTTTTAAAGATATTCTAATATTTTGTACAATCTTTTTTAAATAAATTTATTGTTTAATCTTCCCCTTAATAAGTAATAAAAATAAGCAAACTTTATTGTCTGAACCTCTTTATTTAATACTGAAACTATGATTTTTTCGTTTATTTTGAAGTATTATGTTAATAGCTACATGTTTTATTTATTTAACCTTACATTAATTAATAAATATTATATTGACTTATTTTAAACACTTAAATTAAAAAAAAATGGTCCTGACAAAAAAGTCCTTATTATGGTTACGTTTTTTTAATATTTTTTTTTAAGATGGTGTGACATAAAGTTTGTATAAATAATCAATCTTGACCCCCGGACTTTAAACATAGCGTTTGAACTTCTAAAATAAAGTGAATTGGAATTTATATGTGATCCTTATGCTTTCATATATAAATATATTTTTTTATCTTTATTAAAATAAAATGTTTCCGTAAATAAATATTTTTCATGTCCTCACTAAACGGTCATCTTTGAAAAAATTATTTTCAAGCTATATTTCAAAAGTCTAATTTTGATAGATACTCTTTAAAAAAATATCTTTTATAGTGAGATATTTGTGGATGGAACCGGCTCTGATCGAATTTTTATCGTTTCGTTTTTTAAGTGAGGCATGCTTAAGGCTGGAGGAGTTTGTACTGAATACACCTCTACCTCGTTCCTGACTCCAGAGGATAAAGGTGCCTTTATAAATTTGACTTAGCACCTTATAATGGGCTTTGACAGGTATCGGGCCTCTCTTTAGAGATTCCAGTGCTTACGATTAATCGTTCTTCAAGAAGCATTAGTCTTTCAAAATGGCGCATCTGTAAAGGTACAGCCTTGCCAAATAGTTGAGTACTTAAAAAAAGGTATACATGCGTACATTTTATTTTCTTTTTTTTAAAAAAGCACTCAGGTAGAATATTCTTTTTCTTATAAACATAAATTCTTTGTAGTCTTGTATAATATCTAAATATCCCCCCTTCCCCTTTTTGAGGGGGATACTTTAAAGAGCATAAAACTTTTCTTCTTTTTACTATCGTACACATGTCGGAAAATATATTCTTTTTAAAGGAATGCCTCATATCATCTTGCTGTGCGGTTACTTGTTAAATGTTGCACGTTCTTTCAACGTCAATGATCGTCATCTTCTCTTTTATATCTTTTGGTTCCCGATTCTGTTGTTGAGATCAAATACCTATATAAAAAATGCAGACTATGGCTTTGCAAAGCATTTAAGCACCAAAAAGAATTTTTTGTTTTCTCCCAAAGTATGTCAATTTGTCCACCAACAAACTTCTTTTTAGCACATTAGATAAATGCAAACAAAGGGTTAATCTTCATTATTCTACATTATTGTTGCATATTTTTGATATAGCATACGTAAACATAATAAACTGATTCAGAGCATTTTAGACTCTATCCTATTTCTCTATGCTTAAGATGATGTGTTTATTGCTATACCATCTCCAGTATCGTTTTTTTTTTCTTCTTTTTTTTAATTGCTCTATGTATAATATAATAATGTCCTTAAAATCAAATTTTCCGTAGATAATTTTCTGCTTATATTTCTCTGTATACTTTTCTTTTTTCTAAAGAGAAGATCGGCCCTCCTTCTCCTATTAAATAGCAGCCGACTCAGCGCAGGGTAGGACACTTTTTTTTGCACAGCAGAATATATGATTCTGTTAGCAGCAGAAATATATGAGATAGCGTTCAATTCACGCGGTCTCGTATATTCTACAGTTGAAAAAAAACTGCTCTACCCTGTCCCGCGTTTCAATGTGCACCCTATAGAGGCAGGGGGTCTTCAATCTATTTGGTTTAAGGGCCGGATCTGGATAATATGGTCCATAGCGGGCCGGATCTGGATAATATGGTCCATAGCGGGCCGGATCTGGATAATATGGTCCATAGCGGGCCGGATCTGGATAATATGGTCCATAGCGGGCCGGATCTGGATAATATAGTCCATAGCGGGCCGGATGAAGTGAGCAACATAAAATCGCACAGCTATCGGACTTCTGAGAATATAGATAATAAATAGATAATAAGCTCATAAACCATATCTCTATTTCGGTCGAAAAAACTTTGATGTTGGCCGTAGTTTGGAAACCCTCCTAAGTAAAGAACCATCCGCCGATTATAAATAATTGTGGCTTTAACCAATTCAAGTTGTCGTATCCTTGATGCGTAAGTACCATCTTTCCACATGATTAACCTAATCAGTTGGGGTCATAATTATAGCGCTTTATAAGTCCTGTCCTATTATTCTTATTATTTACCTGATGTGACATCACGGTAAGGATCTCATGATAAATCAAGGGCTGAGTGTATTCATCCACGAAAGATGTATGGCAATAAATTTAACTTTTCCTTATGATAAGGAGAACCATCAAACAGAAAAATATCATTGGAAATATTAGTTAAATATACCTACTCTTTATTATTCTTTAATATAAAATGTTTATTTTTCTATAAATATAGGCATATATATAAATTAATTAATTTCTGTATAAATATTCTTAAAGAGTTATTTCCATTGTTTCCTCCTGTTGGCATTCATTACTTTACTCCCTGTAATGTAATTAAAAATAAAAACATATAAGAGGCATATTAAATGAAATAATAATATATACGACAGTATATTATTTTGTCACATAAAAGAAAAACATTTAAAAGAATAATAATTATTGTTTAGTTAGCTATTTCCCTGTTTTGTTGGCCTAGTGTATTTTTTTATTCTTGGATGAGACTTTCTATGACCGTGACGAGTGGAAATTCACGGGCAAGCCTTAATATCTGTTACTAATTTTGACGTGATTTGTTTTTTTAAAACTCTAACATTTTTACGGTAGTGAAAACTTTGCAACCTCATCTTTGCCTTTTTTGTACCTTTCTTATAATAAGTAAATGGAGCGGAAAAAGAAGAATATTTTTTAAGAAACTAATTTACGTGAAAACTTTTTCTTTCTCTTTTCTTAATGCAAACAGAATTTACCGACCAATATATCTTTATGATTTAATTATTAAATTTAATAAAATCAATATAATATGTTTGAATAAAATTTTCGAGCGTAGATTTTGAACATTGTATGTTAAAGAAAATGATAAGGTTCTTGAGTAATTATAAATAATCTATCTATATTATTAAAAAAGTTTTGTAAACAAACGAGTTCAGTGAGAGTGACATAATTCACTGAGTGTAGAGTGCGTTAGGAGATACCCCTCTAGAAGAGGGTTGAGTCCGGGGGGGGGGGAGGAAGAGCTTGAGAGTGACATAATACTAACTGTGTAGAAAGAGTGAGGGATATATATATTCGTCCGAGAAGAGGAAAGCCTGTAAGGAAGATAGTTGAAAGTAGGTATATTAAAATGTCAGCGAGAAAAGGAAAGTAGATAGTAGTTGTTCCTTCTCCCACTACACCATGTCGGCCGCGCAGCGGCCGCTACCACGTCTTTTGGGGGTTGACGAGCGAAGCGAGTAAGGGGCGGAGCCCCCTAGTTTTCATTAAAATAGAATTTATAGAAAGTATTGGAAGCCCATTTTTTTATTGTGACTTCAGAATATGTGTAAGTAATAATTGCTTTCTATATTTTAATTAAAATTGACCTTAAGATTGTAGTACTTTACGAAGTATAATCTTTATTAGGTATAGTAAATTTTCCTTGAATTTTTTTTTTTTTGGGGGGGGGGGGGAGACATAACATTTTTTGCTTATTATATAGGTGACCCGCTCTGGCTCTAGTTTGTTAATTAGCTGTTATATTGCTTGGGTTTAATTAACGTGGTTTAATGCATATGATTTATGACCGATATGACATCCTTTAATATTTAACTTGTTGGTTAAATAATTTTAATTACTTAATATATAATTAAGTTCATAGTAGTAGGTTTACATGAGAGTCGTTAGAAGTGATTAAGTAAACAAGTCATAGCAACTTAGTAGTTGCTGCGATACGACTAAGTGATAAAACTGTGATTGATAAGTATGAGGTAACTTTCATGTGTATAATTTTTTTTTCTTAAGCAATAATGTTTTCATATAACTCTTAAGCAACTGTGTAATTTTATTTTCTTAGCTTGCCATGGCTCAATTTAGATGTCGAGAAAACAATCGAAATTTACTCAGACGATTGGTTTGATGTTCTATCTATATATATAAAATTAGAGTTTTGTCTGTACATTGGTCAGAATTGAAAATTTTTTGGATACTTTTTCGTTTTATACATCCCGAAAACCGAATGCGGCCTTATCTTTTTTCGTGTATGTGTATCTGTCGCCTCAGTCAGACTTTATAGGCGCAAAACTGGCTAAATGAAATCGATTAATTTTTTTTCAGAGGTGAGCGCAAACATGTTGTGCAATTTGTAGGCTTGGTTTCATCGAAAAATATTGAGTAGAACCAAAGTTATTAACAATTTTATAGAAAAAAGTATATAAAACAACCTAAAAAAATTAGGTTGACTCAGCGTAAACAAACCCTTAATTAATTAATAATAATTAAAATAATAATTAGAATTAATTAATGAGTTACGGTTATAAAAACTACTTAGTTTAACCAACTAGTTTTGTGTCATTTACGCACATCGTCAGGGTTTAACTACTGGTAATAGACAATATATACCGAACTTAGAGTATAAACATATTGACGTTTGAAATAGGAATTTGCCTATTTAGGACTTTTTGCCTCCTACTTCCAATCCTCTCTACCTCCTCCATATACATTTCATACTACTATTTGTGGACCAGTCCTATTTCAATCGTTAATATGTGTATACTCTAAGTTCAGTATATATTTCTATTACCTGTAGTTAAATCTTGACGGTGGGCATAAATTACACGAAACTATGTAGTTTTTATTAAACCGTACCCGTACCTCACTAATTTTAATCCTAATTCATATTTAACGGTTGCTAATTCAAATCTTATTATAATTTGTAATAATTTATCAGAGGTTCTGAAGGTTTGGAGAGTGGAAAGATTTTTTTTTATTCACTTAATGATTCACATTAATTTGGTGCCGATCTAAAACATAATATGGCCATCATCAGTGCCATGAAACATAATAAAGGAATGATATGACTGAAGGAGAAGCAGAAGTGAGTATTAGAACACTGATATATTATGCAGAAATGGGTATCTGATGGTACACATTTCTTGCTTTTAGAATTGTACTTGCGTTATGTTTTCGTCGGCACTGATAATAACCGTTTTTAAATTATGGATGCTCTGTAAAAATCGTCTTAATTTTGCTAGTTTTTGTCTACAATTAAATTCATTAAACTGTCTATATTGCCAAGTGCAAGTTTTCCGTTTATTGATCCTGAAATTCATCGGCATCTGGCGTTTTCAAAACTTGCATGGATGATTCCTTGGCGTTACTGCGTTTCTAAGGAGATCGGCACATTCAAAGGACCTTTGGTATTAAGTTTCAGTCACCTACACATCTGGGGTTTTGACAGCGGTGGAGACGCTCTACTGACCACACTGTTAGGCTTGTGAAAGGAATGGACACTCTGTAATGATTCAAGGTGTCAAAACTTAAAACAAAAAAACACCAATCAAGGTGTTATAAGAAAAAAATACATGTATGAAAATTAATACTTCATTTTATCCCAAACGCACAAAAAAATGTTTAATGCCCTGAATGAACTGTAAGATATATGAAGACATAAAAGCAATTTAGAATAACACGATCATGGTATCAAAAAAAACCACAAAAATGTTTGTGGTCACCATTATAGGTAAAGTTCTTGTCTATTAGTAAGATAAGCCATCTCTAAAGAAATATAAGCACATATTTAGAGTTATTATCATAATCCCACAATCAAATATTCAGTAAAAAGTTATTGTATATATTTCTCTTTGTTATTGAATTTATTTAGTTTGCCCAAAAAGATTATTGTATGTAATATGTATTATATTTATTTTTAAGATTTCCAAAAAATAAGTTCTAATATTTTGAAAATTAGTTCCTGAGTTAGATTGATTTCGGAGCTAAAATAACCTGGCTGCAGGACTAAAAGATCTTTAGATTCAGGATCTTATTCAATAAAAACTAAATACCTTAGTTATAAGCTCTCTGAGTGCGTAATTTTTTTGAAGACAATGCTATTAGAGGTCGACCAAGAAGTCATGGAAATCTGAGGAGTGCGCTAGTGTCGTCATGTAGAGTCAGTTTTTAATAAAATAGACCACTGTAAAAAAGCAGAGTGTTGTTCTTTGGTTATTAATCATTTTATTTTTTTAACTTCTATATTTTTTGCTACGGGCAACACTGTACCTGATAAGAAATCACTTCTACTATCTTTTCGATAATATCTTCATACTATTATTTATTGATTATTCCTCTTTATTTCTGAGTTTGATTTGACTTTGATTTGTAGCGTACTTTGTATTTGCATCATCCCGTAAATTTGGGGATCGAACGAAAATCGTTTAGGACAGTTGTGACTATAACTCGTACTGTATAAAAACAAACAAAACAGGAAACCTATCTGATTGAAAACCTTCCTGTTGTTATTCGTGAAATTTGACATAACTACGCATGTCATACAAACTAGAATAGCACCTGACTATACTGACTTCGGCAATACTCGGAAGTTACGACTTTAAACGAAGCTAAGCTTTCAGTTTCTACCGTGTCCATGACTTCATGGTCGACCTCTAGTGAGTTATACTTAAATATTTTGTGTTAATTAATTTCGTAGTCAATTTAACTAATATACATGTATTTTGTTCTAGGTATTTACAGTTCACTGAAACAATATCACGCATATATTTCCAGAAATTAGTGAGTTTTCTTAAATTGTATATTTAATACTTCTTTTTTGCAGATTGTATTTATAACACATACGAGTATCATTCACCGCTTTATTAATCCCGACATTAAAATTGTTCAGAAGAACGAAATGGCTCCAATTCAAGTATTCCAAATCAATTGTAGACAAGCCACTGACGGTTTGGACGGTCTATCTAAGTTTTTTGCGAACCAAAAAATCTTAATAACTAATACCTAGTACAAAATAAATTTGAATGATAGGTCATACTAAGCCAAATAAGCATTGCTGGTCCCATTTAGTTTCCAACTTTCTGCGCCTATTATGTTTTGCATTATATATTTATTATGTATGTGCAAATTATTATTTAGCCCAAAGATGGTGAAATTATTAATTTCAATAAATTTTGAATTCAGAGACAAAAAAATTCTCTTCAGAACGATCACATGCCGACCCTCTTCCGCATGCGCAAAAACCTTTTTGTCCAGCCCAAGTATGGCCCATGTTAATCTATGAAATTGGAGGGTATGTCATAATTAGTCTATTGTTGATCCCTATAAATATATCAACCGTACGCGCAAATTTAGTATTGTTTAAAAATGAGTGCGACTCCACTGTGATTTTGAAACATATCCCAATCTCTTGTGACCAATTGGGCAATAATAGGACGCGAGGAATCAATTTTCCTAACAAAATGGCAGACTATTTGTTCATATTATTTTGTTGTGTTAAAAAATATAAGGTCGCAAATTTTTACATCCTTATTTAGATTTTGAATTAAAGTAATTGTGGCTGCCTTCATTTGTGATACTTCTAACTACTATACCCTTTTGAACATCCTTTCATTCATGTAGGGCCTAATAGCAGACGCTGCTAAAACTTTTTACTCTAAATCCGAGAGATTAAGCTCTAGGGGTTAAAATTTAAACTAAAATATTCATATTGCGGCTTGAACAAAATATTCTTGCTTTCATTAAACTCAAAGTAAATTAAAACTGTAAATATAGTCAAGATATACAGATTTTTTTTTACAATTGCATTTTTATTTTATTTTTTTACATTTCATACAAATGCAAATGATCCTCGCACAAAAGTTTTGAATTAATATGAATCCTTTTCCTCTTTTGTGCGCTTCGAAAATGTAAAATTTTAAAGGGGATCTCACTGCCTTAATGACACAACCTTTGAGTTAACTGTACTATAAATGTGATAACTATCCTTTATTTACTTGAATATATACAACAAATGTTTTCTTCGTCATTTTAAATTGTCGTATAAATTGTTGAGAACAACGAGGAAAAACTAATGGGGATAAAAAGCTGTCATAAAATTCAATAAATATCCCGTAGAAGTAATAACTTTATAAGTAATGCTTTAAAGGTCATGGATTGCGTCTCTTGTGCATTCATTTTATTAGCGTTGACTGTTTTGGATTTTATTTCTCAGTGAAAATATTTTATATCTTCAGTGCAGGTGCACTCCAGGGGGCAGGTGTGCCCTCATAGGTTCAATATGAGGCAAAGTATAGTGGGCGATAAAGAAATTTTAATGCCTGAGGAAAACAATAAGTAATATTCTAAGGCATATAGTATATTAGATTTAAAAAAAAAAAAATTAAAAAAAAATGACAAAAAGTTTTTGTGAATAAAAGACGAATTGAAACTATTTAAACATTTACAATTTCACGTCTTATGAAATTACTCTAGGCTTGAAAATCACCGGAAAGATCGAAACGTTGCCAAAACCTAATTAAAGTGGTTGTTATATATGGGTCCACGATATGGGTCCACCTACACATACACAATAAGAAAGAGTACACATAGAAAAATCATTGAAATATTAGGTATTTTATTTAATATTTGACTATTAACCAGTTGACATTGATAAGTTTATTGTCATACCATATTATTAAACATTTAATACCTACCACTATACAATTAAAATTAACCATCATTTATGAATTGATGACTTTGTTTCCCCTCCACCTTATACATAAAAAAAAAAAAAAATGTTTTACTTCGGCTTAAAATGTTTTAAATTAACTGAAGATATTATAATACTCTTCTACAGATCGTACATCTCTAAAGATTTTAATCTTACCACTCTTCGTACATCTTCTAAAGTTTTTTTTTTTTATAGTGATGGTTTTTACTTTCTTTCCATACTGAATATAAAATAATGAGGTCATTATGTAATAAAAGACAATCACCAATTAAAAATGAACTGATATAAAGTCTGTTTTTATGTTTATGAATCCGCCACTCTATCAGTCTTTTATTACTTCCTGGCAATATCTTTACGTACCGGAAATTACCTTATTTATGTTCTACATTGGAATGCCCCGCCATTCCAATATCCATTAATAATATTTTGAACTTTTAATGTTAAATGATGATTTTTTTTTCTTTTCATTTCTGTCTTTGAATTAAATGGTGATTCTTTTCATGAGAATATGTGGTTATTTCTCTCTTGGTATTAGGCCCATGTAATCTTACTGCTAATTCTCTGGTTTCATTAATTTGATATAGATTGTTTTTAGTTCTTGGCATAATCGAACTTTTAATGAATACCGACAAGGTAAAAGATAAGCTTTAACGTGATTTAAATCCATTTAAATCATCCATTTTATAGTACATCCATGAAAGTACCTACAGTATAAATATAATAAACTAGACAACGGAAGCAATGTGATCGTTCTGAAGAACGAAAATATTTTATGTCTCCGATTTCATAAATTCCAGACAGAAATACGTATTAGAATTTCAGAGAACATTTCTGTCGATCTGTCTGACTGCCGCTCAATTTTTGCGGTGAAAAAAATGGTCATAACACAACCACAAGGTCATAATTAGCTCATTTTTGTTCCCATATAAGTTTCAACCTTCTGCGCTCATTTGTTTCACGTCGTCCAAATGCGCACAAACATACATTATTTACACCTCTGAAGCTTCAAAAGTACTTATCTGATTTTTAAGAAACTTTTATAGTTTATCGAAAGTATCCAGAGCAGCTATCCTAGACATTAATTTGAACCTTCTGCGCTTCTTAACTTTTGCTAAATTGATACACTAATTTTATGTAAAAAAAAAAAAAAAAAATACACTGCCAATTTTCATTTTATTAGCGTTGACTGTTTTGGATTTTATTTCTCAGTGAAAATATTTTATATCTTCAGTGCAGGTGCACTCCAGGGGGCAGGTGTGCCCTCATAGGTTCAATATGAGGCAAAGTATAGTGGGCGATAAAGAAATTTTAATGCCTGAGGAAAACAATAAGTAATATTCTAAGGCATATAGTATATTAGATTTAAAAAAAAAAAAATTAAAAAAAAATGACAAAAAGTTTTTGTGAATAAAAGACGAATTGAAACTATTTAAACATTTACAATTTCACGTCTTATGAAATTACTCTAGGCTTGAAAATCACCGGAAAGATCGAAACGTTGCCAAAACCTAATTAAAGTGGTTGTTATATATGGGTCCACGATATGGGTCCACCTACACATACACAATAAGAAAGAGTACACATAGAAAAATCATTGAAATATTAGGTATTTTATTTAATATTTGACTATTAACCAGTTGACATTGATAAGTTTATTGTCATACCATATTATTAAACATTTAATACCTACCACTATACAATTAAAATTAACCATCATTTATGAATTGATGACTTTGTTTCCCCTCCACCTTATACATAAAAAAAAAAAAAAATGTTTTACTTCGGCTTAAAATGTTTTAAATTAACTGAAGATATTATAATACTCTTCTACAGATCGTACATCTCTAAAGATTTTAATCTTACCACTCTTCGTACATCTTCTAAAGTTTTTTTTTTTTATAGTGATGGTTTTTACTTTCTTTCCATACTGAATATAAAATAATGAGGTCATTATGTAATAAAAGACAATCACCAANAAAATTCCAATTTTAAATTTGAAGTTCACGTTTACGCGAGTGTTGCGCGTGAACGCTTGAACGGATAACGTTGTCCAACGAACTCGACCTGAGCATTGGTAAAATTAACGTGTCTACCAAATTTCATCAAAATCGTTTGACATTTACTCAAGTTATCGTCGCACGTTTCATGATTCGCGGACACAGACCGACAGACAGACACGGAACCAAAAATGTTCCCTGATGTCTGAAACGGATTTCTGTCTTGGGATTTTTAAAATCGGAGGAATAAGTCTTTTTTGTTCTCAAAAGTGAACATAATGCTTCCGTTACCTTCGGTAAGCTCGGAAGCAAAATCAAAACAATTTTGACAGATTGTAAAAACGGGGTAAATAATTTGAAAAATTAGACAATAATAAAATCAGGTACATATGTGATAGGATGCGAGGAAGCTACGTGCCTGCCGTACCAATTGGCAGTGACTGTGTTTAAAGAGGGCAAGGGACTTAGGGACCTAGTAGAAAAATCATTAAGTTTTTAACACCTACACTCTTTTTTGGTTTTTTAAATTTACTGAGTTTGTGAATTATTTTATATTGTGCAGTTATAAATATTGCTATAAGTAATAAATAATAATAGTTATAAATAATTATACATAATTGTATATTATGAAGCAATAATGCACATCGCATCATTGCATTGTTATACAGAATGTGTAAAAAAAGAAGAAGGCTTAATATGCAATTCTAAGGGATTAACCGGAGATATAATTTCTGTCAATTGTGGGTATGTTTCTTATAAAAAAAAATTATCAACTATAGACAATATTCCCATTTTATTACAGTGGCTAATGAATAATTACGCTATTGTAGCTAAATATTCATTGAATAATAATTAACAATATAACAATACTATGACATCTACAATTAACTAATCCGACTAAGTGGCCTTTTTTTAATACACTTTTTTTAATACACTTTTTTTAACAACATTTAAATCTCCTCGCATTCTATTGGAGTAGTTACTCTCTGCCTCTCTAGTCGTGACGGATTTTTTGATTTTTTTTTTTTTTTAAACGTACCTCGCGTTAAATATATTTTTACTCCTGTAGGGACATTTAGTCTTCATGTCATTGACATTGTATATATATATTTCAAAAAATGACAATTAAAAAAAAATTATGTTTTAAAAATAAAATAAATAAAATTGACATTCACGAATCTAATTTGAAGTGAAACAAAAAAAATCTTTTTATTACTAAAAGAATATTAATTTATAAATTATAATAAGTGTAGTGTACAGTGTACCTACAAACTGGTGACCCCCGACTACAAAAAGAACGAAACTACAAAGGCAACCCGACTACAAAAGCAACACGACTACAAGGCAACCCGACTACGAAGCAAGCCGACCTGAACTGACATAAACCTAAAAAAAAACCGAAGTAAGCTACCATAAATTCATCTAAACCGACATAAGTCAACGTAATACAAAGATAATTAACGAATACGACAATTTTAATCAAACAATTAGACAATTTTATTTTATAAACATGACTGCACAACCTAATCAAATTGATAAAGTAAGCATCAAAATTCCACCCTTTTGGTCCGATAAACCTGAAATATGGTTTTATCAAATTGAAGCCCAATTTACAATAAACCAAATTACAGTCGATGAAACAAAATTTAATTATTTAATATCTCAATTAGATCCAAAATTTATCGAAAATATTTGGGACATAGTTACTGATCCTAACAACAACCATAAATACCAGGACACTAAAACAAGATTTTTTAATATTTACAAAGAAAGTGAAGAAAAGAAAATTAAAAAACTTTTAACTGGATTCGAATTAGGTGATTTGAAACCAAGTCAACTCCTACGCAAGATGCAAACACTAGCTGGTACACAAATATCTAATCTTGTTTTAAGAACACTATGGTTAGACAAATTACCCGATACAATTAAAAATATTTTAATAATTAGTGAAGAAAATTTAGACAAAATTGCAGCCATGGCTGATAAAATTATTGAATCACGAACTGACATATGTTCTGTTGGTCAACTGCTACCAAATACACCTAACACTAGTGACACTAATACTATACAAGACATGACAATAAAAATAAATCAATTAGAGAATCAAATAGCCTTACTTCAGACAAATAATAGCAAACCAAGATCCCGTTCACACAGTCGAAATTATAATTCTAAATTTAACCGCAGTAAATCCCGATCAAGATCGCGATCAAAATTTAACCCACAAGGTAAATTTTGTTATTTTCACTATCGTTTTGGTAAATATTGTAAACCTGAAAAATGTACAAAACCTTNAAAAAATACACTGCCAATTAGTGTGGCACATATCTTCCTCGCATCCTATCATGTACTTTATTGTTATATTAACATTAACGTTTTATTACTTTATTGTGTAAGAACAATTAACAGTTAAAAAATTATGTATTTGAAAAAAATGTTCGTCTCATTGAATAGACAAGGTTTGATTTTTTCCCGACCGAAAGTTCCAATTTTAAATTTGAAGTCCACGTTTACGCGTGTGTTGCGCGTGAACGCTTGAACGAATAACGTTGTCCAACGAACTCGACCTGAGCATTGGTAAAATTAACGTGTCTACCAAATTTCATCAAAATCGTTTGACATTTACTCAAGTTATCGTCGCACGTTTCATGATTCGCGGACACAGACCGACAGACAGACACGGAACCAAAAATGTTCCCTGATGTCTGAAACGGATTTCTGTCTTGGGATTTTTAAAATCGGAGGAATAAGTCTTTTTTGTTCTCAAAAGTGAACATAATGCTTCCGTTACCTTCGGTAAGCTCGGAAGCAAAATCAAAACAATTTTGACAGATTGTAAAAACGGGGTAAATAATTTGAAAAATTAGACAATAATAAAATCAGGTACATATGTGATAGGATGCGAGGAAGCTACGTGCCTGCCGTACCAATTGGCAGTGACTGTGTTTAAAGAGGGCAAGGGACTTAGGGACCTAGTAGAAAAATCATTAAGTTTTTAACACCTACACTCTTTTTTGGTTTTTTAAATTTACTGAGTTTGTGAATTATTTTATATTGTGCAGTTTCAAATATTGCTATAAGTAATAAAATACCTACCACTATAAAATTAAAATTAACCATCATTTATGAATTGATGACTTTGTTTCCCCTCCACCTTATACATAAAAAAAAAAAAAAATGTTNCTTTTATTTTTCCCAATTAAAAAATAACTTATTATATTCTTAATATAAATTAATGTTTAAGAAGACTATGTAATGTATTATAGTGGGTTAAGCAATATATGGAATATTTTTATTTAACATAATTCTTAAAATTTGCAAAACATTGCTGATTTTTTCACAAAATTAATCATGTGGTCATTCTTTATTAGATGATTAATTATATTTAACTCTTTCAGTTATATAATGAATTGAATAAAGATATAATCACGACCTAAACGTACATCATGTTTAGCCTTTTTGTCTCTTATTTACAGCTGTTAACTACAAGATGGTACAAAGTTACAGGGAAATTTATTAATATTAACTTGTTTTAAAATAATTTATTATAATGTCTTGTCTACTATAAATTATAGTGTATCGTCTATCTACTGTCTTAGTTAATGAACTGTATTATAATTCATAGGCATGATGCTGTAGAGTCAGAGAGAATATAGGTTTAGTTGGTAGATATCGGCTCAGTACGATGAACTTTGTGCTTTTGTCAGGCTAGATTTGTATATTAACGGTTGAAATGCTCGTCTAGTCTAGCCTAGAGTCTATTACTAACCCTCATGTAACTCAGTTTTCACCCTTCTTAATTTAAATACAGCTAAATATAATAATACCTTGAGGTTTATAAATAAAATAATATTTTACGATAAAATAGGCATCTCTGCCAAATAGTTTTAGTTGTTCTCTTACACCGGTCTATTAATATTACATTATTATATTTAATGCTTCCATACATTAAGAAGAGACACTTTTTTTTAATTCGTTATTCGAAGAACTCATTTCTTCATTTAATTATGGTACTGCATAGACAAAAGACAAAAGTTCGTTGCAAATAAATAATAATTTATTTTAAACAAATTGTTAACTGATGATCTTAAAACATATTTTTTGACGTTTGACCGTGATTTTTAAAATATCTCTTAAGTAATTTATGTCGGAGGTAAAACAACAATTGTTTTGTTTTTAAATGCGTAATGCTTTCTTGACTTGTAAAGGT
Organism: Gerris buenoi; assembly: GCA_001010745.2. Taxonomy (NCBI): domain Eukaryota; kingdom Metazoa; phylum Arthropoda; class Insecta; order Hemiptera; family Gerridae; genus Gerris; species Gerris buenoi. The sequence goes on along the minus strand of KZ651079.1, from coordinate 447,779 downwards.
CGATGCGCAATATTTTTTTTCAGACATTTACTGCCAACCTGTTTATATGTGATGGATTTTAAAAATATCTTCTACAATGAAGATTTTTTGTTTACTGTTTAGCATTGAATTCAAGCAATATTGATCAAAGTATATCACTTCGAGAAGGCTTAAAAATAAGTTAACCTTTGACTAAGAGTTTATGGCAGATGTACAGTTTGTTAAGAGTTGTCAATTTATTTTTGTAAAATAAAATATTTATTTAATTTTTTTTTAAATTCAAAATCGAATCAGTTAGTAAATAATTAATTATCCTTTCATTAATTATTCAGTTATAATTGTGATTGCAGCTCACTAAGTTTATTTACGATGGTTTTTTATTATCATTATCGACTAGCGTAAAGCGTAGATTTTATTTCTTTTCTTAACATTCTTATATATCCCTGTTCTTGTTCTTATTTATAGTGTTTCTCTCTCTTTCTCTCTCTCACTCAAACACTCTCTCTCTCTCCCTCTCTCTCTCTCTCTATGTATATATAAATATCTATATTTTTATGTGTGTAATATATGTATATATGATCTTGCGAATTACATACTTTAATAAAGTTTACTTATTACTTGCTAATAAAATTTCTAATTTCCTTTTCCCCCTTCATTTTTAAATCTGTAAAGAAAGCATTATGCTCAAATGTTCAATAATGTTCATTACAATAGTATTAGTAATGCCTGTACTTACTTTTGGTTATTGTAAAGATAAATTATATTTTTTTATTTCTTGTTGGCTTTTCCTAATAACACTGTTTTAATAACTTCGTTATTCTGTCTTTAATATGTTTTTTTGTATATATATATTAGATTAATAGTTCATCTTAAATCGAGATATGAACGTGTAATAGTTATTTTTCTAATTTACTATTTATTTAAGATCTATTGGCTGTTCAATGTTCAATGTACAGTGTTCACGATTTATTTTAAACATGAAAAAGATGGGTATTCGTGACAGTAATTACCTGCTAAGAGATTGTTTCACACCTTCAACCATTTAAGATGGTAATCCAACACGGAGTAAATCCTGTGAAATTGCTCGTGAAATAACTTCTCCTTTCTCACTCCTACACTCCGTGTGCATTTCATTAATGTAGAACTAAATTGCCGTTTTGTTTTTAACTTATTGTCCTTTTAAATTGGATTTTTCTATAAGATATTAAACAATGTCATAATAATAATTTTTAGGCTAAATTAAATTTATAATATGCGTGAAATCTTTGCATTTAAGAAAAGTAAATGAGACGTTCTACTTTTCCTTTTAATAAATTTATTAAATTAAGTTAATTAATAGATTTAAATTTCAGTGTCACTATGTGTAAGAGTGAATTAAAAATAGACTGCCAATTAGTGTGGCACGTAGCTTCCTCGCATCCTATCATTTACTTCATTGTTATATTAATATTGACATTATTGTTATATTGTTTATTGTATAAAAAAATATTAATCGTTTTTTAGCAATCTTTAACACTTTATAGCGGTGTCGCTGTCAGTTTTACCGAAAAATTGTACTTGAAAAAAATATTTGTCTCATTAAATAGATGAAGTTTGATTTTTTCCGCGACCTTAAATTCCAATTTTCAAATTGAAGTTCACCTTTTTACGAGCGTTGCGCGTGAACGCTTGAACGGATAACCAACAAACTCGTCCTGGGTATTGGCAAAATGAACATGTCTACCAAATTTCATCAAAATCGGTCGACATTTACTTACGTTATCGTCTCACGTATCAGGATTCGCGGACACACAAACCGACAGGCAGACTGTCTCGGAATTTGTAAAATCGGAGGCATAAAACTTTTTCGTTCTCAAAAGTGAACACAATGCTTCCGTTACCTTCGGTAAGCTCGGAAGCAATATAATAAAATCATAGAACATTCACCAATGTAAAAGGAAAAGGTACACACTTTAAGACACTTCAGTAGATCTTAATAGGATTATTTTTAAAAGGAGCAAAGGGATTAGCAGTGACGTTTCCATGATGATGCAGAGCTTTTGTTTCAAACAAAGAAGACAAAAATAAAGTTGCCGCAAGAATGTGCTAGCTGTTCCTACAAAGGGTCCGCAGGCAATTGTAACAAATATGAGTTCGTTAACCTGCATAATCAGCCCAGTTGTTTCAAGATGGCGGCCATTTAAGTTTGTTTAGCTATATACCGTTTGACTAGTTTATTATTATAAAGACGCGAAACAAACGGCTTTAAATCCAATTTTATCGTCGAAACACAATAAAACTACTCTGAAGTCTCTACCTCAAACCGTTCTTAAACTATAAAAGTTTTTTTATTTTGGGGAGGGGGGAAGGGCATAGTTTTCTTACACAATATATATCTTGGAAGAAAATCGTTAACATTTTTTTTTTTTAAGGATTTTTTATTTTTGACAAAGAATAACTGTGATTTTTCAGTTGGTTTGTTATAAAAATCCCGTCAAGTACTTTCCAGCAAGATGCTATAAGGGTTTCTTCGGTCATAATAATTCATATTTCCTGCATTATTATTATTTCTTTTTACTAAAATATGCATGCACTTTGGAGGAACAAGGTGTGCAAGTTATCCTTTAGCGCCTTAGGTATGCACTTATTTGGTTCTTTTGGAGGTAAAATGGCCGCCATTTTGGAAACGCGATCCATATTTATAATCTGAATTTCAATACCTTTAAATACGGAAAACCTCCGTCCTGTAATGACCCAATGAGCAGTCGAACGGGACTAAAATACCCAAAGAAAAAAAAATACCTTTAAAATGATTCACCCTCAAAAATTACAAAAAAAATAAGAAAAAGTGGGTCTCCATAGTTACGGCTTCGGCTACCTCAAATTTATAAAATTTGACTTTTTTATAATAACTCACGGACACATCATTGGCCCACAAAGATGTAGGGAAGCCCCAAAAAAATCATCCTTTCAAAACAAAAGGTTGAAGTTAAAGGGTTTTATTTGACGGATATGAGTCATTAGGGGTATTTCATACCATGAATAGATGCCATGGGTACAAATGTATATTGGTTTTGTTTTTCCAATTCTTTGAACCATGTGTCCTTAACTTTTGTAAATATTCAATCTTTTAAGTCGTCATTTTTCTCCAATGTATGTTGTTTGCTTTTGATTTGATTATTTTATTGAACTTGATATATATTTGATCATCAGCTGTAGTTTTATTGTTGATTTGTGGTGTCCATATTCCTATTGAACCTATTAAACATATATCTTTGATCTTACAACAAACGTGGAGTAGGTTGTCCAACTAATGTTAATATCTTCTTAACCAGATCTCAAAACAGTTTAATTTTCTGAAGACATTAAACAACCCTGTTAACCCAAATTGCTTATTACTTATCTAACATTGAAGGAATCATGTAAATTGGATGAGTTCTGATCTTTACGAGTTGTGATTTGTGATAGATTATATAAAACATTGGTCAACTAGCCCCGCCCCACTCTATTTGAGTTCAGTTTTAGATTATCATACGATTGTAATCAGGTAGTAGAAAAACCAGTGCAGTCATTAGTCTTTTGTCATTGTTTAAAATATAATTTTTGATCGTTTCTTTTAATGATTTTTTTTTCTTTTTTTCCTACGTTCATCATGCCAAAAGCTAAATATTTTGAAAAAATTGGCATTCGCGTGTTCTGTTTGTATTGAATGATTTATTTAAATTTCCTGATTTTTTTCCTCCTTACATCATATACAATGTTAGAAAGGAGGATATTTCCGATCGGGTGTAATCGTTTATTTTCGGAATTGTTCGTTCGGTTTAGGAGGCTGGTCCTGAAAACGGTCGCAGATGTAATGCCAGACTGTGAGTAATAGCCAGTCGTTGACGTGCCCCCTTAGTTAAACAGGGATTAACTGTACAGCGTGAGTGTGACTCGATGACGCACTAACACCCATGTCCACACATTCATTGAATAATTCTCTTTTTCTTAGAAAAATCTCTCTTAAGACATGTCAAACAAGGTGGATGTGTCATTCCTTGGTATTCAGCATTGCACCATTATCTTATCTGACCCATATTCAATCATTTGCATTATTCTTAACATAACATATTCAAATAAGAATAAGTAACAATAAATAAATAATGTTTAAAAAAAAAAAAAAAAACATTATTTCTTTATAATTGATTAACATTATGAGTAAGAAAAGTATAACTTTTTATTCTTTTATTAAACTTGTTACTTATAATTTTTTTTAATGTATACCTATTATAAAAATGTATTATCTGAAATGTAAACTAACGCTAATAACTTGAATAAGCTCAGATATATTTTAATTATAATTTATCAGTCTTTTGTTTTAATTTATCTTATGCTAGCACAGTTTTATTTTTAAAGAAATGTTTAAGTTGGAGTTGCCTGATTTAATTATAATATATTATAATTAATTTTATAAGCCCTAAGAAGGCTTTATAGTATCCACACCTGGACTTATGTTCACTGTTGATATGTGGCTCTCGCCTTTAAACTTGTGTTTATTTTTGCTAATATTCTTCTTCTTACGTCAGAGATGATATTAATAACACATTTTTAATTTAATATAAATTATCATTAAATAAATTAAAACTTTTTTTTTTATTCTGCGACACGTTTCTAATCTGGCAAATTACAATTTTATATATTTTAGATGAAAATAGGTAAAAATTTAAAATTAATTTTTTTTTGGAATTTTCCCGCCAGTAACACGACTATAGCTACATGTGTGCCACATTTCAAGTTTCTAGCTATTCTGGAAGTCACTTATAATTTTTAGTAAGCAACAAAAAATGCAAACTTTGAAACTGGGCGCTTTTTTTTTGGGGGGGTTCTTAATATTAAGGGCTCGATTTTTTCTGTGCCTAAGCTACTTCATGTTTAAGTAAAGATACTCTGCAAGCTTACTGGAACTTGGCCTTGCGCACTACCCTGTGTTCAGATTGAAGCAGCAATATTTGGGTAATTTAACAAAATCATCTACTATAAAGTGTTGATTTTAATACAGACGAACAAGAAGGAATTATATATTTAAAACAGTGAATCAACCATTGTCTGAAACTGTGTGTGTCAGTGCCGTGCCAAATATATATTTATGGCTCTTCTTCCTCACTCACCAATAATCGAGCCGCTTGCGCACGTGATCTAAATGCTTTCTTTTTATTTTTCCTTCCACCTCCGAAGGAAAAATCATGTCATCTGATTTATTTAACCTTTAGCACGTATTCTTTCACGTCTGCAGTCTGTTCCCAAAACCATATCGCCCTCTTCTAAACTCTTTTTCTCGGCCGAATGGTCATATAATGTAATTTAACTTCAGCCTTATTAGTTATTAGATTGTCCCTACTGTCAACATGTACATTCGGTTTTAGATGTAGATCTAATCTTGATCGGAGTCTTCTCCCCAATAACATTTCTGCGGCCAATCTTCCTGAACATCCTTGATCATTTTGAATTTCATTTTTTGATGAAGGTTTTTATTTATTGTACGTCTACTTGAATTTTTCTCGAGTTGTAGCGACTTAGAAATTTGTTAAAATTTGTTTTGTGCTTTCATTTGAACAAGTACTTTTGCAATGTTTATAAGTCTTTAATGCTACATTCAGCCTACGATCTATGTTATCAATTCTCCATGATGACTTTATAACTCATACGTCGTCGTCAAAATCACGTATGGAGGTATTAATATAGTGTATATATATTAGTATGTATAGAACCCTGTCGAAGGTTAGTTTGGTTTTTGTTTTTTGTGATATTATCATTGTTTTAGTAGTAATGATTGCGTCTAGACATGTAAATAACATTGCCTCTTTAAATATGGTAATGTAAGTGGGCTCGTTGATTCACCTCTAGCAAACTATAATGATGTAATATCGCGTAAGACTTCGTCTTTTTTTTATAAAAAAAAGATGGACATGTTTAAATGCGTATTTTTTTGTATCTCTAATAACCTATAATAAATTAAGCAGCTTTTTCATAAGTATTAGTTGTCTGCAGATCGCGTGATCTGGCGCCAATGATACCTTTGGAAAATTGGACAGGCAATTGGGCACGATTGAAAGCTGATATCCGTGACAGGTATCACTATTAACTTCATTCATTTGACTGAAATGAATTTTATTTATTTTATTTTTTCCCTCTTTTATAAAGGTCACAATAGTAAGTAGTAAAACACAACTGTACATATTGACCATTCATTTTTAAAAAGTTTGCCATTAATAGATGTAATATTACTCTACCTTCATAACGAAAAAAAGTGCGTTAGTTTCATGTTCCAAATCGCGTACTATTCAAATTATAATTTTTCGAGATTGAGGAAGTATTACTAATTATTTACAAACTACGTTTTGACTTTAAACAATTAATTCCTTTAATTTTATTTGTATTTATTTATTATTTAAACCGTTTGATTTTGTGGTTTATGTAACAAATTATTTTTTAGGGTTTCATTTATTAAGATAAGCGGCTTGCTCTATTTATCGCTTACCTAAGTATTATAGTTTTAAATTAAATTATAGAATACGTAAATGGCTAACCAATCAGTTAACAAGTTGTTTTCTATAATAGGATAAAGGGAATCACACAATCTATGTATTTTTTACATCGTGCCGAAAAAGAGGATTTATGCAACCTCGAGACTTATGGATTTCTTACCTGCCGTCTATATCTAATAATAATAATTTCAATAGGCAAATATCTCCAAATATATTCCAGAATATATGGTATGGTCCTTCAATAATGACTGCATTTTTGCTACCTTGCTCGCCTATCTTTTGCTATCAGTCGGGACCTAAAAAGAACCGTAACTGGTTTCTATTTTTCAGCCTGATCTTTTTCTTTATATGTTACCGAAAGTAGGAGAAGTATAATATATATTGCTACTATATAGAAGAGAGAAAAATACGTGAAAGTACGTGACTTCTACTGAACCTATCCATTCTTAAAATACACCAAATTTTATGATAGGGTTTGTTCAACACGTGTTGGAAAACTGAAATTTGTTAAAAAATATATTGGAAACAAAAAGAGAATGAACTGTACAAGAACTATTTACAAGAAATTGATGTGGGCTTCAGCTGCCTTACGCCTTATGGTGAATTTTATAATTTAGTTTGATTGGTCTAATAGATCGGAGAGGCATTTATTGGTCTGATTGTTTCCAGCTGGCTTCTTCAAAAATTCTTCTCTTTTATTAAGATCCTTCGATCTTGTTTTTATTTCTGTGCATCTATACTTTTCGGTGTAATTTTGAAAGTATTTAGCGACTTTCGAATGAGCTCTTCTGAATAAAACTCTAAGAAAAAAAATATATCTGTTAATTGGAAAAGAATAAAAGAACGCACTCGAACTAATAAGTCTAGATCTTCTAAAGGTGTCCTCGTCAGAGATTTTGTGAATTTCGAACCCACTGCATTAATCATTCTCAAGGGAGTTACTTATGATGTATGTCATTACCAACTGACTCTGTGTTGAGAGTTACTGCGCAATGAGAAACTGATGACAGTCAATTGCGTTATCATGTGCAATTCCGCGACTCTGGCCGTGAAAAACTGACAATGTTTGTACAGATTTTGTAGACCACGTAGATCATCATCAATAAACTGATTAAGTTGATAAGTGGATGGTCACCATTATTTTTAGCTTATCCGGTGATTGTACGGTAAAACGTATTGTGTAAAGGCTTTTAGCTTTTACTTTCTCATATACGTAATGTATATAGAGTATAGAGAAAGTATTGTGATGATACGAAAATTCAATTTAAATTATTGATGGATTTAAACATTTAAGATCCTCTGAGTCCAAATATAGGTGTTTTTTTTATAAAATGGTTTTCTACGGTCTGAGCACACGTGCGTAGGAGCATTAACTACTGCCCGATTTTGATTTAATTTTGCATTTAAGTTCTCCAAATTTGTAGGCTGCCATTCACCTAAAAAATGGTCCCGTCGATTTTGACTTAAAATTTAGTACATTTAAATACGAATCTAACCTTATAGTCAGTTTTCCCGGAACAAATCGATCCCTTGTTTCTGAGAACATTGCTTTAAAATTTGAAAGTGGGCTGGGTTCGATTCATCGCCGAGTAGAAGCTATTTTGTTTGATACATTTGTATAAAATATTCAGTAATAATTAAATATAACAACGAAAACTTGAAACAAACAATAAACGGAAACACTTGATCAATCCATATGTACTCGTTTATGAATTTTTTTTTCTGAATTATCTCGGAGAGATTTTTTTTTTTATAATAAACTTCATAATTTTGCTCTTATACTTTCCTTAATATGAATTTTAATTCGGGTTTTCCTCGGTAGAAACAATAAACTCTACAACGAATAACTGATTTACATTTCAGTATTCGATGATATATACTTTCAAGTATGAAGTTTTGTGAAGTATATCAAACTTAAATTAGAGTTGGCGTTGTCGAACAAGTTGTATTCGAACATAGGATTGTTACAAAATTATAAATAGATTGGTTGTGGAGCTCATTAAAGTTGTTCAGGTACTTATCCTTCAATCCTGTTTGTAGGTTTCTGTACGAAGTACAAAAAGAAACCTTATGCTATTAGGCTACGGCTCTGTCTGTCTGTCCGTTAGGCATGTTTCAATTCATAAACTACTATAGCTAGGAACATGAAATTCGGCACACAGCTTCATCTCGGTATTTGTGGCAACAAATGGCGTTGTTGGATTTTTTTTTGATTTTTCACTCTTAATATTTTCAAGATGGCGGCCAATATGGCAGGCGACTAAAAAAAAATGTTTTTAGTCACCATGACATGTTATACATCAATTTAAAGGTCTTGAAGTGTAGAAAAAGAATATGCATCTATTAAAATTGTACACTTAATAATTTTAACTTAACCGTACAGAAACCGGTGAATATCGCCTCACGAACTTACGTAAAGCGCGCTTTACTTGTTTTATTTTGGATTTCTGATTTCTTTAACTCCTTTTTCCGTTCGATATATATTTTTTTTTTTAGATACATTGTTAAAAAGAAGCCTACTGTTTCTTAGTTTTCTCTTGAAAAAGGTAAGCGATTTTTGGACTAAGAAATCCATTCTTTTTGTTTCTTCTTTCTTCCTCCCTATAAAAAAAGAGTGAGGTCAGAGAAGCTAGAATTGAAAAAAAGACAGCTGTAGGTGGAGGATACAATACTGTTATGTCGGTGAGGGAGGAAGACTTCCTTCCTGTTTTGTCTAGAAAGACAAAAGACAATAGAGTTTTTTTCGAGGGTGTACGATTATTCTGAATTCTTGTTCATTTGAAAGACACTCACATCCTACGAGTATGTTCTAGTTTTCTTTCTAACCATAAAAGCTACCTTTCGAAAGCTACACATGAGTCAGTTCGTAATTCCCAGAATCTCAATGACTCTTTAATGAGTTTCATTCATATCTGAGCCGGTCCTTGGACCCGGGCTTTGACTCATCCACGTTCTTGAAGATTAGCCTAGACACTTATAACTATAATAATAATCTTATGACGTTACTGGTAAAACGAAAATCATAACTTATTAATGCATTAATTACTCTTATCAAATGATTTAATTTCTTATAATTTTTATGTTTTCATATAATAATCTAAGATTATATGAGAAAGTCTTTTATATTGTTGAAAAAGGAAACAATGATAAAATGAAATCAAACTAAATCTAGTGTAGATTTAAAATTTTAATTATTTATATTTTTTTTCTTTGTTCTGACTCTGTGTTCTGTCCCTCTCTGCTGAAAGGGACTTGTCCATTAAAAATGACACATCTGTCATCTGTGATCTGTCACTTAGAAATGTTGTTATTATTTTGTATTAAGAGTAGAATAAAAATGTTAAATGTTTTATAGAATATAAGTGTTAATTATTAAGTAAAATCATGGTAAAAGAAGATTTATTAAAAAAAAAAAAAAAATGGGTTAAAATATTTTCCCATAATATATTTTCTAAAGGATAGCATAGCGGCATAGCCTGTTTTATAATGTTTTAAGTCCTTGTCACAATAGATTAGGTGCTGATAATATTATTAAATACATTCGATATTTTTAAAACCATTTAGAAAAAAGGTTTTTTTGCGTTTTCTGTAAAATTCGTTTTTGGAATATCCCTTTTCTAAGATAAGTTATTCGGATATATGTCTTCTTATCCTGTATATTTATTTTGAAACACAGGATATAATTTTAAATTTTCATAGTCTACATAATTTAACCAAGTTATAATTCGATTATTATTTTCTTTGTATTGCTTAATACTCTTGGATATAATTTTTTTCCATTTTATATGTATTTAATAAAATATTTTATTAATATAATTTTCCTCGATTGAATTGTCTTCTTCGACATTTAAGCTAAATTAACTTAGATAAAATAATATATTTTGCTGTTTTATCTGAACCAGTTAATTCCAGCGTTTTTTAAGGAAAACTTCTAGGCGCGGTAGAGTAAATTGGCTTGGATAAAACTAAATTGCATGTAACGAAGTTTGTGATTCGAGACTCATCTAAAGTGAAAGATTTTTACAGGTAAATCAACTGCCGGCTAAGTTGGCAGTTGATTTTCCTATTAAAAATCTTTCACTTGAACAATTTATTCTCGATCCACGGACATACACCACGGTGGTAGATGATTTTGACAAACTCTCAAATCTGGTCTTTCGAATTGGTATATATAGATATGCGCAATATTATATACATTATAATAATGTAATGTAAATGTTGTTCCCATGTTTTTTCTTCGAGGGAGAGAGGGTACAGGTGAGAAGTTATCAGAACCCGAAGGTAAAATGGAACTTTGGACATGTGATAAGAAGCGAGGGAGCGCTACACTACTTAGTCAAACTGGACGACGGGCAAGAGTGTAGAAGACACCTCAACCAGATGAGATCATCCAGATTTACGAGGGAGGACTGACACATCTGTCATCTGTGATCTGTCACTTAGAAATGTTGTTATTATTTTGTATTAAGAGTAGAATAAAAATGTTAAATGTTTTATAGAATATAAGTGTTAATTATTAAGTAAAATCATGGTAAAAGAAGATTTATTAATGGCGACGAGTGCAGAAACGAACCCTAGTACGACGGGAGAAACGAAGTCACAAGATGTGAGTAAATTTCGAACAATAAGAGGAACGGTGAAGGGACAAATAACCAGACTGGTATCCTGGGAAAAGAATAAAGTAGATTGGACAACCCCTGAACTTGAAGTAAGATTAGCTAGTTTAGAGGGGTACTACAATAAATTTACCCAGGTACAAGATGAAATTGAACAGGCAACTACGAACGAACAACTTCTGGAAACAGAGCGGCAGTACAGGTATGATATAGACGATGTTTACATTGAATTAAAAATTAAATTTGACACAATTAAAACTAAATTAGAGAAAAAGAACAATATTACGACAATACATGACAGCGGAGGGGTACGGGTACAGGCCTCTACTATTGCTAACANATATATATATATTGCTGATTTTTTTTTTTCTCTCTAAAGACAGAAAGAAAAAAAATCTTCCAAACAAGGCTTCATATATAATAAATTATATAAAAATTTCTAGCCTTCAATTCTCTTGCCATTTGATTAAAAGATATCAGGTTTTTTAACTAAATACATAAATACATGTAATTATGTATTATTTATTTTACGAAATGGATGTGAAAAAATATTCTGTTACAGTGTAACTTCATTAATTATCGTTCTGATAATAATATAATTTTTTATTTAATAGTATCAGTGGCGCCTTTTAAGCAGACGAATAATATAACTAGTTATTTGTTGTCATTTAAAGATAAAAAACAACTTTTTTTTATTAATTATTGTTATTAATATTATAAGAAGTCAAATTAGCAACCGTTAATTATGAATGAACTTATGATTAGTGAGGTACGGTTGAAACCGTACCTAATACCGTTGTCAACCGTACCTCACTAATCATAAGTTCGTTATTAATATTAATGTTTATCTTTTAATCGATTAGTGTGATCTATTATAATTATAAATCCTTTTTTAATTTATTAATTTTATTCGAGTTTTTTTTGTCAATAGGTAATTAATTCATTTATTGTACCAATAATATTGCAGTATCTTATACCAATTATTACTGGGCAAAATTTAACATTTCCTAATATAAATATTTATTTAAACTTTTTTGTATATTTGATCGAAATTATTTACTATGTAGACTACTATAACTGTCGGTAAATTGATTAATTTATACCAAGCATGATTTATAATTGTATTATTGCGTTTATTGCATAAGAAGTTGAATAATTGCTCTAATTTTTTCTAGTTATGTTTTACCATAATTTTTATACATATTTTAATGGATAAATATGTATAATATATGATCTAGCACAATTTATAGAATGATTATTTTTAAGTAAATAATTATTGCGTTTATTAGTATAAATTATTACATAATATATTATTTCTAATGTATACTATAATGCTTATCGACGCTTGCTTATATTTATTTCATTGCATGTACATAAAGAATAGTGTCTGTATGTTAATATTTTATACTAATATATATAGTTATATTCCGATCTTGATGAAAATTTTTACACTTTTTCAAAAGTTTATAGAATGTGTATATGTGCTTTATTTATTTACTTTCATTCCTCCTCTAATAATTTTTTTATATTTTAACGTTATCCGTGATTGTTGCCATTGCAACCTTGCAACATAGCATTTGGTTGCCATAGAAACCTAGTCAACATTTTAGTATGTAAGAGCTACTATTTTATTAATTCTAGTATTTTCATAAACAGTGCGTATAATCTTAGTTACTAAACCTTGACATTGTGTGCATATAATTAAGAAAGTTAAAAATGGTTCTCTAATAAAACTTATGGGCACTCTTTTACTTTGTTACCCACCATTTATTTATTTATTTATTTATTTATTATTAAAGCCAAGTGAACTATTCATTTGTTCAAAATTTATTGGATTAAACGTTACTTTGCCGTACTAGATAGTTAGACTAACGGATATTGTCATTTTCATTTACAGAAGTGTGATATTCCTTTGTCCCAAGGATATATTTGAACTTTTCCCATTTAAGATTGTCAATTAATTTAAAAAAAAAGTCATACACAATAATGTAAACAAACGGTGGGTAACCAAGTAAAATCTTGCCACATCCGACCTAATTTACTTTGTTACCCACCCTAAAGTGGGTAACAAAGTAAAAAAGTACCAACTTATGAATCATTCTTATTGCTTTATCAAATGCTGGCACTTATTTAGATTGTTACTCCCATAATAAAAAAAATACTTGTGGTGTCGTGGGACACCCGGTAGGAACGAAGTTCCTAACATTTTTCATGAAATATAAATTATAAAATCACTCTGCTAAGTACGTATACGTTGCTAACTACTTATACATGACGGAGTTAGAAAAGAGACAAAATTAAAAGTAACTAACTGTTTGTACCTAGCGGAGTTAAGGCAAAATTAAAAGAAAAGTGTTATTTGTATCATTAAAGCAAAAAGCAAGCATCTTACAATAAATATGTATTGAATATAAGAAAAAAATTAGTTAAAGAATGTTAGATTCAAATAAGTGACATTTGACATATATAACAAAAATAAACATAACAAGTCGAGTTACAGGCTTCCAGAATAACACTTTTTCCCGTCTTAACATTTTTGAAGCTTACGTTTACGCGAGCGTTGCGCGTGAACGCTTGGGCGGATAATGTTGTCCAACGAACTTAGCCTGGGCATTGGTAAAATGAACATGTGTACCAAATTTCAACTAACTCGATGAACTTTTACTCAAGTTATTGTCATCGGTAGATTTCGTGACGGATTTTGCGTGACGGTGTTTTTGTGACGGTGATTTTGGTCGTTTTTTTTTCAGATTCACTCCCGGGATCCAGAACGTACCATAAGGACGTTCGTTCCAAAAACAAACAAAGAAAAATAGAGGGGAATAACAATCTAAAGAAGGTACACGGAATGTTCTTTAAACTGTTACTCCCCTTATAAAAACTAAAGTATGATATTCCTTTGTCCAAAAGTACATTGCACTAAACATCCCTTGGTCTTAATTGTTATTTAGTCAGCTATTTATATTCTAAAAAAGCATAGGGGAGTAACAATTTAAAGAAGGTACACGGAATGTTCTTTAAACTGTTACTCCCCTTATAAAAACTAAAGTATGATATTCCATGTCCAAAAGTACATTGCACTAAATATCCCTTGGTCTTAATTGTTATTTAGTGAGCTATTTATATTCTAAAAAAGCATAGGGGAGTAACAATCTAAAGGAGTACCCAAATGCTCTTCTTCTAGGAGATATTATACGTTTATAATCGTGTTTTGTTTACTTTGGAATTTACGGCGGTCATTCCATTCTTCTCTGCGAAGCCAATTAGGTGTAGTTTTAGCTATATCTGGCAAAAAGTAAGACTCGAGAAAAATGGGGTGAGTGGTGAGTTCTTTTAGTGAAAAGACAAGATTATATTATAAATCACTAGACATTTTTTGAGGTTTATCATTTTGATAGGCCATTTATCGAAACATTTTTTCGCCACATTTCCAATTTAGTTGAAAGTACAATCAAGTATAGTCCCCTTACGTATCAATTTATCGTTTTGTGTTTATCCTTGAAAAATTTTAATTCATCTCCTTACTCGAATGCACTTTCAATAAATTAATTTATTCTTCGATAATTATAAGGTAACTTGTATTTTATTAATAAATAAATAAACACCGCTAATTAGTAATTTCGTGTTTATTTCTTGTTGATCGTAAACGTTGAATTAACGAATCATATAAACGGTCAAATTATTATTTCTCTTATTTATTGTGTTATTTGTTATGCCAATTTATTCAGCTGTCAAGTCAGCTGTTTTTATTAGCTGTGTTTATCGAATACATGTGTTGTATTTTCTTTCTTTCTCTTGACTAACCTATGATTAAAAGAAGGATGATGCATCGATGTAAAAGCTCACGTCGGTGATTAGAAACAAAGTAAATACTATTATTTAATTCAATTACTTTTTTTTTCTTTTTTTTTACAAGTGATAATTATCGAGAAGAAGGTTGTAATTGCTATAAAGCTTTTTAAATGCGCAGAAACGTGTAGTGTTTTTTTTTATATAGTTTTAAAACAAAGTTATAAATTAATGTAAAATATATATTATGTTTTTTTGGCAGTAACTTAATTTTTTTTTATCAATAAATGATTAATGATTTTTTTACTGCCATGAATGATTTTTCATTTAACATTTAAAAGATGAACTCTTTCTTAATTTTTTTTATCTGTGGTCCTTCTTCTGACAATAAATTAATTTATTTTGATTATACAAATTAAAATAATTTGTATAAAAATTATAATGATAGGATCATATTTTTTTATGAGTTCTGTTTTAAAGACAATTTTAACGATTGGTTAAATATGCTAACTACTCGCCAGCTCTAATGCCTGTAGACTAATAGCTTTGTAAAAATTAAATTTCAGTTTAACAATTCAAAAATTCAATTTGAAAATCGTCTGCCAATTACTGTGGTACATAGCTGCCTTGCGTCCTATCACATTTTATTTTATTGATGTTATCCTTTTATTAACCATTATTATCTAATTTATTTCATTTTTACCCTTTTTTAATTTTTTTTCCTTTTTTTTACATTAATAAAAGTTTTAACTTAGCAACATTTATAATGCGCATTAAATGCTGGGATTAAATCTCTGGGGCCATAAGAGGGCTACTTTAGACTTACAAATATCTTAAAAATCAGATGAGTATATACTTTTAAAGATAAAGGTGTAAAGAAATTCATATTTGTGCATATTTGAGGAAAATAAGTTGTGAAGAACGATTTTGTTTTTGTCTCCAATTTAAAAATAAATCCTGGACAGAAATGTTTTTTAGACATCAGGGAACATTTTCTGGTCTCATGTCTGCCTGTCTATCAACATTTTTCCGAAAGTATCTTAAAAATAATTTGTCCGATTTTGAATGAAAGTTTGAATGGTCATAACTGGCCCTTTGTTGGTCCCATATATGATTTAACCTTCTGCTCTGATTGATTTCTTCCGTGTGTGCAAAAACTTGTTTTTATTAAATTCTTTATCTTCAAAAGTACTCCTCCAATTTCAAACAAAATTTGGATTGTTGAAAGTAGCCTACATATGGTCCCATATTCATTTCAACCGTCTGCGCTCATTTAATAATCAATAAAAATAAGTGTGGTCCCGCTAGGAATCGAAACGGATCCAAATCTAATTTGACCATTCGTCCAATAATATGACGTGAGGTTGTTATATCCCGCCATAATTGGCTGACTATTTTGTATTTCTTTAATCCAAACTCTATATTTATTTTCTCTTTATTGTTATTGTTTTATTAATGGGTGTTTGACGGCTAAGGTTATTAACACCCTTATTTTCTCTTTAGGTTAATAATTTGAACACAATTTGTCCGTCTATTATATCCATTTCAAGTTGTCTAAATCTTAAATGTATTGTATAAAATGTTGTTAAGGTATTATGTTGTAGACTTTATTTTCATTATGTTTTTCGGCCTGTGTTTCGCTTGACTGTCACCTGACAATCCTTTAACAGTTTGTTATGTAAAAATCTTCTACCTTCGTCTTTTGCGTCGAGTAATTTTTTTTTGTTTGCCGTCCTCTCCTCATTTCGCATTCATTTTTCCTCTCCTTTATTTTATATTTTTATTTTTTTGTCCTTACTGTTATATTTGAAGAGGAAAAAGTTTGTAAACTTATTTCAATATTGATTCTTTATCTCGTGACGCGATATGTATTTATTTTCTTCCTTCATTTTTTAATCTTATTAATATTCATCGTTAATCAAAACGTTTTTAAAGAAGAATAATACGGATAATCGTCTTCCTTTTTACTTTCTTATTTCGTAATATCAGAAAAAAATATGGAGCGAGTAAGTAAAGTAAACAAAAATTATTTTTTGAGTATTCAAATTTAAGGTGTAAAAATATTTTATTTTTTTATGTTTGTCTGTTAGATGTGTTCTTCAGGACACTGTCAGTGAAAATATGCAGAGCTTATGCTATTGTACCGATTACTTCTGAACGTGGTTATCATATCTAGCAGGTTCTGCTGAATATATACACAAAGGGAAAACAAATAAATTAATTCTACTCTCAAATTTAGGGCTTATATCCAAAGGCTATAAAAATATTTATTTTCCCTAAACACCTTTCAAAAATGTTTGTATAGTCATGTTCATTTTAAATAATGAAACCATGTTCATTTTAAATGATGAAACCATGCGCTTTCTTGGTCTATATAGTAAAACTAAAATCTATAGTGTTCTAGGTAATGGTGCGAAATACTGAAGAAATGGTGCATTCAAAATCCAATTATGTGTATGATAAAGTAAGTTAGAGTAGTCATGGTCCAATTTTTTGTTCCATGAGAATTTTGGAAAGTTAATTTACCCATTTTTTTTATAAATGACTATTATGTTCAACTTAAAATAACTAAACATTGTTTATTAATCTATCGACCACACATTTATCGACCAACCTTTTGTTCATATGAATAATTATCTTAAATCCGTTATATAGAACAAATGTGTGATGTGTTCGGTACTATGTACTAACAATATGTGGCTTGGTTTGTCGCTATTCAACCTGCGTTGCCCACATTATTATATCGTGCATTGTATAAATGCTCTTCATTGAAAACTGCTTTTATAACGTTATAATAGCGTGAGTTCAAATAATATAATCAGTAATCTCATTATCGATTCAGCTACAAGACAAATGTTTGTCATTCATATCGACCTTCACCTGAGAAAAAACTGTTCTTCCATCTCTTCTTAAATTTAACATTATATTGTTGCCTCAATTAAGGCAAACTAATGTAAAATAAAATACTTCCAAGCTTACGGAAGCTACGTGATCGTTCTGAAGAAAAAAACAGTTTTAGGTCTCCCTTTTAAAAAATTCAAAGACAAAAATCCGTTTCAGACATCAGGGAACATTTTTGGTCTCGTGTCTGTCTGTCGCTCAATTTTTGCGAACCTACATATCTTAAAAACTAACTCATCTGATTTTATTGTAATTTGGATGATAGGTCATAATAAGCCCATAGATTTTTATCTTATGGGCCTATTTGTTTCTTTTCCACATGCGCACTAACATACATCTATTTTATATCTTCAAAAGTACTTATCTGATTTGTATGAAAGTTCGATGGTTCGTAGAAAGTAGCCCACTGATACTCCCATTATTTTCAATCATCTGCGCTCCTTAAATGTTGCAAAATTAATACTTTAATTAATATAAAAAATCAAAACAATGTCGACTGATTTAAAAAATGGGGGAAAATGAAATAAATAATATAGATCTTAAAAGCACATCATTAAATTTTTCGAATTAGGACGCGAGGAAGCTATGCGCCACACACATGCAGAGAATTTTGCTTCCGATCTAACTGAAGGTTATAACGGAAGCTATGTGATCGTTCTGAAGAGCGATTTTTTTTTTTTTCAGTGTATACTTTGGAATAAATAATCGCAATAATTAGTTCAATAGATACTAATGATTTTTTTCGCTTTCTTTTGGACATATAATCGTTTAAACTAACAATTTAAAGGAATTTTAAGTGTTTTGTTCTTCTGTCTGTAACAATGAAATCAGTTGACAATCTGGAGATCTTAAAGAAAAGACAGGAATTCCCATATGCTCTTTAATTATTTTTGTGTGCATGCGTCCAATATTTTTTTTTTTACTTGATAATATGTTTTGAGTCATAAGAGAAACGAATGAATTCAGTTTAATATGTGGCATCTGATAAAACAAGGTCTTAAATGTTGTCACGTTCTTATATTGTTAAATGACACACATTGAAAAACCATTATTTTGTTTGACCTCTTCTTCAGTTTCACCTTGAAAAATACCCAAATTTTCATTTCTTGATACATGCGACCTTTGGGATTTTTTTGTATACACTTTGAATAAATTTAGTTCAACTCCAGAAACATTTTCCTAGAAGTTGACTTTCAGAAAATTAAGACAGTTTGACCACAGTTATTGTGAATGACCCAAGGTTCGTAAATACATTAGTGACAAATAAAAATTCTCCATAATATAAGCAAGAGAATCAGAAAAAAACACTCATATTCCGCAAGGTCCCAAATAATATCATCAGGTGCTAATAATCAGGTGGATTAGGGGAAAAGTCAAAAACCTCGTTCAATTTGTTTTGCTTCCTTATAAAGGAACTTAACTCGAGCTTTGAATTTTTAATTAAGATTCTTTGGCATTGAATCAACAAGTGATTATACAATCTGAAGATTGGAAAGAATCATTTATCAAAGGAATTGTGACCGGATCGTTAGAGTTGCAAAGTCCTTCCTACTGCTGAGAAAAGTTGAAAAAACATTCCTCTGGATGGAATGAAATTAAAGGTCAAAGCGAGACAGTGGCGCCAAACTACGGAATCTGGTTCAGTGGATCAGGGCTTCTGATTGGCTATTACATCACGGATATACCGGCTGTATCATTACTTACTCAGAAATAAATTATAGGTAAAGGTCTATTAGTGGTGGAGAGAAGTATTAAGCATCTACTCAGGTCTGAAGCTAATGCAACAGGTAACTGCGTCAGGTTCGAGCCTTACTCGAGGTCGCCACCTGATAATTCATTAACCCCTCGCTTTCAGGGTCATCCACGATACATACTCGCTGCTTGATTTGTTACTGCGTACTTAACTAGGTGCTACTTCATTCTATCGAATAACTAAACTATTGCTTGATTACTTTTCGAGATTAACTTATTAGTTTATCCCCACTTTCATAAAATTTGACCTTTCTTTTTTGGAGGCATTGAGCTAATGATGTCGTCCAACTAAGTTGTTAGGAAGATCCGGGACAATGTTTAAAAAAAACAAATTGGAGGAATTCGAACTTTCGTGAACAGTGAAGTCCTTTAATATTTGACTTTTCAGAATTTTGTAAATTGTTATCTTGCTAAACACAAATTCTTTACAAATAATCCGTAAAATGTCAAAGTTTTAAATAAATGTTGAAAGCATTATTAATAATATTCATTTACTTCACCATATAGCGACCATTGTTCTATTTTACATTAGTATTTTGTTTTCTATACGTTTATAATAAAGTTGCATATATTTTTTCAAAATCTTATAGCCGATAGCCGTATCTATGCAGACAATTTTGAATTAATTTTATCTCCTTTTGAATGTTATTATGGGATAATATATATTTTTATTTTAGTATTTAATATTTTACATACATCTTAAATCTCTTACTAGAACCCAACTTACACCGTAGTACCATTTCTTAGAAATCGTTCTATAAAAGCTTATTTTATATTTAAACATTGTTAGCTGTGGAGTAGTAGACAACATTGACAGTATTAAAACTGTAGTAAATATTATAATAAAAGAAAATGCAATTATTTTTTTCTAACAACTTATTTTTAATTCTCACTTATTATATAGCTCCCAAACTTAAAGATATATCAAGTCACCCAAAGAACTTAATTAGTCAAAGAATCATGTATGCATAATTTTAGATTAATCTGACTTTTATTAAGCATGT
This sequence comes from Gerris buenoi, assembly GCA_001010745.2. Classification (NCBI taxonomy): domain Eukaryota; kingdom Metazoa; phylum Arthropoda; class Insecta; order Hemiptera; family Gerridae; genus Gerris; species Gerris buenoi. The sequence continues at coordinate 427,232 of KZ651079.1, read as the reverse complement.
TATTGTCACAAATGTGATAATTACTAAAAGGAAATAGATAAACGTTGAACTAACATTGTTTCCTTTCGTTTGGTTTTTCTTAATTAACCCAATTATTTTATTTAATCAATAAACTGAAAACTAATTGCAAAGAAACATTAAAAGGTTAACCACCTAATATTTTACGAGGAAGTAAAATATGAGGTTATAGAGGGGAAAATACTACAAATAGTGGTTTTTGAGTTAGTATAATGTTAGGATTTATTTTACATTCCATTGGTCTGATAAATAAATATTTGTTTATGTATCGTTATTATACAAATTCTCTTTGAATTTATTATTGAAATAATAGAGCCAGCTACAAAACTCGACCTTTTGCCCTGAATATTCTCTTATCTCAGGTTTTTAGGTCTTTCCATATAACTTGCTAGATGGAATGTGAAAACAAGTTTAGTGGATAAATAACATTTGGTATTATTCTTGTTCATACGACTGATAAGTTAAACCGTGTAAGAGAATTGATTATTTGAATTTAATATATAATAAAATATATACAGATGACAAAGATACGAGTATAAGCCATGTTAGATATATAATGTGAATAATATAAGTATTATTGTAAAAACTGCTATTTATTCATAAAGCTTAAAATATAACTCACGTGAAAAATAACAAAGAAATGTTAACTTATTCAATGATAAACATTAAATGCCTTTTGCATGTTTTTTTAAGAAGGGGGGAAATATCGATTCAAGACAACTCAGAAAATCTTTCTTATTATTCAAATTCCCCTATATATTTGTGAGATATGGCCTCTTGATATATCAAACAAGCATTTTACATTAAACTACAATAATTTTTCAAAAGTATTTTGTACAGTGATTTTGTTGATCTTACTCGTAAGCCAAGGTTTACACGATCAAAGTAAACTTTGCCTAAGTAACTTTGATCAAATTTACTTAGGCTAAGTGAGTCCACTTCCAACTCAAGTTTTAGTGAAACTTTGAAGTAAGGTTTACACAATCTAAGTATACTTGGTCCAAGTAGTAGAGCTTATGATACACTATAAAGTAGAGGTTGATAGATTGTGATATGTTTTTTCCCTTTAGAACAATTTTGTGCTTATTAAGTTTTAAAACAGTGGCGGTATATAACCTTCTAGGAAATAAAACCCAGCACAACCTCACATCTTTGTCATTTTTCTCATAATTTGTCAGGTGGGCGCCATTTTTGTTCATCAGTCTTCTTTGTCAAAGAAAAAGTTCGAACCCAACCAACTCAACTTGGATGTCTAAATCGACTTTGATACCTGTTTACACGATCCAAGTAGAGCCTAAGATGACTTGGTCTAAGGGTAAGTGTCCATCTGAGACTTTTTAGTATCGAGACTCGCTCTCGAGATTGAAATCGCTAGTGGAAATGTGGCTGAGACTAGTCTCGGAGACTCGCCGACTCTCCGAGACTCGGGAGTGTCTGATGTTGCTCTCAAGTGGACAAGGTTCTGAGACTAATCTCGAGACTAGCTCTCGAGATTTAGTCTCAGATGGACACCTACCCTAAGTATACTTGGATCTTGTAAACGGAGCTTAATTAAATAAAGGACAACAAAAGTATATTGTCGAAACACCACAAATATTTATTTATACATACACTACATTAGTATATTATATTATGTATACAATTAAACAAAATACGTGGTATGATCAAAAAGTATCCGACCTTAATTTTTATTGGCCAAACAAAGGAAGCTATGGGGGCGAGACTTAGTGTACGCTTGCAGGCATGCCTAAGTGAGAATGCTTAATTTTTTGTACGTCTTCAACACGAGTCAGTCGGTGGCAGGCTATTAATTAGTGAGCTAGTGCCAGTGAGCGTCGTCGCATTTTTCTTTCTGACAAATTTCAAATTCAAATTCTTTCTGCGTCCATTTTTTTTTTTTTTTCAACAATACGCAAGATTTAACAAGTGAGAATCGCCAAGATTAAAAAAAAATGGATGCAGTATCGCTGTTCGACTTTTTCTGTTATTTTGTCAGAAAGAATAATGCGACGACGCTCACTGGCACTGGCTCACTAATTAATAGCCTGCCACCGACTGACTCGTATTGAAGACGTACAAAAAATTGAGCATTCTCACTAGGCATGCCTGCAAGCCTACACCAAGTCCCGTCCCCATAGCTTCCTTTGTTTGGCCAATAAAAATTAAGATCGGATACTTTTTGATTACACCACGTATGTATGATTTAGTTTGTTTGGTGGTTTTTAAGATATCTCACTTACTATAGACACTTTTTTTTGGATAGAAAACGTATTAAACTCTAATGAAATAAATGTAAGAAACTAAGATTTAATTTTACTTTAAGTCCATCGAGCGATTGGGGTCCTGTTCCGGCCCTAAAAAAGAAGAGTGGAAAAAGAGGCATCGATTTTATCATTTCCCAAGCCTGGAAGCATTTAAACTTTTTTATAGGGGAAGAAAATTGATGGGGCAGACCCTTATTTTTTAAGAGTGGGCTACACTTTTAAAATTATTTTTAGAGAAGTGTTTTAATTTGTATTAACATTTCATCGCCATTACTTTGTTCTTTTCTACTCAATTAAAATTTTAATTAATTGCTATTTAAAATCTTCTTAGTTTACCATATTTTAATCTGACTTTGATGGATTTTTTGATGAATTATGTGGTTTTGGTGAATGTTGAAACAAAGTAAAAGGTTCTCTTTGAGATATCTAGCTTTTTGAGATTAAATTTAATATTAAAGAGAACAAAAAAAACAACTTTCATTTGTTTTTTTTAAATTTTCTTTTCTTTATAAATCAAACATTAATTTGATATACTTTAAAGAGAAAACATGATTTTTTTTTTTTAATTTTGTTATTTCACATTGTAGATTGTAACAACATCTAATACAATGTCCTAAATGTTTTTGTTTTTCTTGTAAATAGTTTTAACCTGTAAATCGAAACTATTTATTATCTTAATCTACCGTTTGAATCACTTTGATATTGTAAGATTTTTTGTTGAAAACCCAAAACATTTAAAGAATTCTTCAGTTTAAAAACCGGTCTACTAGCTACTCGGTGAAGCTCGTTTGGTTTTTCTATAAGCCTGGTTGTAACGCTTAATTTTATTTAAATTTCATGTAAATCCTGATCCTCCCTATTTTAAAATTTCTGTTAATGAACTCCTTCCCTAAAAACCTTCCAACTACAATACTTTTACAAAACAAATTTTTTTCGATATTTTGACACCTTAAGTCATATCTCAAGCTAAAAATGACAATTTATTTAAATTTAATAAATATATTTAATTTTATTTATTAAATTTATTTAATAATTCAAATTGTAAGAAACAAGATATTTTCTTAACAGACATTAACAATCAATTTTCATTTGGTAAAACATTTATTATTTAATATATATAATATTAAATCATTACTAACCTGACTGACTAGAAGATTAAATCTTAATGGTTTTAAAATATTCTAATAATTTATTAATATCTTACTAATTCTCGTCGTTTTTATTCTACAATATCAAGTATAAACTTTTATTTATGCTGTTACACTTGTAATACACGTATAACATGTAGGACCTATTGACTAATGACGGACGGATGAACAAACCGAAAAAAAGACAGAAGACCAAAAACTTTTTCTGCTTTCGAAGATTTCTGTGTTGAAAGTATGGAATTTGGAGCCAAAATAATTATTCTTCAGATTAATACAAGCTGAATCTTGCACAGATTATGTATATACAATAACAATACAATAATACATATATATATTTTTTTATCTACTCACGGCAGCAAAATTAAGCAATGTTGTACTGTTCTCAGTCTGCATAATGTAATTTTATATAATGTAATTTTGATAAAAAAGCAGTTGTTAATAAAAAAAGTGGCAACACTGAATTGTTTTGCCTTTGTTTTGTTTTCTTGATGACTCAAATTTTCGTTTTTTTACAACATCAATTTCTTCAAATCTTTTATATATTAAAAAGGGAATATAATAATTAGTGTAATTTTTCTGCCGTTAGTTGATAAAATATTGTGTGTAACTGTGCAGCAAAGGAAACATTCGTGACTCGCTTAAAGATTACCTTCTTCGGTTACACCTTACAACCTGACTCGGCTTCGCCTCGTCAGTAAAATAGTAAATTTCCTTCCTCGGCTTCACCTCTGGAGTAAATTTGTTTAGCCTATCCTCGCCTTTGGCTCGAAACTAAAACTTATAAACGTGTCAGCAAAATTCCATTTTGCTGCCTAGTTACATAAATAACTATTTTAACAAATTATTATTAGGCTAGGCGCACACTGGAGACAAAACAGTCTGCAGACTGTTCTCTCTTAGTACATGGTTTATAATTGTGAGTTTTTATTTTCATAAAAAATAGAATATTATTTATTTCTATATTATTTAATACAATAAATAATTTTGTTATATCTATCCTACTTACACATTTTTATATTTATTTTTGCATAAAAATAAATATTGAGAGTGAGAGAGAGAGCTAAATAAATAAATTTGTGATAAGTATTAAAAAATTAATAACTCATCGAATCATTCAATATTTTCAACTTGTTATTATGTGTTTGTTAGAGATTAAGTTTTTTTTTTTTTATGTAGCTACTAATTATATGCGCTTAAATCTGTCAGGAAATAATTTTTACTATGCGTTGTGCGTTTAGTTGAAGTTGAAGTGGCGTGGTAATCTTGTATGGCGCCAATAGCGAAAGTTAAATATTTTGCCTCCGACACCTTTTAATACTGTATATACACTCTTCCTTTTTTTTCTAAAAGAGGTTTTGAATTTCATTGCTGCCCTATAACGCTAACAGGATACAGCTGGGTGGCCTCTGTGTTGGAACGCCAGTTGTTCCTAAGTGCCTGGGTTGTTTGTTATTGTTGTTCCCTAACTTCTGGCATTGCCTCGTTATATTTGACAAAGCAGTTTACCCTTTCAAACATTTTCAAAGTTGTGAAGTTATACATCTGGGATTTAAATGTTGCTTATTCAGTTGACCTATGTTTAAACTAAGTATAATTTCTATGGGTTTAAACTGAAAGCTAACAAATAAGTTTGCATACCTCTATTGTTGTAAAGATTAAATATTTAAATTAAATTATATTCTAGTTAAATAAAATCAACAATTAGATTGACATACTTTATCGAGTTGTTTTTTAACCACGTTTATTTAATTTATATTTGTTGTCGGAAATGGAAATTTTTGACTTTTGATTTGGTGGCGAATTGTGGTTTTTGAATCTTCGAATGGTTTTTGGTGGAGATGGTTTTTAGCCAAGAGACCAAAAACCATATCATACCAATAAATATTTGCTTTGTGTGTGCTGTGTGTGTTGAATATGTTCGTGCGTGAAAGTGTAGACGCTCTAACACAAAATTTATTGACTGGGTTTAAATTTTTTGTGTAACTTAAGGATATACCTTTAATAATATAGTGTGCTATGGCATGAAAAAACAAAAAACAAGGTTTTTCTTAGTTAATTAATTGGAAATCTACGTTTATTATTACCAACGTAATTAACTAAAATAATACAACTAATTTTGTAATAAGTTGCTATCTTCAGTCTACTTACATTAATCTTTAGTAAAAAGTAAAATTGCTTGAGGAATAACTTTTAACTCCCTTATTAGTTAATGCATATACACATCACAAACAATATCTCGAACTATATTTTTACCGGTAAAACGATTTACATGGTTATTTCCGTGTTTAAATTAACTATTTAATCAATATCGTTGGAGTTGGAACTGTTTACGAGAAATAAATTGTTAATCGAATTATTGTGCCATCACAATACTTTCTTTCAATGTTATACTACGTATGTGAGAAAGTAAAAAAAAATGAGTTGATAGAATCAGACTAGATGTACAATTTATAGTTGTATGGTACCATTGAAAGTTGTGAAATCCCAATTGAACTTTTTCCGCTTGATTGGATTTTGAAATGAAGCATAGTAATTGAAGGACTACTAAACAGAGACTACTTTACAGAGTATTTCTTTAGTATCGAAAATTTATTATTTTAAAGTATCATGTTTTGCATTATTGTGAAAAGTTTTTTCAATCAATAGCTTTATTTTTATGTATGTTTATATTTTTGTTATCCCTTCTATTTTCTATATTTTGTAACTTTCATTAGGTTTTTACTTTTTTCCACTTTCTTTATTTTTATGTTTCAATTTTTTGCCTGATCTTATTATTATTATTATTATTATTATTTTTTTTTTTTTCTTGTTTTTATTGTCTTGATCAACAATTGTTTTTAATTTTTATTGATTTTTTTTTTATTCCTGATGAATAATTATTTTCAATAATTTTAAATTTAAAAATTAAATGGTAGTAACTCATTACTCATAAAATAATTAAACATAAATATTTAATGCAATATTATATTTTAATAAATTTACACGTCTTAGAGTCCTATGGGTCCAAAATAATGGTTTTTAACACAGGTATGTGCAGACGCGTTAGAACCTAATATATTGATAACCGATATATTGATAAAATTAAGTTAAATTAACTGGAAATCGAAAACGCAATGTAAAAATTATAAATTTATTAAATTAGTTATGTTTAGCTTTAAATGAGATATAACTATTAACTGTGACATAATAGAAAGTTTTGTTGGTGTTTATCGGTCCGACTTTTAGTTTATTGTAGAAATTCTTTAAAATATGAGTATTTATTTCATATAAATTTTTATGCAATAGCTGAAAGGACACGTTCAGTCCTTCAAGGCTATGTAGAAATATATAGAAATATTTACATTAATCCTTGATTATTTCGTAACCTAATGTAAAATCTGTTTGTAATATGTTTTTACATCATATTATTAAATAAATGTTTTAATGTATTTTATTATTATTTTTATTTTGTTCTTCATTTTAACTGAGGTAAATTAATAATCTAATCTTAAGACTTAATATAGAATTTTAATGAGAAAATGTTTACATTTTATTTATTTTATAATATTTAGTTTTTTATTATTTTATTTCAAATTATTTAGTATCATTTTCAAAACGTCTTTGCCAAAGCCAAAACACAGTTTTTAAATAAAGAAAATAACTAATATAGTCCAGTGAATATAGGTTTTTTCTTCGGAATAATTTTAAGCCACAATTTTTTATCACAGAGAGCTTTGTTATGCCATTGCAATTAATACCTGAAAATTCCCCAACTTTTTTATGTACGCTTCCCTCTTTTTCAGAGGGGGGTAAAATTTAAAGGACTTTAGCTAAGCAAGTGGGGTATCATTTTCTATGCATTTCTTTACTCTGAATCGATTAAAACAAGAAACAAGTCGATACGACCTATAGTTTGGAAGATATAAGGGGTTTTATGTATAAAGAAAATCAAATATTTTAATGTACACCTCCTAGGGTTATCACTAGAAATTAATTTTCGACTTTTTCTCCAGGGACATTCCTAATAGTTTCCAATTGGCTAAAAAAATGTTTGTCTTATTACATTAAAATATTCGAGTTTTTATGCATAAAACCCCTAATATCTTCCAAACTATAGGTCGCATCGACTTGATTCTTGTTTTAATCGATTCAGCGTAAAAAAGTGCATAGAAAATGATACCCCACTTGCTTAGCTAAAGTCCTTTAAATTTTACCCCCCTCCTCCCCCCTCTAAAAAAGAGGGAAATGTACAGAAAAAAGTTGGGGACATTTCATATATTATTTGCAATGACATAACAAAGCTCTCTGTGAAAAAAAATCGTGGCTTAAAATTATTCCGAAGGAACACCCATTTTTTGCCTAATTTTACTGGACTAATATATAAATTGACTTATATAATTTACTCGTTTTGATTGATAAACTGTTAAATATTAAACACAAATTTACATTTAAACAGTTAATTAGTTACGTTATTAATTAGTACCAATAAAACTTTACCTAAGAGGTCATCAATAAGCTGATCAATTCAATGATTTTAAACACTGCAAAATTAAGTGATCATGAATAAACTTTTTTTTAAATTTTATCTTATTTAATTAATTTGCGTTATTCTTAAAAATATAATTGTTCAAAAATGTTAATTTGTTGATTTTTTAAAACTTAATTTATTTTTAAAAGGGAGAGTCAAATTATAAAAAAAGATTGTTCCTGTTTACATATTTTGTTTAAATGAAAACTTATTTTAACATTGTTTTAGCCCGTGAAATGCTTTATTTGAGATAATTGTAAATTAAAAGAGATCGTAAGAAAGCAAGACAAAACATTAATGCTTTTCAAATTATTGTGAGATCATTCTAATCTTATCTTAAATGATTTTTTATTTTATCATTAGTTGTAAATGGTTGTGGAATGTATAATAGATCTTATTCTATTTTATCTTTGGTTGTAAATGGTTGTGGAATGTATAATAGATCTTATTCTATTTTATCTTTGGTTGTAAATGGTTGTGGAATGTATTTATTCTATTTTATCTTTGGTTGTAAATGGTTGTGGAATGTATAATAGATCTTATTCTATTTTATCTTTGGTTGTAAATGGTTGTGGAATGTATAATAGATCTTATTCTATTTTATCTTTGGTTGTAAATGGTTGTGGAATGTATCATAGATCGTATTCTATTTTATCATTGGTTGTAAATGGTTGTGGAATGTATCATAGATCGTATTCTATTTTATCTTTGGTTGTAAATGGGTGTGGAATGTATCATGGATCTTATTCTATTTTATCTTTGTCAGCTATTATCACAGAATCTAGATTTAACCTAAGAATCTTTTCGTGTGAACGTTTTAATGGTATAATAGGGATCTTTGGAAATTTAATAAACCAAAACAGTTTTTTATTGGCAGCGCTTTATAATTCGTGCTAACATTATTTTTATTAAATTTCATTAGAATAACTTTAGTAGTTTAGGCTACTTAGAAGAAACCAAATACATAAAAACTTGGGTTATTTTAAATAGTTTTTGATCTTAAAACGTTTAACTGCATTGATGGTTAAAATTTTCAATTTTAAGCTATCACTATAACAATACTTTAATGTATAAAAAAAAAAATAATAATAAAACCTTATTCTCTAAAATTAAATAGTTTCGCATTATTATTAATTACTAGCTGGATACCCGTGCTTCGCTACGGAGTATTTTTTATATTTGATAAGTTTATAAACTACCGCAGGAAAGAATACAATTTATTTTACTATGCGAGAATATCTAGATTCTATCCCTCCTACTTATATCCCCCTCCTCTTTGATAAGATAATTTGCAAATATCCTAAATTTACCCCCCTTCTAAATTAAAATATGAAAAACTGTACATAACAACAATTACTGTACTCTTAAAGAGCATTTCAACGATATGCATCATGAAGATGAAGGGTATTCATTACTTGTACCCCGTACCCCTGTGTACCAAAATTTTAATTTCGTAATCTCATGTAGGCAGTGACCTTCACCTTGTTTTGAAGAAAAAGTGTGTAAATATTCATCACATTAGGATAAAAGGCATACCCTCATACGGATTACGGATACTCTTCTTTGTATATAAGATATAGCTATATTTTTCAATTTTACCCCCCTCCTAAGTAAAAATATGATAAAACTGTACTTAACAACAATTACTGTCCTCTAAAAGAGCTTTTCAACGATATGCATCATGAAGGGTATTCATTACTTTGACATTTGTACCCCGTACCCCTGTGTACAAAAATTAAAATTCGAAAATCCATGTAGACAGTCTTTTTCCTCTTGCTTTGAAGGTCAATTGTGCAAATTTTCATCAAGATCTGACAACAACTGTAGATTTGTATAAAGAACATACATTCATTCATTTACTTTTATATATATTATATATATATGGCCGCCATCTTGAATCAAAATGCCTGATTGGTAAACTATTTATCAAAAGTTAATAATTTCATAAAAGGAAGCCAACTTCTAAATTTCAAGGTTCTAGCACAATTGGTTCCGGAGATATTGTCTTGTCGAATTTTGAATATAAATGGCCGCCATCTTGAATTAAGATGGCTGGTTTTAAGAATATTTCTTAGCGAGCACCTAGGAGGTAAGAGGAACACACCTACAAAATTTTATGGTCGTAGGTCCAGTGGTTTCAGAGATATCGTGATGTGTCAGTGAGTAGTATTTGGATTCCCGATTATATTTTACACTTATTTTATTTTTATCATAATTAAATAATTCCTGCTTATTATTATTCAATTGAATTTGATTTATTTATTGTTACTAATAATATTTTTACTTCTGTCTGTTTTAGGTTAGCTTGAATTACTTTCACACTTAAAGTATGCGCATAGAATTGTAAGTACTCGTATTTTACATTTATAATTTTTTTCCATTATGTATTTAGATTGTAGGAAGTCACTGCTGTGTTTTTAAATTTTTATTTTCAATGGAACAATAGACATTTAATTCACTTATCTTTTTTACACATAGTATAATAATGATTGTCGTAAATAATGTCAGTATGTATCTTCAAAATGTCTCTTATCTTGTACACATACGGTTTAATACGGTATAGATAAGTGCAGTTCATACGGTACATGTTAGGAGTCACATTCACTTTATCTTACGATTTACGCAGCTTGTTCCCTGTATATGTATAATTTCCATTCATTGAAGTTATTACTACTGTCAGTAATACTTCGATAAAATTATACATTCACCATACTAACAAAGATATAATACCTGTATAGGATTGAATAATTTACTTTGAACATTTTTTAAACTATTAAGTTGCTTAAGAGAAAATTTTCAGTTCAATTAGTTTATGAGACGCTATAATTATCTGCAATTTGTGATGTCATTCAGTATTTAATTATTATTAATAACAAAAAGGGATTTATTATTAATTGTAACTAGCCGGATCGTTGCGCTTCGCGCACCTTATCCGTCTAGAAGTTGGCGCTATGTGAAAAAAATAATTAAAGCAATATAATTAATATATCGTTATTGTTTCATAATTTCCTATTTTAGTAAAAGTAGGCTATATATTTTTATTATGCATTTTCAATTATTCTATTTTATACTCCCTTCAATTTTAGTTACAATGAGTCTATGTACCAATTTTAAGATCTTTAAATCCACTGGAAGCTAAGATAATAGTATCTGATTAAATCCAAGATGGCGGCCATATGTTGTATAAGTGAAAGTATCTTTAATTTTCTTCTTTAGCTATCATAGGTCTGTGTACCAAATTTCAGATCTCTAGGTCCCCTAGAAGCTGAGATAATAGAGAGTTATTAAATCCAAGATGGCGGTTGTAATTCAATATTGCGGCCATATATCGAAATCAAAACGCCAGCACTTTTCTATTTATGCTACACTCTATCTAAGTACCAAATTTCAGAACTCTATGTCAATGGGAAGTAGGAGAATTACTGAAGAATAAATCCAAGATGGCGGCTATATATCGAAATCAAAACACCCGCACTTTTCTATTTATGGTACACTCTACATATGTACCAAATTTCAAATCTCTAGGTCAATGGGAAGTAGGAAGAATTTTTGATGAGTCAGTCACTGTCACTCTTAGTTTTATATAATATATAGATATTAAGTGTTCAAAAAGCAATTCTACATATATTTGAGAGAAAATTATTAGATTCATAATTATCATCCGTTTTTTGGTTTAAGTGCAAAAATTATTACGTCTGCATTTGAACATTTAGTATTATATTATTTATCTGTTTTTGCTCTTCTACTTATTATGCTAATTACTGTGGTGTTTATGTATAAACATTTCCAGGGTGAAGTCAAGCGAAAGAGCTCAATCCTACTAGAATAGATTTAAATAACTAATGACATTTATATACATGCTTCTAATATATCTGTGTTTGTTTTAATTATCAACTTATACAATTATAATTAAAGCGGTTTTATATTACGCACATTTATTTAAATTAGAGCAACACAGAACAAAACAGGAGAGGAAAAAAGGGACCAATTATATTATAAAAATCTAATCTTTTTTTAAAAAAAAGACAGAGGACTGTTATTTCATTTTATTTTTTTATAAGGTATCTGTTGATGAAATCGATGAAGCGATGATAATTTTGGCGCCACTGTAGAGTCTCCGAGGTTTCGGCGCCAAAATTACAGGTTCTACCATGTCGTGTCTCGGCTGGGATTTCGCGCTAATGTTCTCGACAGAAAAGAAAGTAAAAAAAAATAAAAATATGTTGGCGTGTGCGCCTGTATTAATACGTGTCATCAAGTGTGTGTTACGATCCTGAAGATAGAAAGAGATAAACAGAAGATTAAAAAATATATTCGAGATAGAATGAAAGCTTGAATAATTGGTTTGGACTTTTTTTCGAAGCGGTAGATTTGCAATTTTGTCGGTGTGTCTGTATGTCTGTATGGGTGAGGAACGTGCGGGCCGGCGGTGTGGCGCTTGGTTTAGCGCCGCGCCGATTAGAACCCCTGGGCATCGTATTACTCGTGTGTTTTCGTGTGTGCCCGTAATTTATTCCGTTCCTCTTTTTTTCGCGCGAGCGTGTTCGTGTAGGATCGTCCATGTTCGCGAGTGATCGGGTACGGCCGGCTGTTTGGCGCCGGAGTGACCGGTGTGACGTCACGCCAAGGACGCCTCGGTACAAGGAGTCTCACCTGATTATAAAGACTCTCACTCTCTCTCTCCTCTACGTTACGTGACTTCCTCTATTTCACTCCTTCTCCGCTCACTCTGTCGTACCTTTTAATTGACTATTCGGTCTCACTCCCATTCATTGCTTTGCTTGTGCCCGTTTATCACTAATCACTCACTATTATTTCAAACGATACATTTGTCAATAGTTATTAATCACATTCTGTTTGACTATTTGCTTGCTGTTTGCTATCTTACTTTTTATCGCTCTCTACTTGTAGGAAATCCATTTTCTAGCATTCTCATATATTATAAAATATGAATAAACGAATCTTAGCAATATTTATTATAGAAACGGCAAATAGCGACCTTTTTTACAGTCGTTTTCACTGTCTAGAATATCTAATTAATTATGTATGTTATTTTTTTATGAAAATTATGTTATAATGAAAAAAATGACTGTTGTACCTACTGATATTCTCTTTTTCAATATTTACCCAGTAGTTTTTCGCGCCTTCGATATGAAAATGGCGGTTTTAAATAATGAATTCAAAATTGTACCTTTCCTACCAAAATGACGTTCTTTATCAGAGACAAAACATTTTTAAATTGTTAATGTTGTTCGTTAGTATTTGCGTAACCATCTTAATCATTGTATTATTTCCACCTAATGATTCGTTAAAGGGTTGGATATTTGTGAGTACTATTCCTCTGAAATAACCCTTCTTCTCCTTTTATAATTTTTTGAAAATTGACGTGTAGTTACACATTTAACTCAAAAAATAATAAATACATAATTAAATATTAACAAATTTCAATAAATATGTTTTCCTTATCATGTCATAAAAAATTATATTGATAGATGCTTGAGCTTTCTTAATATGATCCATATCTTATAATTAAAAAACGAATAATTTAATTAAAATTGAAAATTGATTGAATTGGAAGTAAACCTCCAAAAAATTGTAAAAGCAATCTCTTGAGACAAATTTTTACGGTTATTTGAACAATCCTTGTCTTAATTGGCGTTGTAAGAAAAGCAATATAAGACTCGGAGGATCCTAAAGAAAATGTCTTTTTGGCTAAAAGCAATTTTGCGAAGTACTTTTACTGTAGAAGTTTAATCTGAGTGAGGCTTGTCTTGTCCTAGAGCAGTTTCCCTAGTGGAGTTTTGCTTATTCTAAGCCTCATTGGATTTTTTTTTTTTCATTTCTGATATTGTTATTATAGGGCCTGAACGACTTCTGTTTTATCTTTCTTTTTTTTCTCTCTTTTTTTCGATTTTTATTAACATCTTAATACATTATGATAGTGTCGAATAATGTTTATAATAATATCAATATAATGTATTATTATATTCTATAATTTATTTTATTTCTCAATTTAGTATTTTTTCACTTATGAACAATTGTATAGTGGTTCCCTATTATAAACAATTATATATTTTTTTAAGTGAAAAATAAAAAAAATTATACATCTATTTAAATTAATAAGCTGAGTGATAAAAGCTATAAAATTAACTAATGATTAATTTTTCACTTTATAAATTTAGTAGAGTCTCGCTAATTAAACCCTCGCAAGTCCGTACATCCGGTTTATCCAGACAAACCTTTATAATTTTCTAATAATGTACAGTAAATAAACTTTTAATTCATATCAATAAGGCAATAAATACAATAAAAATTAATTTTTATACTAAAAAAGTGGGCCTGAGACTATACAGTATTTTTTATGATTAAAACATAGATTTTAATTTCCTAGCTAAAACTAGTACATATTACAAACATTTTTAAAACTTATTTCGCTTAATACGGACTTTCTGTATTCCGGACCATGCACTGTCCCGCATCAAATCCGGACTAGAGAAACTCTACTGTATATTCTTTCCTTAATAACTTATTGTAGTTATTTATTTATTACTACGTTTTTATTAACTTGGTTTCTTGTTTGTATGTGTGTCCGGTACAAATCTTGCAATCGAATTTTAACAAACAACCCGAGTAGCTAGACATTTGAAACTTTCAGAACAGCTCAGAACACGATGACAATGCATTATTTTAATACTTTTAGTCATTTTTAAGCAGAATTTAATTCGTTTTCAGCAAATTTGCTGAATGAAAAGGGAAAAAATCCGCAAGTTATTTTATTTGTTTTGACATCTCCAATTTTCCCTACACTATTCATTTTGACGGGTTTCAAATTTTTAATAATTTATGACATAAAATTTAAAAACGTAGTATATAAAAAGTTCTTTTTATCTTGTAATTATTTTTCTTCTTGTTTATTAGTTTTTTTTTCTAATATTGTTATAGTTTTCTACTATCAATCATTTCGTTTAAAGATTTTGACAACTGTAAACTTTTTAATTCTAGAGTGCATAAACATTTATAACAATTGATTGTCTTTCTTTAACAAAATGCACTGATGTGGTTGTTATTATTATTGTTTTTGTTTCAAGATGTTCTATTTGTCTAAATGACCTTGAAACAAATTGTTCTGGTTGGCCCATTATTTTTTTCTAGTACCGGGGTGTTTTCGGATGAAGTCAATTATTTCATTGAATCAACTCGGCATTGCATCAGCCTCTGTTGCGCCTTACTTAAATGTTAAATGATGTTGTATAAGCTGGCATTGACTTTACACGTAGTTATTTTCAAGTACGTTTCTTCGTGTCTTAACTTTATTGGCCATATTTTTTTTTTTACGGACTTTAAGAAGCTGTATAAGGGTTTCGAAAGTAAATCTTATTATACTTTATAAATAAAAGTTCTTTTATCATTGTTTTAGTACAGGTGCAATAAAATTAAATCTGACGCGCGTAATCTTTTACTTTCACGTTTAATTCAGGTGTTAATCAAATCGTATTGATATGAACAAAGTAGATTTAACTTTTTTTCCGCGTTTTATGAAATTATAAGTAAAGTGGCCTCTCCTGCTGCTTCGCAGCAGGAAGAAGCAGCATTGGACGTGGTCAGTACTTCGACGGGTGACCGTTCTGAACTAACTGATTTATTATCATTCTTAAAAAAACAAAAAAAAATATTTTTAATACCAATATTTTATTTAAATATTTGAAGTTTGGCGGTATTTTGACAGATGTAAACAAACTTTGACGTCATCAAAATTATCAGACTAATAAATAATTATATTCACTTATAACATTCAAACTAATTAATAGAATTTCATCGGGTTTTTTTTATATTTTTGTTCCTTAATTTTTTCCGGTTCCAACGATATGCTATAAGTCAAAAACCTATATGTAATTTTAGTATTATCTCCGTCAAAGTTTAAAAATTCAAAATTTATAACTTCAAAATGGCGGCCAATATCAAAATGAAATTTAGTGGGCTTGTTTGTCATACAGAGAGATATATTTTATGAAATTTTAGTTTCAAAATACTTTAATACAAAATAAATAAATGCAGTTTTGTAAGGTGCTTCATAAGTTGTGAATGAGGTGATCTCCAAACAAAGTTATCACACAAAGTATAACTTTAATCCACAAATAATTAATTTATTAAATAAAATATCTTCTTTAATAAATAATGTAAATATTACTCCGCCCAAAACAAACTTAACGCTATATTAAGTTTTAACCTCATGCATTTTAATTTGAAATTTTATGAAAATAATTTACCTCCTGGACTTAATCTTTGTATTAAATTGTATTTTAAGTTAAATTGTTGTCTATACATTTCTCAAATTTTCCCCACTACTTTGTGTCATCCCGTTTTCAGCCCTTTTATGACTATTAAGCTTAAAGAAAGTCTGTCTGTCTGTCTGTCTGTTTTTTGTGCCATCTCAGTTTTTGCCCTTTTGTGGCTATGTATTTAGCTTGAAGAAAGTCTGTCTGTCTGTTTAACGGAGGATAAATTTAGTTCTTAATCGGCTTGTTACCTATACAATTATTGTATCCTAACTTGATTTGTATTTCTTGAGTTAGCGTTGAATATATATATA
>KZ651079.1:387822-401375 GCA_001010745.2 Gerris buenoi | reverse complement strand
GAAAGCTGCTGAAGAGTAGGACACAAATATATATTTGCTTTTTTAAAGTTTGCATTTCTTATTGGTTTATTACTGATAAAAAACATTGTGACCCCCCGGGGAATCGAACCCGGACTCTTGAGATCGAAGACCAGAAATCATAATTACATAATGGGTATGCTTACTCATCTACAAAACCCTAAAAAGTACTTGGGGCAAGTACTTCCCTGTGATTTTTTATTCTTCACATCGGTCATATAGTTGCCATTAACTTCGGTAAACTTGGAAGCAAAAAAAAAAATATATGTTATACTAATTCCCCGCAAAACAATTAACATATTTCGAAACATGTTGCAGTTTTAAACAAAATTGAATGAGAAGTTTAACAAATTAGAGATGCTTGAGCGATTGAAATTGAGCGATGCTTCAATTTTTATATGGTTTTTAACTTCACTTACTCAGAGCCTTTTCTGCTGTTTTATGTAAAGGAATAAGGAATTATTTATTACCTTTACTTATTAAGCACCTTTTCTACCGTTTTATGTAAAAGAATTATTTTTACCTTTACTTAGTCGTCACCTTTTACACCGTTTTATGTTGAGGAATTATTTTTACCCTTACTTAGTCAGCACCTTTTCTACTGTTTTATGTAAAGGAATTATTTTTTACCTTTACTTAGTCAGTGCCTCCTACCGTTTTATATAAAGGAGTTATTTGTTTAACCTTTTTGTATACATGCGGATTGATTTTAATCTATTTATTTGGTCATCAACTAGCCGATCAGATCACTTAAATTAGTTAAAAGCTTAGCGACTCTGATTTACAAATGTATTTATTTCAAATTTACGAATGAAGGACCTTCTTATATACCTTTGCTAAAAGTCTTGTCAAATGTAAAAAGAGTTACGAGTAATATTTCGAGATATTATTTTATAGTTAACTCTTTTTTTTTATAACTCCAATTATTATTTATGTAAATTTTAAAGGCTTTATGCTTTATAAAACACATCTTTCATAATAGCCTTCAACTTCTTATCTGTGCATAATAGAATTGAATATATATTAGGTATTATAACTTGTACATATTTGTATTCTTTGTTCTTTTTGTATTTTATACTTTGATATTTTATACAAGACATTGTATTCACTTTTTCAACAATAAGTTTATTTTATTTGCTCATCTTCTAATCTTCTATTAAATTATTCTTCGTCTTTTCATATTTTACATCATACTCTCATAAATCTTGGTGTTATTCTATTTATTTAGTCTTAGTATAGGATCAAATAGTTAACGGATTGGTGAGCTGATGAGTGTCAGATGCTTTTTCTTGGATAACGTATGTTGCTGCTCTAATAATAATTATGTATCAAATAATGCAATAATGTTTTAATGTTGATGGATGGCTTTTTTCTCTTAAGTGGAAAGAGTTGATCATGGGAGGAGGTTGAAATTACGTTGGCGTATTCCAACATTGTGACAAATAGCAGTTCAGGAATTTTGCTTGGAATCCTTTAAGTAATATATCATCTTGAATCTGATGTTTCTAAGAAGAGACTTAATTTAAACTGCATACATTTGGAAGGATGGACTTTTTTGTTTTGGTGAAAAATACATAGTCGTGGAATCTACTAATACAAAGTATAAAGATATGAATGATAAGATACATCTAAGCAGTAAGTAGGAATATGTATAATATAGTTTCTAAGAAGAAACTTCATTTAAACTGCATACATTTGGAAAGATGGACTTTTTGGTTTTGGTGAAAAATACATGTACTAATACAAAATACAAAGTATAAAGATAGGAAAGATAAGATACATTTAAGCAGGAATATGTATAATATAACCGCATGTAACTTATTCCATGAAAGCAAACTATTTCTGCCGAAGGAATTTCCACGTCACACCATTCCTCATCCAAACGACCAGCAAACTAATCAGAAATTAATTATATGGATTCATTTTACGGCTTTTTAAGTTGAAAAGTTCCCGACGCGATGTTTCATTGGCGCCACCTGATTGCTTTATCCTCAAGCCAATCACTTTTACCTAATGCGCATTGCGTCGCTTCACCTTTACTTGGAAATGATTTTTTTTTATCTTCTAACTTAACTGGAAACCAAGAATTGAATTATGAAACTTTAGAAAAAAAATTATACCGTACCATTTTTTAATCAAATAATTAAGTACTGTAACAGAAAACCCATTAAGAAAATGGATTAGAAAGACGAAGAAAAACTAGAGTTTAAATGACAAGAGTTAGATCGAACCTTAAGAAGGTGTAATTACCAACATCACCACCAACTCTATTTTTCTTCTCTTGATCCAATAAAATCACATTCCAATTGACGAATTATACGGAATTGAGAGAAAAACAAATTAAATAATAAATTATATAAATAATTTCCGAGTAATAATCATTAAGAAGGTGGTAACAATATCTGCGTTCTAATTTATTACTACGTTTCTTGTAGCTTGCTTTCTTGTCTGTTTGTCCTTTACAAATCTTGCAATGAATTTTTAACTAACTTCCCGAGTATGTAGAGATTTAAAACTTTTAAAATAGCTCAGAATACTATAACAATGCATTATTTTAATACTTTCATCCACCTTTGAGCAAAATTTAATTCGTTTTCAGCAAATTGTGCTGTATAGAAAGTTAGTTCGGAAAAAATCCCCCAGTTATTTTATTTGTTTTGCCATGTCCCATATTTACAATATTCATTTTGGTTTTAAATTTATGATTAATGACAGAAAATTTAAAAACGTAGTATATAAAAGTTCTTTTTATCTTGTATTTTACTTTAACAAATAAAAACATAAATATATTCATTTATTAACTGGACATTAACAACGTTTATGTTTTCTCAATCTGCAATAAATATTTTGTAAACAATGTTCAATAATTATTTCCACATTTTAATATTAAAAATGCAGTAAAAGAAAGCTTTACTATGACTAATATGTTGTAACATTTATATGCTAAAGGGCTTAAAATATTTTAAATAATGTCATTTGTACTAAAAAAAGGACATCTCTATGACGTAGTTAGTGGTTTTTCTTATATATTTTAATGTATTTCTATTCTGTATGACATATTCATACGTGTACAGAATATATTTATATCTTAGTAGGTAGCTACCTCATTCACAAAACTCCTCCACATTTCCGTTTTTATTTATTTTTTTTTTTTTGTTAAAAAAAAGGTTAAATCATTTATTAAATTCTTTTCTGCTTACAATATGTGTATCACATTTTTCCTAAAGAATTTGACTCACTTTCTCCAAAAGAATTTAGGACTGCTTAAAAATTAAGTTCGTATTCTCTTAGGTTAATAATTTTTCTATAATCCCATGATATTATATTAAATATCAAGAAGGTATGTTAGTGAGACGCTATCAAATTAAAGACAGTGAAATCTTTCTTACAACGTTAGCATAATCGAAACGTTAGCATAATAGTTTGTGCTAACGTTTCGCTAAATTTATTTGTTTGATCAGAGCAAGAAACAAAGAATAGAATAAAAATAATAGAAAAGAGATCGAAGTTGACTCTACCTGTAATGTTATTTATGAAGGAATGAGTGGAGGTGTAGTTTAAATCCCAGAAACTAGGAAAATGTAAGGTAGGTACTACATAAAATACTAACTATATGTAGGAATACAATAATTAAAAAGTACTTACAATAAATATAATGAAAAAAAAAAAAAATAATAATAAATAAATAAAAATACATTGCACTAGAAATTATTAGTTCAATTTTTATTACTGCTGCTTATTATTTGAACAATCACCTTAATTATAATATTAAATTGTAATATATTCACATTATAATTCGATGTATAATTGTGTGATGTTATACTACGCTACGATAAAAAGTTTTACAGAATTTATTAAGCGCAGCACTTACAGTAAATATTTTTTATTAAAGGCACTTCTTGTAAATATTACTTTATATTGTCCACAAATGATACTCATAATGGTTCCGTCTTCCATCATTATGTGTATTAGAATTTACTCTTTATCATTTTGAGATTTTAATGGACTTACACGTTTTTAGATCCCCTATTATCCAAAAAATTGTTTTTTAAAAAAATTATGATGCGTAGAGCCTAAACTTCTGTTAAAAAACGTTGGTATTTATATAAAGAAAAATTGAGTCGTAAACGTGAAATTAATTTTTAGCTTTAAATGTAATAGCGCTACTATAAAAACCACTAAACGAGGTGATTATCCTTATGGGAAACGATAGTTCGAGTATGGTATTCTGTTCAAATATATACTAGAATTACTGTAGATCTTATTTCTAAAATGTGGCATGAAATAGAACGACGAAATAAAAAAAAAATAGTAAATAAAAAAATCCAAAATAAAAATTAATTTTAAATTAAAAGAGAAATACAATAAATTATTCGAAGATATTCATAGAAATTCAATTTATTTACAATATAAAAACGAATAGAAAATTTGTTTCGAGGTTTGAAGCAAGTAAATATTTTACCTGAATATTAATTATCTTTCTATTATGATTGAAAAAAGGTAGAAATAACTTGGTAGAAGGTGAAAAATCTCACCTTTTCTACTATATCATTCTAGGTGAAAGTGTTAAATTTATGATCATCATAATAAATAAATTATATATTAAAATTTTACTTACATATATTTTAATTTATGATTTAAGTGGGTCTCTTTTGTATATAATTAGTGAAATACAAATATTATATATGTATATATATTGTATAATANCTTTAAAAGTAATTTTCAAGCGTTTATGATATACGAGTATGTATATAGTGTGATATATATATATATATATATATAAATTTAATTAAAAGTTAGTGTTGTCATATCCTTTTGTAAAAGTTTAAACTCACATGAGCACATTGTTTAAACCTCTCGAGTCTTAATTAAAGATAATTATGAAATTATTAGAGGATGTGTAACAATAGAAGGTTATAGTCTTTGTTCTTTTGTCCTTTGAATGGTACTTGTTTAATAGATTTGAAAGCTTGTTGGTTATAAGTTCAATAATCTTCTTGAGAAATAGTGTCAGACTTTCTAAGAAAAATGTTAATTATATGGGAGAATTTTTGTATTTAAATTAGTATTTTTTTAATTAAATAATGTTATATATATGTTTTTGTGTGCATTAATTTATTATGTTAAAATAATACGTATGCAGTTGTTAGTAACATATCCTTGCAAATATGTTAATATTCTTCTCTATTAAATTCTTTCTTCTCTTTTTCATTAAAATGTATTTCTACGAATTATACTTTTATATCAAAACATATAAATTTAAATCTTAACTAAATTAAATCGTCAAGTTCTCTTATAACATTAGTGTTCAAGAAAATTAAATTAATTTTATTTTTTTATTTACAAATGTTGTTGTGGATGCAGTCTCAGACATGTGTGTATATTAGTCGTTACAACTTTCTATACACATCACTAAAATGAATCATAAGTTCCATAAGTGGATAAAACAAGTAAAGCTTGCCTTTAAGGAAATTTATTCATGCCTTTCTTGGAAGGTTTTTAGTTTCATATATATTATTAAGATGTTCGGACTTCTTTAGGACTGGTTAAGCAGAAACGACTTCTGAAGAATAAATCAAATTTGAAATTAAGTTGTTGATTCTGAACTGTAAATGTAAAGTAAAATTAATTTAACTTGGTATAGTCTAGGATCTATTTCATGTTTTTTATTTAATTTTACTTGACCTCAATGAATAATTAATAAATTAATTGATAATTTTTACAAAAAAGAGAAGACAAATCGCTAAATAAAAATTTGTTTTTGGAGTTAATATCAGATATAGGCTTTGTATTCTTCGAGTTTAAAAAACATATTTGTGTACTGCTGTGAATAATAGTGAGGTTAATCATTAGCTTCATTTTTAGTGGAGAGTTTTATGTCTTTAAACGGATAAAATATTCAATTTGACTTGGTTGTAGATGTAGAATCATAATTATTCTTCTATTAAAGTCGAGGAACAACTAATTTCACACATTGTGCAAAAAGATTTGGATAAATATAAAACCTATTTGAAAACGGTAGTTGTTCAAACATGGTTTGTTTGGTTTAGGCTCCCGTCGCCTCTGTATGACGTAACATATCGATGTTTCTGTCGCCGTATGTCAGAACAGGAGAGGGAAAAGGGCAGGAAATCCTGTCTAATATGTACTTTAAAGGTGGCCTATATGTGCCGTCTGCATATAATGCCTTGTAGGTACAGACTCTTCGATGGCTATTAGGCTACCTCGGTCTCTATGCCCTTTATTAGGACAAGGGTCAGAGGGAATAATGTGCTGGCTTACCAGCCACATAAATTTTAAGTCCTTTAAACACCATAATACATGCGCATGGCAGATACAACGGCATACTCCAGTTGCTTTTTACATGCCTAGGCCGAGTTATGCCTCGTTTAGCATCCATTCGGGCTATAAATGGGTATACCTTTGATGAATTTTTTTTACTCTTTTTTCCGCTTCACTCCATTTGATCTTTTTTTTTCTTTAGCGCTTGCACATGTACAATCTGTATTTGAGAAAAAATTAAATTATATTATTTAAAAGATTGAAGTAAGATATTCTTTTAAATTAATAACCTGTCTATTTAAAGTGTTTAACACAAATTAATACTGTACATTTTCAAAAAGTTTCCATTGGCCTCTTATAGTAATATGGAAGAGGGTGGTTTCATCCAGATAGCCCTCTTTAATTGTGTACACAATGTGACAGTTCTTTGAACTCAAAACTAATTGATCGTAGACTTCCGTGGCCCCATTCATTATCTATATACACATGTTCTTCAATGAACTCAACGTCTTAAAAATAATCCGCCCTTTCGCTTGTAAGGAATCATTTAGATATTTTGAGAACTCTTACACTTAATCTACTACTTTTAACAAGCTTTAGCGTTTAGCAAACAATTTAAAATACCCTCTTTACGTTTAAGCACATTTCAAATTGATCTCATAAACTTAAAAAAAAAATCTTCGCTTTACTTCCAAGTTATTTATATAAACTTAAGAATTTTATTACTAATTTCCTACTTTAAAGGAAAGAGAAAGACAAATAAAAGTTTACTCCAGTGCTTGAAATCGTAAAAAAGTATCCCTCAATTTTCATCGTGAATGCTCTAACCGCTTAATTAATTTTCATCTGTTCATTTATCACCTTCATCAGTTCTATTACTTTTTGCTTTCGTCTTGAAAGTGAACCAATCTATGTTCAGTTATTATATTTTTATCTCCCATCTTCTTCAAAACTAAATTAATGGTTTAATATTCCAGTTTTTTTTTGCAATAAAAAATGCACTGAATTCAGTTATATGAGCAGATACAGAGAAATTATATTTCTTCTTATTGTTGCTGGTATATGAATGAACTTAGGGTTTTTATATTTTCTCGTATTTCTAGTTGTATGCGCATGCGCAGACTTAAGTACAATCTTTTACTTATTTTTATTTTTTATATATTTTATTACTTATAGCTATAATCTGAGTTATAGAATTTATAATTGTTCCTTTATCTTGGTTTTGTGAGCTGCCATGGAACTATTTTTTTCATACTTAGTAGAACTTTAATGTCAAAATGGGAGGGAGTTGTTCAATATTTTAATTATTTAAATAATCAACAAATGAGGTTTTAATGAGTCTTTAAATGAGACCTTTTTTTCTCTAAGGCCCTTAAAATAGGTTGAATCATATTTTTTAGTTTTTATTTTTTTGTAAAAAAATCTCACGATATATTAAATGATACAAAAAACTATTTTTAGGTCTTGAATTCTATCTTTATACTGATGATATTTTGCTAAAAGAAATTCCAATCGTCTTAAAATAGGACTTGTTCATCTTCTCTTTTTTAAAAAAATTAAAAAAAAAAATTAATTGCGATTTATATTTAGAAAAATGTGAAATTGAGGATCTATTTATATATACCTATATGTTTTTAAGTGAGTTCATTGGAATCACTTATTTTCTTTTTTTTTATATAAAATGTAACGTCGACAGTTTATAATTAAAAATATAATTAAAAAATAATTTATTTTTTACAACAGAAAAATGTCATTACACGAAAATATTTAATTCTTTAAAAAAAAACGAAAATTATTTGACATTTATTGATTATAGCTGGAAGTAAAACTGATACTTTGATCACAAGTATCTTGTCACTGCTCTAGAAAATTAAATTTGAAGTGAGAAAGAAGAAATCGGACATTGGAATGAATCAGATATTAAATCTTGTGAGATATCTGGCGAGGTTTTTATAATCTTATTACTCGAATCGTACTTGTGACGATATGTAGTTATTAATAAAATACGTTTTGCTATTTTTAAAAAAATGAATCTTGTCATGATAAAATACTTTTTATTTTTGAAGATATACATCAATTCTATATTAAGAAATATTTTAAATTTTTATTTTAAGTTACTTTGTGGGTAATGAGTCGAAATTTGGTTTTAAATAGTCTTTTAGATTTTTTAGAATATCAATTTGAAGGAATAATTAACTAATATGTGTAGCAAATAGTTTTCTATATGTTTAAGGTATGAAATGTAATAATCTTTAGTAACACTTAGTGTTTTAAGACTAACATTTTACAGATTCTATCCTACTGAATATACCTTGAGCAAAAAAAAGTTAAATAGTATATAATTAATGGCCAATTATAGTATAAAATGTAAGAATAAATAAATTTAAGCATCAACGTGTCACTAATTAAACCTCCTGATCTAAAATGATTTGCGTGTGGCGCCTCTGTCAATTCCAAATGTTGTTTAACGAGACTTAATTTGTCTACCGTTAAACTGCGTAGTTGTCGGACTCCTCCGTCTCATATGTGATATTATACGGCAATCTCAACCGCAAGATACCAAAACAATCATCAAATTATCTTAGCACAATTAAAACAGAATTGTTTTAGAGATACTAATATTGAAAGTATATTGACCCTAGTGTTAGATTTGAGTAAATTAATTAAAAAAAAAAACAAGTAAGGCGCGCTTCACGTAAATACGTGAGGCGATAATCGCCGGTTTCTGTACGACTTAGTTAATGTGTAATAGTTGCATATTCATTTTCTACACTTCAAGACCTTTAAATTGATGTATAACATGCCATGGTAACTAAAAACTTTTTTTAGCCATCCGCCATATTGGCCGCCATCTTTAAAATATTAAGTGTAAAATTTCCAAAATTTGCCCAGTTGCCTAAAATGCCGAGATGTACCTGTGTGCCAAATTTCATGTTTCTAGCTATTGTAGTTTATGAGTTGAAACAAGCCAACGGACAAACGAAACCAACGGACAGACGGACAGACAGAGCCGTTATATAAGGTTTCTTTTTGTACTTTGTACAGAAACCTAAAAACTGTCGTTAATCTTTTTTGGAGAAATGTTGTCTATAATGAATAAAATTTAAGTTGATTTATCGTGAAAAAACAATGGTAAATATTTAATATATATTCTACCACTTTATTATTGAAGTCGAATAACTATATTGATATCAATGAAGGACATAGTGTATCAAATTGTCTTACTTTAAATTGCATTACTTTAGGATAGTAACGCATTTCGTAAGTTGTTTTATGAACTTCAATTTTGCTCATTATGGTAAATTTGTATTATACTTTTATAATTCAGAATGCTTCGTGATTTTTATGATAATTTTAATTTAGTCATAAATACATTTAAATAACTAAATATAATACGTGCTGTTACAGTTTAATTTTTATTTATTCTTCTTGGGCTCTTTAGGGAGGATCATTAAAAAAAGGTTTTTTATTTTATTTTATTTTATTTTTTTTTTAAAGAAACAATATAATTTGTGTAAATTTTTATGTTATTTAATTAACATAAATAAGTAGTAGCAAAATGTTAATGTTACCTCAGTAACGCTGTTTAATGCTTGTAGAAGAATGTTACTTACCCTTTTTTATGTAAATAGGAGTTTGAAAAATGAATACCACTCTTATTACTCGTATAAGGGCCTGATGATGCCTAGGTATGGACAAAAATTTGCACAATTATTTATATTATTTTGGTTTTTTTTTAAGAAATAAGTAGAAAAGTTTATTTCTTTTTTATGATCATCCCTAGAGCCCAAAAAGAAAAATAATAATTAGAAAATTAAAGGATTATTTGAAGAATATTACAATTTTGTTTTGTCAAATTGAAATCGTAAAATTTGTAACATTTATTTTAAACTAACTCAACCTGTGTATTTATTCTTGAGTTTTATTTACTAATTCGTACTAATAGGTAAAAATTGTTTTACAAATAACTATTATCTACTTAACTTGTGTTAATATACAATTCCGAATAAGTTTGTTGTCCAGTCATACATGTTTTAGAATTGTATTTATTGATTTTTTGTAACGCTTAAATTCTAAGTTTTTAGTATTTATGTATCTATATTTGGAAATACATACATTATAATAATGTATTTAATACTCATTTGACCATTTTGTCAAATAATACTACGTAAAGAAACTATGTGCCGCACAAATTTAATTTTTTCATATTCATTACTGAGGTAGAGATAATAAAAGTTTCGAAATATTTAATGTCAAGAAAATCTCATCAGTGTAAATAATTCGTGAGTATAAGATGCTTTCTACTTTCACCCCAAATTACATTTTGGTTGGAGAAGTTTTTTTGGTGTTGCTAAAAAGTCGGGTGAACTTTATAGTTCAGTTTATTACTTCCTATTGTTGGATCTTATATAATTTGGACAAAGTTCGAATCTACTCCGCTTGCGAAGACATTTGTTACAAGGAA
Organism: Gerris buenoi; assembly: GCA_001010745.2. Classification (NCBI taxonomy): domain Eukaryota; kingdom Metazoa; phylum Arthropoda; class Insecta; order Hemiptera; family Gerridae; genus Gerris; species Gerris buenoi. Next base: position 390,610 of record KZ651079.1, on the reverse strand, counting down.
AAGTTTTTTAATTTAATATATTCTCCTAAATATTAAGTCTAGAAATGTCTTTACCAAATTGTCTCTATAGTCACAATCTTATCTCTCATAATGCCTAACTCTTATTTTCATCGCGAATTGTCTTGTAACATATTTAAATTGGTTACCATAACATTTTGCATATTATGTTCCGCGTAAAATTTTTTGTTTGACCAAGATTGTAGACATTTTGTCTCCTCTCTTTCCTTTTGTTTACATTATATGGTGTTACTGAATACGTTCGTAGTTTTAGTATTCACTTTTTTACTGGTCTTATATTTCTTTGATTTTTAAGTTTCATCGCACACCTGTTACCCCAATTTTGAACCACTTCCCGTCACTCAATCTTCCCCAATTTTTGCACATAGAAACAACTAAGGTGAAGAATACAGAAACCAAAATAATAATAATAAAAAAACAAAATGGCGTCATATTTATTTGCTTTTTAAGTTTCATCGCACACCTATTACCCCAATTTTGAACCACTTCCCGTCATTCAATCTTCCCCAAATTTTGCACATAGAAACAACTAAGGTGAAGAATACAGAAAAAATAAATAAAAAAATAAAAATTGTACATAAGACCAGTTTTCAAAAATGGAATTTTTATATCAATCATTCATTTTTTAATAAATATGCATATGCAGACGTTTTTTAAACCAAATTTCCCCATTTTATTCTTTTTTAAAGTTTAAATTTTTTTTTCTTTTTAACAATATTTTATTTCATTTAGTTTTCGAGGGAAATAACAATGTGCTTAACACTTCATCTATTATATCATATGAGCTCTAAGGTAATAAAAGTAATTAACATTTATCTAGATTTCAAATGTGTTTATTTATTTATATTTTTTTTAATTACACCTTCTAATGTTTTATTTTGTAACAGTAAAAGGTAATCCTCGTTATTTAGGATATGTAACACAGTAACTTTTTGCTTTTAAATGAAAAAATTAAAATGGGAAATGTTCATTAAAAAAAGAGCTTATAAAAAAATCTTTTTATAAGCTTACAAATGTTTAAATTTATGTATTATGCATAGTTATTATAAAAGTGCCAACCCGTGCTAATATTACCTACCTTATACTAATTTTTTCAGCAGTTTAATATTTATGAAGTAAAAGTAAGCAAAGGAGATGCAAACAGAGTTTGAAAATTAACTTAAGAGCAAACAAAAAATTAAAAAAAAGTGTAGTTAAGGAATATAACTACTAATTTTTATACTAAAGTAGTTTTGCTTAGTTATCGTTATTATTTTAGTTTAAACCATTATTTACTTTTACATACACGAGTAGAAGAGAAAGTATTGTCATTAGCTGTAAATACATAAACCTAATTAGAAATTGTATGTGCAGTCTTGAAAACTGGAAATTATTTTTATATCTAAAAGTTCTTCTTTCTTTCATTCCCCTACATTTTAATTTTAATTATTTTCTCTTTCTTCAAATGACCATAGCAGTAAATTTTTTTTTTTTTTTTACTTGCAATGCAAGTTTTAATTTCACGGAAGACCTGCTGCTATTAGTTACAAAATACAAGTTAAAATAAAACAGGTTCAAAGGTATCTTACAAGACTTTCTTCTCTTATTAGGTAGTCGTTCATTGACCTATTATTAAAGTCTGCAATTTCATTAAAAAGAAAACTTAATCAATTTTTTTATGTTTTAAAAATCAATAAATTTAGGGTAGAAACAAAATTATAAAAAAAAATCAATTCTTTACGGACCTTTCTTTGAACAAAACTAAAAAAAGATTTATAAATGGTTTAAAAATCATACGTCAAATGCTCAAGTTGTATTAGTAGTAGTTGAAGATATTTCAAGGAACTATAAAGTTTGAATTTGTATTGATTTAAGAATGAACGGCTTTTCTCAATCAAGCATAGCGCGCAAGAAGCGAGGATGAATGATTGAGGAAGGTGAGTTACTCCAAAGAACAATAGTCTATTCTGTTTTGCTGGTCTTTTCAATTTTTATACTTTTCAATTCTTGAGTATCGGGGTCTTATTAAAGAGAATATTTGCTTTTAATTTCAATTCTTTTCTGTTCTTTTCAATTCTTGTACTTTTCAATTTTTACTTTTACTCGCCTTCTCCGAAGTATATACCTTGGAAAAGTATTGTTTTCACCCAAAAAAATGTTTTCGGGGTTTCAACGGAATTATCAGTTTTGGTTGTTTTTAAGACCTGAGTGGTTTTCAGCATGTTATACTTTACTATTCTTTTGGTCTATTATTTGAAGTATTTGGTTATATTAAGTAATTAAAAGGCTTGCTCATTTTTACGATATTTCGACCTCTCCTTGGAACATACTCAAGCTAAACTCGTCATTTATTTAAATATTTCAATTTTATTAACAATAATAATTACTGTAAAAATTAAATAATTGGTTTACAAACAAAGACAAATCTAAAAAAAAAAATTATTTATTTATATAAATAATTTATTTTCTATATTAATGCGGATCCTATAAGGGTAGAAGGAAGGAGAAGAAGACTAAACTAACTTCATCGGCAACGTTTCGGCTTAGCCAGCCATTTTCGAGCCTCTGTCGTAATAAGCTCTCAAGCTAAAGTGTTATTAATGTGATAGAAACATGAAGTGTTAGGGAACTGGTAGTTCACCTCGTCAGATATCCTAAAACGTGTTTATAGTTTAGTTGCAACTTGAACAGAGTGTGGAAATGTCTTATTTACTTTGTACTGTCACTTTATACTTATTAATATCACTCGATGTAATACTGATACACTAAATTACACGTTAATATCGTCCAC
>KZ651079.1:354864-377977 GCA_001010745.2 Gerris buenoi | reverse complement strand
GAATGAAATTTAAAAAAACTGATGAAAAAAAAAATTTGCCATTTTAATTAGTTATATCTATAAGTTTAATAAGCTATGCATAACACATAATTTATTTATTTTAATATTATCTTCTATATATCTAATAATTTATTTTCTGATCGTTAGTTTTTCACTTTTTTGTCGATCTATGTAATATTACCTACCCTTTCACATCCATCACAGTATGTAACTATTGAGCGCCAAAAGCTATAGCTGAAATTTTACATGGAGGTTCCTCTTATCCTCTAGGTCCTAAGTGGTCCCAAAAAATATGTTTATCTTGGTTCAAGATGGCGATTTATATGCAAATTTTGACATAATGATATCTCCAAAACTGATTGTACGAGAACCTTGTAATTTAGAAGTTAGCTTTCTTTTATGATATAAACTACTTTTTTTTAAAAGGAATTTCTTCTAATCGGCCATTTTGATTCAAGATAGTGGTGATATAAGTATTTGATACCAAGACCCTCTCTATTTCTTTAAAGCGCTGAGATGAAATCAGTGTATTTGGTTGATATGATTTTTTTTCTTTAATAATAATGATGTTTGCCAATAAGGGATTTTCTGAAATTGGATCCCTTAAACTGGGGGAAATAAGGGAACGTAAAAAAGGGCGGGGAATTCAGCCATGACTGATCTTCTGAAGCTTGGGAGTTATTACTTAGCAAAGGACTTTTTTTTTAGGATGTAAGCATCTATTAATAAAAAAATTCCAATTTCCTTGCAGATATGTAATAAGATACCAGAAGATACCAGAGGACAAAATCCCTACTTTACAAATATAAACATGCTTTTTGTTTATGCTTCAGCAGTCGCAGAATCCATTACTAATTACGAATTTTCGCTAATTATATTTGATCCTTGGGGTTATAGAAATGAAGGGGGAGGGACTTAAGTAAACACACAATGCCATCTTGTTATACTTGCTTAAGCCAATTGAAGGTTTCTTGACGGTAGTTTATAAACCTATGTTGAAGAAAAACAAATGGGCGCAAAAGGTTGAACCTTATATGACACCAAAAATGGACTATTTATGATCTACAATAGAAATTTTATTAAAATCGGACGTGTAGTTTGTAAGATATAATGGTTCGAAAAAATTGAGCGACAGACATACAGGATTTCTGTTTTGGAATTGTTTTAAATCGAAATATTTTCGTTTCTCAGAACGATCACATAGCTTCCGTTAACTTCGGTAAAGCTCGGAAGCAAAATAATTACAAATACCACACTCCATTGTGAAACACACGTATCCAGCTAGTTACTTTTATAGAAATAGGTTATTACTGATAATCTAAAAATAATAATAATAATTAATTGTTACACAGCTTGTACTCACTCATATATTATCAAAAATGTAACAAACCGTTAAAAGTCACGAAGGGAGATCGTTGCTCCCATGTAGTCACGCAGCGAAATATAACCCCTTTCTTTCAAATATAGAGTTATTATGTTGTCAGTGTAAGATTAACCGTTTAATTTATGTACTTCAGACTTTACCAAATTTAGCTATATGCTTAGTATCTTGTTTAATTAAAAAACAAAGGGAAAATTAGTGTTGAAGCATGTTTAAAAACACGTATTTTTTCCATCCTATATATTTATTTATGAAACATAATTTATTATTTTTTCTTTTATAGATCGTTATCTAAGCTATAATAAATTGTTAGTTGTTATTAAAACTTTTTAGCATACAAAATTAGAGTTGAAATTAATGGCAATGTATCAAATTAATGCCTAAAGATTCAAATAATTCATATTATTAAAAGAGAAAGGAGAACAAATTATAGAAATAACTTTGCTAATAATTGGTATGTGTATAATATCTATTTAAATCAATTAGGACTAGTGTCAGAATTAAATCCCCCGTCCTAGCTCAGTGCAATGAACGCTTACTTTGAGCAATTTTGTGTTATCAGTGAGTAGATTATTTTCTGCATTTGCTTTTCTCTAGCCTAATTTGAGTGTACCAAATAACATATTTGATATCTTTTGCTAAAATTATTCTTGCTAACATGCTGTTTTGCTCCACCTAATTTCAGCTGATAATACTGTATATGTCCTCTATTTAGTTTACGTATTTTTGTCCCCCCCCCCTCAACCTAACTGTAATGATGTTAATTGTTCCAATTAAGAAAAACAATTAATTGTTTGAGCATCAATTCAGACTCGAGTTTTATGTAACATTTGATAGGTGCGTATTATCAATTTCCTCCATTGTTTTATTTCGTCGTTGCGGCGCAATATTGAATAAATAAACAAGAAACGTGATGCAAAAACACGTTTTTGACCAAAATTGGAAATATCATTTTCTCCCCCTCCTCCACAGTTATCACATAAACCAATCATTCGTGTAAGTTGGACGTTACAAAGCATTCTTTATAAAGAGGCAGATGACAGTTCCAGTTGAGTGAGAGTTGACCTTGCCAATATCACGTAGATTGAATATAATGGAATAATATAATATACTCGTTTGGTTTGGCACGGCGGCAAACTGACGCCACTTCATGACAGCAATCTATACATTCTACTACTACTTTTATACCTCTTTAATACCTGCCACACTGACACTCTTAATAAATATATTCAAATTGCACCAGAATAAATCTTCCCATTCTTCTTCGATTTACTGTTATATCTTAAGGATTTTTTTTCTTTTTTTTACCGACTTAACAAATAAATACTGGTTCCAGGATCTAGATCTGAAGAAAACAAGTTGTAGGTTTAAGATTTTATTTTATCGACGAGGTCTTGCTTTTTTGGAGCGATGCCTTTAACGTCAGCTGTCTGGTGAATGCTTTTGAGATTTTGGCACTTAATAGTATTCACATGCTTGTTGTAATGCCAACTTTTCGCCTTACTTTTATTGAACCATAACTTCAATGAATGATAGATTGGACGACGGGACATTATTTCTATTGTTACTTTCTGACTAATTTCTTTCTTGTAGACAGTCATGACGCCACAAATCAAATTGAAAAATACCTACAGTTTGTATTTAAAGGTGGATGGCAGTAACACATACAAATTTAAAATTAAATTCTTTAATATTGGGGGTATTGATCTGGTCACAACTGTTAGTTGTTTTGATTTGGCTGGAATAAATCTTTGTTTTAGAAGATCAGTGAATTTGTAATTGTTGACTATTGCTATGAAGCTACGGATTGAGTTGATTTGTCTAAAGTTTGATTGTTCTGTTGTTCACAGGGAGGGAGGAGGGAAGGATGACGGCGGAAAGCTGGGGAGGAGAGAGCGGCGGTGGACCCGGTTCAGGATCCACTGTCAAGAGAAGTTACGATCAAGAACAGGCCCGAGTGGAAGCTTGGCTTGACGAACATCAGGACTTCCTTCATGATTACTTCATCAGGTCCATAGTTTACACTTATTATTATTATTCTTTTCTATTGATGCATAAATGACACTCCTTCGTTGCATAGATGAAGGCTGTTAGTGACATTCTTTAGACAAGGAAACACTTTTTCATTGTATCTGACGATTGTTATTCTTTTGTCTAAAAATGTCATGCCTATTGATGTACTAGTATAATTTAAAAAAAAGGCTTGATACCTCAAAGAAAAGAGAAGAGTAGCTGATGGTGTTGCAATTCTTATTAAATATTAAAAGGTGACGATGTTAATGTTAGTAAGTATTATTAATTTGAATTTGATTGATTTAGGAAAGGAACGAGAGGGATGGTCGACTCATGGCTGGTAGCCCATGCAGCAGGAGGGTGGTGTGGAGAAGGCGGTGGCTCCCGAGGGGGCTCCGGTGCTGCTACTCCTGTTCGCAAGGTAATTCCCTCATTATCTTGTGCTTAATTTGATTGTAACCTGATTCTTAACAGAGTCGGGTCTCAAGTGTGATTGTGGTGAATATTAAGGATGTGGTTCTCCCCTCAAGGTATCGGCTCATGAGTTTGAGAGGTCAGGACTGCTGAGGCCGATGGTCTCTACGACGAGTGACGGTACTCCCACCTTCCTCTCCCCAGACGCCGCCCCGAGGCAGGCACCTCAGCAGGTGCGCCCGTCCCTCGACCGTCTCGACGAGAGGCAACTCATCTTCGAGCTGGTCAAGGACATCTGTAACGAACTCGATGTCAAGTCCCTTTGCCACAAGATTCTCCAGAACGTCTCTACCCTCTTGCGAGCCGACAGGGCTTCGCTGTTCCTAGTCCAGGGCGAGAGGCCTCAATCCTGTGAAAGGACGGACTTCTGCACAGCGCCCGAAACCTGCTCCGACTGCCCTCAGGTCACCCCCGTGGGGTGCATACGGGCGTCTGAACCTCCTCCCACCCCGCCAGCCACCCCTCACGTCACAAAGTGCCAAGCCAGGCAAGCTTCTTTGACAAATTGTTCTCTGCCGCGATTGTGTGGTGTTTTTCTTGTAATTGTTTAACTAACAAATTCATTCTCGTTAGTAAGATAGTTTCATCGACATAAGATGATCTTAAACAAGTACATATTGGCTTAAATTAATGAATTTTTAAAACTATTTTAGAAGAATAGTATATACATATAACAATAACTGAACTATTATATTAGAGTCTAATATTTATCTATAAAGAAAAAGTAAACAAAGTAAATATCCAATTTTCATGCATTATATATTTAACTCAGTATTACACTAGATGCATATATAAAAATGAAACTATCTTTTCTAAGAGATTAGCTTTCACGTTTATGCTCTTCTTTTTTATTTATCTGTACTGTTGTAATATCCATGTCCTATGATATTAATTTTTTTTCTTCTTGCTTTATTCTTACAGGTGTTTGGTGTCGAAACTTTTTGATGTATGTTCACGGTCTACTCTTCAAGAAATCGAATGTAAAGAAGAAATTAGAATACCATGGGGTACTGGCATCATAGGCTTTGTTGCTGAAACTGGTGACCCCGTAAACATTCCTGACGCGTATAAGGTAACTGTTAGGCTTAAATTATTTATGTCTGTTCTTCATTTGAAACGTTTTTGACTAATTTTTATGTTTTTCATTGTACCTATAATTTTGATATACGACATTGATGCTGTATTTGAATTCCATATTAACTCTTTTAATTTATTTATTTTTAACATTTTTTTTTTTTTGGAAAATAATATTACAAAAATGCTTTATTAAATACGCAATCACAGTGTATGTATGACATTTCTGTGAAAGTTTTTTAATTAATGTATGATGTTAAAAACTTGTGGAGGAAAAAATTATCTAAAAATCTATATGTATATATCTTTCCTCTGGGCCAAACACTCAATTTTTTATGAAAGTCTAAATCTATTTTCCATGATAAAAGTTTAAGTGATTATGACAATGTGGTGCAAGACTGTAGTTCATTAAATATTTTAGTATTTCCTGTCTAAAAATGCTATACCATCACTTGAGCTAATGAAAAATAATCAACGAGCATAAATTGTGTAGAATTTTTAAGGGTACTCTAATCAGGCGAAATATATCTCAACCAGGACCTTTAAATGAAACTATTTCTTATCTGAAAACTTAATGTCACGTAGGACACTGATATAAACAAAAGACACAGTTATACTAAATGTCAAGCCTTGTCTCAATTTCTAATGCCGCATCATAATTACACGTTTATAAAATTATCAAAGTGTAAAATTAGCTCCTTTTACATAAATAATAAGTATATATTACTCGTATATATTTGTTTTATGTTTGTTGTATTATATAGGTGTATTTATAATTATTGTGAGACGTCATTAACATTTTTTACTTTCATATTATGTAGTTTGTATGTACCTATAAAGAGTCCAAAAAAGTAGTAATTAAGAATTGTCTTTAGTCTGTGCAGCCAACCTCTGTGTTTAAACTACAGGGCCAATTATAATAATGAAATTTGACATAGGTGTTCAGAAAAATCATGTTTCCAAGAAAAAAAATCAAGAAACGTGTTTTAACTCTAAATTTGGGGGCGCTGTCATTCGAAATTTGTTTTTACTATCACCTGTTGAACAATTTTCGTCTATATATATGTTTAATAATAAGAAATTATATTAGATATTATGGGAATTAAAATCAGTAATACTCATTTTTTAAGAAATTTTTGTTCGAGTTTGTCAGACTAATATTTTGTATTACATGCACTGTTAAATACTTTTTTTTATAAGACGGACTACTTTCCATACTTTTACATCTTTCATATTACTAACAATTTATTTGTATTTGTGGTACTATATTTATTTATAATAAAGTATTATTTATAGAAAATATATGTTACTGTGTTTTAGGATGAAAGGTTTAACCAGGATATCGATGCCAAGACAGGATATAAGACTCGCTCCCTCCTCTGTATGCCTATTAAAGACATGAACGGAGAAGTCATAGGTGTTGCTCAGGTACTTACAATGTAATTTCTTTCTCATTTCTCTTGTAGAGGTGAAGGATTTGTAACTCTTTATTTAGATATTTTACTATTTAATATGGGAATTTGGCTGACATGGAGGTATCAAATCTTCTTTTTAAAATAACCACATTTTCTTCCTATATTTATAATTTTTCTTCATTTTTAATTTTTACTTTTCACTAGTCTAAATGTAGTTGTGCCCATCCGGAAGATCATAAATTTTTGACATTATTCCATTTTTCTTAGTCTGCAATAATTTCTAAAATTCGTAAAAAAATCTAAAACTTTTCCGATTGCGTTGAAATATTTACCGATTATACCTCTTTAAAATATAAACAATTCCACTGAATTTCGTTTTAATATCTGCCGCCATTTTGAAAAACAAAAAAAAACAAAAAAACTTCTGAACTTTTAATCTTTAACACTAAATAATTTCGGAACTTTTTCGCCGGTTAAGCTTACTTTCGGACCAATTAACCTTTCTTTAAAATAGTTTCTTTAAATAGTTTTAGTTTTAAATAGTTTCTCTAAATTTCAATTTAAATATTTGTCTTTTTGGTTAGGAAAAATTCCGCGACGCCCCACTTCCGATTTTTTTAAATTCTTTACAGTATGATATTTAATCCTGTACATTAAAGTATGTATTCTCTTTAAAAAAAAATAAAATAATAATAATAATCTTAACTAGGTTAAAATGGTAAATTAAGTAATGTAAATTAAAAATGGTAAATTAAATTAATTAGGTTTGAATTAAATCAATGATCATATTCAATTCAAAGTAACTCAGATCTGAAAATTGACTTGATAAAGAATGTTTGAATAGTTTAAAAATCAAAATTTATTATCATATATAACTATAATATGACAAAGAGGACTAAAAATAGATTTAAATAATAAAAATTATTACTGCCCGAGTTGGAACTGCACCAAAAAGGAATCTTCATAAGATTTTTAGTGAAGCTTTAATATCATGTTGTAATTATGATTCTGGTCTAAATTCATTTAAATATTATGGTTTTATTTAATTGAGAAATTAAATGCTGATTTTTATTATTATAATTATTCTGGCTTTATTATCTAAAATCTATAGTAAAAGGGTCATTTGGAAAATTTTAATTTAATGTCCCAATTATTTGTTACTTCTAGACATCCAATTTACTTTATTTATTGATTTTTAATAAAATGTCGTACCTAGTTAAATTTGTGTATTTTTGTATAAGTTAAGGTTTTTTTTTATTTTTAATAAAATTCCCTAAAAACAGATGATTTTTAAGAATATGAAAGATTACGTTTATCATGAAAATTTCCATAGTAGTCAATAGGTATTTAAAGAAAACAAGGGAAGCTACTAAAAAAAAAAAAAAAAAAAAAAAAATGCACTGTTAGAGAAAAAAGATTCGCTAGATATCATGTACTAAAATTTTACCTAATAAAAAACTTAATCAATGGTCATAGTTCTTTCGTAACTGAGGAACTTACTTTACTAACGAAATATATAAAAAAAAATCACAAAGCTGCCTTCTCTTAGCTTTATTTTTTTCCCCTTTCTTATTATTGTAGCAAAGTATGACTGAGATTTTATGTATTTACATTATTTCTCCAAAAAATTTTTTTTTATTTATTATTATTTTTTTTATAAAATATCTTGGAGTCTAAACTACTTAAATCATTTTCACTTGAAATTTTATATAGATATGTGGTGATAGCAAGTAGAAGTTTATGTTAAATTTTAATTAAAAATCTGTCCAACACAACTTTTAATAAACTTTCTCAAATATAACTACTTAATTACTTTGTCCAGTGTTTTCCATTTAGTTGTTTTGAGTTTTTGTGGCAACATTTAATTATTATTTAATATTATATCAAAAATTACCATAAAAAAAACTTGTCTCCAATGTTGAATTGAACCTGGCCTCTCACTATTGGCATTTGGCTAGATTTTTTGCTGGGAAAGCAAATTTTTAGATTTGGATTTAAATGGGCTAAGTTTTGGATTTTTTTACATCAAAATTGTCTAAACTGTTTTTAAGAAATAATGTGCCTTTTTAGAGTTTTTGGGTGTAGCATCATAAAATTGATAGCTAAAATTCATTATTTTAATAAATAATGATATGATTTTACTGTTTGTAATATTAGGGCTCATTCACACTGGGATTCCGGAATGCGATTCGTGTATTAGATACAAAAAAGTATCAAGATTCAGTATCTCGGCGGCTTCTTCCCCCCACTTTTCCTAGTAATATTTAAAGAAAATAAATAGCAAGAAGGTTGAAGCGGAATGCTATTCGGGATCACCTAGTTTGAATGGGCCCATATAGCGCAATGTATCATGGGCCGCTTTCCAAGAAGAATTCTAAAAAGAATCGAGGCGGCTCACGGGGACGGGATACTCAATTTGAGAATCTCATACGAATCGCATACCGGAATCCTAGTCTGAATGGGGCCATAAGCCGCTTGGTATCATGAGAATCTTCAATTCGAGAATCGCATTCCTGAATCTCTAGTGTGAATGAGGCCTTAGTCAATCAAATTTTACCAAAAATCACCCAGGCATCTGCACAGACTAGAGGCAGACATGTTTTAGAATTTTAGATGTTTTTCAATGTTTTAGATTCATGGGACCTCAAAACATAGCATGAATTTTCGTGCCATTAAAATACTTTCTCTTTTTGAATAGTACATGTATGAGAAAGTAATCAAAGTAGCTCTAAATTTGCTTTGGGTGTTGTCTGTAAAATCTATTTAGAAATACATTTTATTTACTGTCCCCTTATTTTTTATGTGTGGAATGTGGTAAATTAACTTTTTGCTGATAATATATTTTTATTATCACTTTAAAAATAAATGTTATTATAGCTTCTTTAGAAATCTAAATTATTTATATTTTGAAGCTTTATTAATTGACTAAATTATGGTATGCAAATTATTATATGTGTTTAAAAATTGTAAAAGCTTTATTTATATTTTATTGTGTTATTTTTAACAAGTATTATTTGATAATTTATATTTAGTTCTGTTGTACATGAATCTATATTTAGTTCTGTTGTACATGGATCTATATTTAGTTCTGTTGTACATGAATCTAGATTTAGTTCTGTTTTACATGGATCTATATTTAGTTNTAGTAATGGTATGATTCCACTATTAATTTAGTAATGGTATGATTCCACTATTAATTTAGTAATGGTATGATTCCACTATTAATTTAGTAATGGTATGATTCCACTATTAATTTAGTAATGGTATGATTCCACTATTAATTTAGTAATGGTATGATTCCACTATTAATTTAGTAATGGTATGATTCCACTATTAATTTAGTAATGGTATGATTCCACTATTAATTTAGTAATGGTATGATTCCACTATTAATTTAGTAATGGTATGATTCCACTATTAATTTAGTAATGGTATGATTCCACTATTAATTTAGTAATGGTATGATTCCACTATTAATTTAGTAATGGTATGATTCCACTATTAATTTAGTAATGGTATGATTCCACTATTAATTTAGTAATGGTATGATTCCACTATTAATTTAGTAATGGTATGATTCCACTATTAATTTAGTAATGGTATGATTCCACTATTAATTTAGTAATGGTATGATTCCACTATTAATTTAGTAATGGTATGATTCCACTATTAATTTAGTAATGGTATGATTCCACTATTAATTTAGTAATGGTATGATTCCACTATTAATTTAGTAATGGTATGATTCCACTATTAATTTAGTAATGGTATGATTCCACTATTAATTTAGTAATGGTATGATTCCACTATTAATTTAGTAATGGTATGATTCCACTATTAATTTAGTAATGGTATGATTCCACTATTAATTTAGTAATGGTATGATTCCACTATTAATTTAGTAATGGTATGATTCCACTATTAATTTAGTAATGGTATGATTCCACTATTAATTTAGTAATGGTATGATTCCACTATTAATTTAGTAATGGTATGATTCCACTATTAATTTAGTAATGGTATGATTCCACTATTAATTTAGTAATGGTATGATTCCACTATTAATTTAGTAATGGTATGATTCCACTATTAATTTAGTAATGGTATGATTCCACTATTAATTTAGTAATGGTATGATTCCACTATTAATTTAGTAATGGTATGATTCCACTATTAATTTAGTAATGGTATGATTCCACTATTAATTTAGTAATGGTATGATTCCACTATTAATTTAGTAATGGTATGATTCCACTATTAATTTAGTAATGGTATGATTCCACTATTAATTTAGTAATGGTATGATTCCACTATTAATTTAGTAATGGTATGATTCCACTATTAATTTAGTAATGGTATGATTCCACTATTAATTTAGTAATGGTATGATTCCACTATTAATTTAGTAATGGTATGATTCCACTATTAATTTAGTAATGGTATGATTCCACTATTAATTTAGTAATGGTATGATTCCACTATTAATTTAGTAATGGTATGATTCCACTATTAATTTAGTAATGGTATGATTCCACTATTAATTTAGTAATGGTATGATTCCACTATTAATTTAGTAATGGTATGATTCCACTATTAATTTAGTAATGGTATGATTCCACTATTAATTTAGTAATGGTATGATTCCACTATTAATTTAGTAATGGTATGATTCCACTATTAATTTAGTAATGGTATGATTCCACTATTAATTTAGTAATGGTATGATTCCACTATTAATTTAGTAATGGTATGATTCCACTATTAATTTAGTAATGGTATGATTCCACTATTAATTTAGTAATGGTATGATTCCACTATTAATTTAGTAATGGTATGATTCCACTATTAATTTAGTAATGGTATGATTCCACTATTAATTTAGTAATGGTATGATTCCACTATTAATTTAGTAATGGTATGATTCCACTATTAATTTAGTAATGGTATGATTCCACTATTAATTTAGTAATGGTATGATTCCACTATTAATTTAGTAATGGTATGATTCCACTATTAATTTAGTAATGGTATGATTCCACTATTAATTTAGTAATGGTATGATTCCACTATTAATTTAGTAATGGTATGATTCCACTATTAATTTAGTAATGGTATGATTCCACTATTAATTTAGTAATGGTATGATTCCACTATTAATTTAGTAATGGTATGATTCCACTATTAATTTAGTAATGGTATGATTCCACTATTAATTTAGTAATGGTATGATTCCACTATTAATTTAGTAATGGTATGATTCCACTATTAATTTAGTAATGGTATGATTCCACTATTAATTTAGTAATGGTATGATTCCACTATTAATTTAGTAATGGTATGATTCCACTATTAATTTAGTAATGGTATGATTCCACTATTAATTTAGTAATGGTATGATTCCACTATTAATTTAGTAATGGTATGATTCCACTATTAATTTAGTAATGGTATGATTCCACTATTAATTTAGTAATGGTATGATTCCACTATTAATTTAGTAATGGTATGATTCCACTATTAATTTAGTAATGGTATGATTCCACTATTAATTTAGTAATGGTATGATTCCACTATTAATTTAGTAATGGTATGATTCCACTATTAATTTAGTAATGGTATGATTCCACTATTAATTTAGTAATGGTATGATTCCACTATTAATTTAGTAATGGTATGATTTTACATTCCTGAATCTTGAAATTCAAGTTATGAAAAATTACTAAAGAAATCAGTCATTTAAAAGAAAAGGTATAAAACTGTTCTGATATGTAACAAGTTTTGTTTCTATTCTTATAATAAAGGAGAAATTTTAATTTTAACATTATTAAATTCTATGAAAAAATATTCACTAAAGAGAATAATATCCCTTATAACTTCTTTAAAAACTTTTTTTTTTCTCAATCACAGCTCTCAAGACTGGTTCAATTTATTATTAATATTTTTTATTTTCTTTAGAAGAATTTTACTCGACTATTAATTGCATTTAAAATATTTAATTCTGTTTCAAGATTAACAGGTGTGCCAAAACCTGTTTTTCTCCTTTTATTCAAATTTTTCCCAGAATTTAATAACTCTCTTTTCGTTAAAAAAAAAATATAAAATAGATTTACTGATTTTAATAACAAATTAATTATTTTAATTATGAAAAAGCAAATTTTTCTCCCTTTATAAAAAAACAAAACAAAAAAACTCGATAGTTATTCCTGTGAAATAATAATTGAAATTTTAATGGTAAAAAAGTTGAAGGTTTGCATTTTACATAAGCATGATGTTCATGATTAAATTATGGAAAAACCTAGTTTTGATATTTAAAACCTGATAAGATAAAAATGACTTCAACTATGTGGATACATGAAACAATTTATACTACTTTTTTCATCATAACTATCTTAGTATAATGAGTAATCAATGCCCCATAAATTTGTTCTTCATAAATAGATCTGTCAAAAGAGGATTTCCTTCTAATAGAAGCTTAACTGGGTTTTTACCTTAATTAAATGAAAAGGTGATTCATATTCCTCTCCAATAATTTGATTAATAAATGTGTTAAGTTTTTGATCTATTTTCTTTTTTTATGGCCTTTTTCTTTGTTGATTAGGACAAAAAATAAATAAAATAAAAATAAATAAAATACATAAACAAGCAGTTAAGATTAATCTAAATGTATTACATTTTTGGTTAGAATAAAAGTACAGTAAAACTCTCTGGGCCAAGGTGGGTCTGGATAACCAGATTTCTAAACCATGTAATCCAAAATCATTAGGAAGATAACTGATAAGATCTTCTATGAGTCCTACGTCACCCTTCGCAATGATATCAATGTTCCATTCGTTCAAAATCTATCCATTTCCCTCTATCACACATTCTTGATATCCTTATTAGACTATTCCTAGACCTCTAGTACAACTCCTCACTTCCCAACGATTCCCAAACAATCCCCTTGACCGGGGCCGTCCCTAGGGGGGCGCCGCCAGGCCCACGTCTCGAAATACTAGGTGAAATTGGCAATAAATGGGGGCGCCACAGGTGCTTTTGACCCGGGCGCCTAAACCCCTAGGGACGGCCCTGCCCTTGACACTTGAAGTGTCAAGTCAGTGGCAATGTGATTTATTAAGTATCCGTACTGTACATGAGGCGTTCCGAGTACGAAGAGCAAACTCAACATACAACTTTTTTTTTTCCTTGCCATCGTCTCGGGCCTAAGTTTTAGCCTGTTTAGTTTTTGTGTTGAGTTCGCCTTCAATTCCTCTTAAAATTATAGTTTTAAACTTGATGGAGATGTTTGAATCGTCTATTTGCAGGCGGATACGAAGGGCGAACTCCTCACTCCCTTCTCTAACTATGTAAGTCCCCCACTTCTCAATCCTAATTCTTATCAGGTTTTTTTTGTTGAGTTCGCCCATTGCTTTAAAACATTAATTTAAGTTTTTTCAAAATCACCAAATGTTGAGTTCTCCCTTCGTATTCGGAACACCTCATATGACTTTAATTATTAATTTTCATTTTATTAATTTTATGGTTCCTTATAACTGCAATACTTTAGTTTATTTGTCTTGTTACTTATGTATTTTTTGGTACTTATTTAGTTATTTTAATTTATTTATTTGCTTCTTATGGCGGTAGTTTCTGGACTACCACCTATTAATCCTGTACAAAGCTTATATCAATGTTATCATTAACACTAATAACTTGTAATCAGAGTTTTACGGTACTCCTAACTGTAAGAATCTTCATGATGTTGCCTTTTTAATTATTGTTGCCTTTTACGAATAAAACGATTTAAATTTTTATAATAATCTCGTGTTTTTATTTGTTTTTGTGCAGGTGTTACTTCTTCACAAGCCGAATTTGGGAAGTTTTTCAAGAGTGTTTGATTTCGAAGCTTCAGACCTCGTCCAGGAAGACTCCCAAGAGAGAACAAGGTGACATCAATATGAAATGTAATTAAAACGACCAGACAGTGCTATTCTATACAATTAATAGCATCTCTTAGCAGATTCAAACAATCACTTTTTGATTTCCCTTCAAAATAAAATATTCTCTTAAAAACTATACACATGAATAACACTTTTAACATTTTTACAATAATTCAAATAGAATAGTTACTTGCTGCTACATGTTTGGAAAAATATTTCATTAAGTGATTTATGAAGAAGTGTAATCTATTTCATTTTTTCCCTACACTTATTTGCTATTATTAGAAATTTCTACATTTATTTAGTTGTACATTTTGTCCGCTATTATTTATTATGTACAGAATATTGACCAACCTCAACTTCAAATTTCAATTTCACAATTGTCGAAGGTGAAAAATATCAAAATATTAAAAATTATTCTTCAACTTTTGTACATATTTATTTACTTTTTAAACTAACATTGTTTTAGAAATTCAATACGGTATTAGTAAAATAAATCTTAAATTTTTTTGTTTCATTCAAATAATGTTATGATTTAGTAAGTTGAGGTTTTTCTGGATATTCTGATTATGTGCTAATGTACTACTATGTATTTAGTTGGATTTCTATTAATTTTACAATAATACATAATTTACTATGATCTATACATGATAAAAAATTTAAATTGAAAACTGAATAGGTTTTGATTAACTATCATAGCATACAGTCCTCATGTTTATCCCTAAAATTAATGAGTGGAAAAAATTATCTTGACTTCATCGCTCCAAGTTCATTTAAATTTCAAATTATTGTATTAACAAGTTTCATAATCCCGCTGGTTTTACTTAGTTTTAATTACAGTTAAAATTCATATAAAGTTGGTTTATTTCTTGTTTTATTTTTTACTATTATTCTAAGTATAATTATTTTATAATAACAAGTTAGTTTTATCTTTTAGCTTTAAATCTATGTTATTTTATTTTTCAAAGATAGAATAATAAAATCCGTTTAATTTATTTTTAATGTATCAGTTTTTTTAAATTTATCCTCCATGATGTTCATGAAAGATAAGAATGATAATAAAATAAATATTTTCTTACTTTTACGTAAATCAGGTTTATCCATATTCAATTTGTTTATTTGTATTTCAACTTCCTTTGTATATTAGCTGTTAGCCACGTGGCAAAGGGCATAATTTTATATTTAGAAAAAAAAAGTAAAACCGTATTAAGTAAATTAATTTATAGATAAGTTATTATATCTATTTGAAGACCAATAAAATCAAAACAAACATTTATTTTTATTGGAATAAATATGGTTGTCTTAGCTTAGCAATAACAAAACATTTCGAGGTGTGTCGATGTCACCGTCAATTCACTACTCAATTATATAAATGATTATACTTAGATATTTCTAAATAATTGTTTAAATGTACTATTTTTATAATTGAATTATTTTTAACATTATGTGTTTGATTTGTTTTCTTTCAGTCCATTTGAAAGTCGGTTTCCTATAAATATTGGAGTTACGGGTTATGTTGCTACAACTGGTGAGGTAATTAACTTTTCTTTATTATCATCATTCATTTAATTCTGTGTTTGTTTAAGACCATTCTTTGTTGTTTTTCTAGAGCTGTGTTGACTGTAAGTAAGAATATTTTTAATTCAAGTATAATTAAAAGTTGTAGTTTAGAAGGTAGAGTTAATTGCAAACCATTTTAGGGAAATTACATTTTAAAGAAGAAGCAACACTGTTAAAAGTTTACTACTCCTTTAAGAATTAAACTAAATATTAATTAACCAAATATAGGGGCTATGAGAGACTTATATACACAATTTCATGGTCTTTAATTTAATTTAAGCCTTTCTTCTAATAGGGTTTACACTTTTCTTGTTTTATTTATTTTTTTTTTTTTGTATTAATTTGACTATTTTGTTTTTTTGTGCAGACTGTGAATATTCCAAATGCCTATGACGATTCAAGGTTTGACCCATCTGTAGATGATGCAACGGGTTTCAGGCATAAAAACGTTCTCTGTATGCCTATTAAAAATTCCTCTAGTGACATTATTGGTGTTATTCAGGTATTTATTTGTAATTTTTTTCCGTTAAATTATAATTTAGAGTTGTTTTAATATTAGAACTTATTTTTTTTAATGTTTATTTTTTAATCCTTTGCATTTCTGTGGGTATTTACATAAAAGTTTTAATTATAAAATATAAAATTTGATTTCAGTTAATCAATAAGTTCAACAATTTGCCGTTTACGAAAAATGACGAGAATTTTGTTGAAGCCTTTGCGATATTCTGCGGTATGGGAATTCACAACACTCACATGTAAGTTACTCATATTCCATTTTTTAAAAAATTATATTAATAAAGTGGACCGGCGCAAGGGTGCAGAATATGTCCGAAAAAATATGCAGAATATGTCCGGGGAGATCGGGGCAGGGCTGGGGAAATTTTGGCCAGGGAAAAATGTAAACAAAAAAATTAGACAAATAAAATTTTGGGGAAAAAATTATGTCTTAACATCTATGACTTTTATTATGTTTAACATTTCTCTCCTCGGACGAATTAAATATCTACACCTTTTTTTAAACCTGCAACAAGTAGAGGGGTCTAAAATCAAAATGAGACACCCAGACGAGAGCTTTAAACATCGCAAAGTTCAAATTCCTTTAATGAAAAAAGTATGTTATGGGGAAATTTGGGGTAGTCAAACTTATTCTGCACCCCAGGACCGGCTTAGCTGAGTGGTTTAGTGTTAGGATACTTGTAAATCCAACACTTGAAATCTAGGTTTAAACACAAATAACCCTGGTGAGTTCGAATCAATGTGTCGAGTAAAAGAAAGAGCAAATGAGTAAAAAAAAAAAAAATTAAAAAAAGCATGAGTAGAATCTGTAAACATTCCGAAACAGTAAAAATAAATAAAACTATTATGGTGATTGTCTTATCAATGATAACATTATGCCACAATGTTTGAAGACTACTAAGGAGTCGAAGCAGGCAATTTCAGTCCACAGGTGAAAAGGATATAAAAGGATTCTTTCTGGAGTATATTCCATAATCAATATTTGATTAATTTTCGAAATAAATTTCCAATACAAGAGGAATGTGGGAAGAGTGTTAGAAAGGCCTTTACTTATCTACTCGATGAGATCATCTGTGTAAAATATGTCTCACCTCTCTGGGATTTGAACTGACTCCTGGTGTTTAGACATAGGATTTTATAATATTATATTACTTATGTTTACAGGTATGAGAAGGCTGTGATAGCAATGGCTAAACAGAGTGTTACCTTAGATGTGCTTAGTTACCATGCCTCGGCATCCTTAGATGATGCTGTCAGGTTAAAGGTAATTATTTATTAATTAACTTATTTTTAAAAAAATATATTTTCACACACACATACATATATATATACTTGTAATGTTCTCTCATAACTTACTTACTATTATAATTTTATTGTTGCAGTGTCTTAAAGTTCCTTCAGCTCAAAAGCTGCTCCTTCAGGACTTCGCGTTCGATGACATTAATTTTAGCGATGAAGCTACGCTAACTGTAAGTAGCTCCTTCTTGTGTTACTAAGAAGGTTATTTTATTGTAGCCTTTTAGTAAATAGTCACTCTAAATTTATGTATACGATTCGATTTATCTAAACCTGTAAATAATTTATTTCACTTGAGAATAATTAATTGCTACTTTCTAAAAGAGGTCAATTTTCATAGTTTACACTTTTTTTTTTCAAAATAAATTTTTATATAACATTTGCTGTTTTAGGCGTGCTTACGGATGTTTCTAGATCTGGATCTAGTTGAAAGGTTTAATATAGACTACGATGTTCTGTGTCGGTGGCTCCTCTCAGTTAAGAAGAATTACCGCAATGTTACCTACCACAATTGGCGGCATGCTTTCAATGTTGCCCAAATGATGTTTGCAATTATTACAGTAAGTAGAATTGATTCTTCAAGAACGTTTTAAAAACCAGTATATTTGATCAGTTACAAATCTTTAAAATTAAATCGTTTCTTTTATTTGTCCCTTTTTTAGTTGAAACGCAGTTTTAGTGTGGGTCGATGAAGGTTTGGGGGGGGGTTTGAATCTGTGAATATTTTAATTTAATTATGGTATGGAAAGCAGTAGGTGGATTTTCACAGCATTGATGAATCTAATTAAATTAGATTAAGATTCTGACACTTATCTTAAAATGTGAATAACGTCTTAATCCCGGTATGTTTCTTGCTTTATATATTATATATTATACTCATATATATCATATATATCTCATATATATCATATATTATACTCATATTTTACCGGTATATTCAATGTTTTATTTGTCAGTTAGATTATGTTACCCAATAAACATGTATAAAGTTTAAATTATATCTTCATGGCTATGCCTCGGAGAAAGGCAAAATATAGCTGATTTTGTACTCTCACGAAAGTCTTTAACCTACCTGTTTTGTTTTTTAACCCTTAAACGACCCACACTAAAACTGCAACCTTAAGATTAAATTTGATTTGATTAAATTAAAAACTTAATGAAAAAATACAACATTTATTACAATAAATGATCACTAAGATTTCTTTTTTAAGCTTATAAAGCTTCAATTCATGACAGAGGAAGTGAGGCACCTCTTGCTTGAGAATTTATGTACTAGAATTATTTATATGGACTTTATTAATCTCTGTTATTTATATTATTTTTTATTTTCTTCCTTTTTAGGCAACACAATGGTGGAAGGTGTTTGGAGATATAGAATGTTTAGCTCTTCTCATAGCCTGCTTATGTCATGATCTGGATCATAGAGGGACCAATAACTCATTTCAAATCAAGTATGTTTTTTTCCCCCATTTATTAATAAAAGAGCTTAAACTCAAAGCTTAATTTGTTACAAAGAGTTTTAATACCTCATTTTATTAATTATTATTTTAGTTATTAATAAACAGGATATGATGTGTAATATAAATATGTACATTTTAGTATTTAACACCTTAGAAAATAAATAATCAAAAATGAAAAGCATTGAAATAAAAGCAGTAGCCTTGCAACTGAATTCTTAAAATTGCGTTGAATTAGAATATCAATTAAAATTTATATTTCACTCAATTTTGCAAAACCTATGCTGGTATTGATGCGGTTTAGTGTAATATTTTTCGTTCCCCTCCAGTTGAACTAAATAAAGCATAAATTGTTATGTATTATTAATGGATGTGTTGTGAACCCTTTGGTTCTTATGTTTATTTATGGCATTTTCTTAATATTTTTCAGAGCCTCGTCTCCTTTGGCTCAGCTTTATTCCACTTCAACGATGGAACATCATCACTTTGACCAATGCATCATGATTTTGAACAGTCCGGTAATATATAAATTTGTTATTTATTAATATTTAATATTTTTTCATTGTCTGCTACCTCGGAAAAAATAGCATATGCTACGCGACTGTGAAGTGTTTTTTCTTTACCTTGGAAANAACAGTCCGGTAATATATAAATTTGTTATTTATTAATATTTAATATTATTATTATTTTTATTTTATTTTATTTTCATATTTTCATTTTCTTACTAGTCTTATTAATTTTTCCAGGGTAATCAAATATTGAGTAATTTATCTCCAGAAGAATACTCAAAAGTAGTCAAAGTATTAGAAGATGCCATCCTTTCCACGGATTTGGCCGTTTACTTCAGGTAATTCTAGATTATTTAAATATTTTTAAAAAAAATAAAAGCAATATCCGGTTGGAAGACATGCATCCAAATAATTATTTCACTGTTGTTTTTGTATTAATGGTTCTATCGTTATTTGTTTTTAAAGGAAGCGAGGTACATTCCTACACTTAGTTAGAACTAAAAGCTATAGATGGGAGAGAGATGACCACAGGGATCTCTTGAGGGCCATGCTAATGACTGTTTGTGATCTCGCTGCTATTACTAAACCTTGGCCTGTTGAGAAAAGGGTAAGTTTTATGATACATTTTTAGCTATTATCATCAATTATTTGGCACTTCTTTTGATTGTTACTCCCCTTATATGAACAGAAGTGTGATGTTCCTTTGTCCCAAAGTACATTGGGCACATCACTGTATTAATAGTTATTTAGTTAATGTCATTTATATTCTAAAAAAAACACATAGGGGAGTAACAATCTAAAGAAGTACCCATAAATTAGTGTATCAATAGAGTTCAAATTATTTTCAAAAAGATTGATATTCTTATTAACTTCCTTGAAAAATAATACCTGAATATTCATTCCACAAGAGGAAATAAAGTTATTTACTATTGGGTTATACTTTTTTTTTAAGTATAACTTAGTTTAAATCTTCTTATTATAAAGCTTGATGTTGTGAAAATCGGTAAAATTAAAAATTACTGTATGTATTACAATAAATGCTCACTATTGTTTTTTTAAAAAAGCTAATAAAGAATTGGCTTAAGAATCTACAGGTTTGAACCTTATGAGAATTATTTACTCGTATATAGACTTATGTTATCATGTTTTTTGTTTTAGGTTGCTGAATTAGTGTCTAGTGAATTTTTTGAACAGGGCGATCTCGAAAGACATGAACTGAAAATTACCCCCATTGTAAGTATAACCAAATTATTGTATTTATGTAAATAAAAAAATTATAATGTTGGAAGTAATAATTGTGATGTCTCTATCTCTAAATCTTTAGAAATAGATCATGTTTAATACTGTCTCAATTTATTTCCGTTTAAAAGTGTGTTGTTGAATATGTCTTAAGCAAATTTAAATGTGATTTATTGAAAGAATATGATTTATTTTTAATTTATTCATCTATTTTTTTATGATAATTATAATAGATTGTTTTTTTCCATTGGCTTAGTAGTATTTATTTATTTATTTTAAACGAATAATCTTCTAAAGCATTAAAAAGCTCTGCATGAAATCTTTTATATTAATTTGTATTATTTTAATTAATTGATTAATCAATCTATATTCTGAAACATCATAAAATTAATGTGTCTAAATTAATTTGTATTAAATTTCTTTTGCAGGATCTTATGAACAGAGAAAAGGAAGATCAGTTACCACTCATGCAAGTGAGCTTCATCGATTCCATTTGTCTTCCTATTTATGAAGTAAGTTCTTCATAATATATTTTTATTGTAAACCTTTTATTTATTTTTATTTTTTATATTATTATTTACGTTATTGCACCTCCAGTTGCCAATATAATTTTTTTTTTTAATAGAAATGTTGTGTCTGTGTAAACTTATTGTATTATTAAACTTTAACATGTGACCTTACTAATTTTGAGAAAATTAGGTTGTAGACAATTATTATATATAATATTATATTATATTTGTTACTGCATTTTCTATATTTGATATTTTATAGAAGAAAAAGAGTTTAAAATAATTTTCTTGATAAAAATTGCTAATAAAAAGATTATTTGATTTAAAAAAAAAAAAGTTTTTGAAAGCATTTTGGACTATTGAACATTCATAGTCAAAGTAGTTCATTTAAAGCTATAAATATACTATTTATAACCCATTTGC
The DNA here is from genome assembly GCA_001010745.2 of Gerris buenoi. Lineage (NCBI taxonomy): Eukaryota > Metazoa > Arthropoda > Insecta > Hemiptera > Gerridae > Gerris > Gerris buenoi. The sequence goes on along the minus strand of KZ651079.1, from coordinate 356,195 downwards.
ATTTCTGTTATCTGTCTTGCACTTCTCCCATTTATTGAAGACTACATGATATTGATTAAAAAAAAACACCTTTACTTATTGTAAATTACTTTCAAATTTATTATTACATACTCTTACTTTTATTTACTTATTTATATGTATTATTACATACCCAGATTATCTATTGCCCCTCTGATTATTCTATTTGTAATTAATTACAGGCTTTTGCTGAACTCACCCCTGACCTGAAACCTCTAGTCGAAGGAGTTCAGAAAAATAAAGAACACTGGCTTAGTATATCGCATACTGACAATCATAAAAACTCTAAAACTAAGTCTCACGATGACGAAGGGATTAAAACATAACGTAAGTTTTTTTATGTGATTATATACTTTTAACTAAACAAAAAGAAAGTGCTTCTGGTGTAATGTAATGTTACTATTGATTGAATTTGATAAGTATTAAACACACTTTATATTTGTTTACTTCAAAGCAGCATTTGTTTTATTTTAATTGCCTTTATCAATATCTACCTAGGTCTAAACACCGATAAATTTGGTGAGTTCAAATCCCAGAGAAGTAACATATTTTTCACATCGTGGAGATGTAAAAACTGGCTGATTTCCTCTCCTATTTCTCTTCTAATACTTTAATATTCTGTTGATTGGGAGTATAAAGAAATAATGATAACTAACCCATTAGTAGTACATTACGCGTCTAATGGGGAAAGTAGCATTTTGCAAGCAAGTGTGGAGTTTGCACCTGAGTGATAGCGAGGGTAGTAAAACCACTCAAGCAAAGCAAAATAGAGCATGCCGAACTTTATCTACGATTGTTGGATTTTAATAATAAATTATACAGAAAAAAAACAGAAACTTTATTTATTAAACAGCAAATTATTTTGTTAATTGTAAACAAACACGCTAATAGTGAATAAGGTGAAGAATGCTGAATTATAACACGCCCATGTGCAATGAGTACAACTTCTACGCATCTAAACTGAGATAAAATGTTTATATTTCATATCAATTGTGTAAATAAATACATTTTTCAAGTGCAGATCTTATTTATTGATACTAGAGTGTAAAAGAATTTAAAACTGAAATAAATGATAATTACAATCAATCTAATAATTGTTTATTTTCTTTTTTTATAGGTGCCTTCCATGGAGCAATCAAAGCACAAAAAATAAGAAGAAAAAAGAAAAAAAATGTTCACAAATCCTAAAGTTAATTTATATATATTTTTTTTAATTTTTATTTTTGTTTTTCGTGTAATTTATTATGACGACTTCTTGTAAATAATTTTATTTAATTTTTTTTTAAGAAAAAAAGAAAGAAAAAAAAAGAAAA
>KZ651079.1:329375-344303 GCA_001010745.2 Gerris buenoi | reverse complement strand
AATTTATCTTGTTATTATTACCGATAAAAAACATTGTGACCCCCCGGGGGATCGAACCAGGGACTTTTTCTTGAGGTCGAAAAAAAAATCATAATTACATATAACGGGTATGCTTAATTATCTACAAAACCCAAAAAAGTACTTGATCGCAAGTACTTCCCTGTGATTTTTTTTTTAATGTTTTTTGAGAATATATCGAAAACTAAGCTGTTCCAGGTCCATGTTTAAGGAACTTTTTTGTTCAGCGTCAAATTTCCTATAATAAACACTTCGCGTTGTGCTTTCGTTCGGGGAAACCTTTTTTGCATTTGTACTAGAATTGGTTGTGATCCTCACCAAAAAATTTCACGACAGGTAACATTAAATCCCCCATAATTATAAGCTATTCCGTTGATCTTAATCTTTGCAAATGGGAGATTCAATAATTTTATCGTGGGTCACCCTGTAGAGAAAATAATATTACAGATATATTTATTACACTAATAAAAATATTCATAGCTAAATAAACAAATTTACTTACTGCAAACGTGTCGACATATTTAAATTTACTTAAATATGGTTAAATTGGTTTACTACTTAAGGTAAACTATAAATTGGTTTTCTTCTTGCCTTGCTGAAAACTCGTCTATTAGGTCGTCAAGCAATAGCTCCGCGGCCGCTGCCGCCCCCTGGTGCTGCCGCCCCTAGGCACGTGCCTATAGTGCCTAGTGGGAAATCCGGCCCTGAGCTTATCTAAGGTTATCTCTCCACTAGAGAACATGTAGTTCTGTGTCGTGAAGAGAGCTCAAAAAAATTAAAATTACGTGAATTCAGCTCTTTTTCTGCACACTAGTGTATAAATGCTTTCCTATTCAGTGTGAGAAAGTTCAATCATCTTTTAGTAACAGAAAGGGATGGGTTACATGAGTTTTAACACCAAGGGAGCTCCTCCTAGAGGATACCCTTAACTACGCTCTCTTTTTTGAGACTTCAACTGGGGAAGATATCAGATTTGGAGGTTTGATCTCAAGGTAGGTTTCTGAGTCCCTCTGATACAAACCTTTCCCTTATCCTCGTAAGCTTTACCCTTAGCAATACAGTAGAGTCTCGATAGTCTGAGCCAGGGCCGGATTTCCCACTAGGCACTATAGGCACGTGCCTAGGGGCGGCAGCACCAAGGGGCGGCAGCGGCAACGGAGCTATTGCTTGAAGACCTAATAGACGAGTTTTCAGCAATTAAGGCAAAAATAAAACCAATTTATATTATACCTTAAGTAGTAAACCAATTTAACTATATTTAAGTAAATATAAGTATGTCAACACGTTTGCAGTGAGTTAATTTGTTTCTTTTTTTATTTAGCTATGCATATTTTGATTAGTGTAATAAATATCTATTATATTATTTTCTCTACAGGGTGACCCACGTTAAAATTGCATAAAGAAACTGGCAAATTCTATGGATCAAATGCAACAAAAAATATCGAGTAAGCATGTGCCCATATCTCAATAGTCTCGAGATATCGATTTATTTGCTATACGAAAATTTTCAATGGACCTAGAACAGCTTTGTTTTCGAGATATTCGCAAAAAAACACTATTTTTGGACTTTTAGCCTTACTTATTTAATTCTTAAATACTATGATTTTTACTGTAATACTCCTTGAAGGAAACTTTATAAAGAATATAATTTTTTGTTGAATGACACCTCTCGTCAGCGCTTCACGACAACTCCCTGATTTTCAATGAAATTTCAAAATGCTACGTCCCTGTCACTTTATTAGTCAATCCACTAAGGTAATCACCATCAACGCTCAATTTTTAAAGTTTTTATTTTTTAGAGTGTAGAGAACTAAAATTGGTGTAATTCGAATCTCTATAAGATTTGCTTCAAGGAGTATTACGGTAAGGTAAAAAGCATGGTATTAGAGAGTTTTAAGGATAAACGTCAAAAAATGGTGTATTTAGGGTTTGTAGATACTTCGCAAAACGCTAATGCCGAGGGTGATGTGTCCGTCTGTCCATCGCTCTTTGGTTCATAGGGTCCGAACCGTTTAAGTGAAAGTGCTGAAATTTGAAACACTGTTGCAACTATTTACCCAACCGCAGGAAAAATATAGAAGTTCAAAATTAAATATGCGCATGTGCAATTCGAAAAAAAAAAATGTGGTAAAGTAAAAAATTTATAGATCAAAATAAACCCCCCCTAACCAGTATATAATGGCTGGTCCTAAAATGTCGAAAAAATACATGATACCTTATTGTGGAGCGATGAAAATTCCGGGAGTTCATCCCAAATTTTAAAAAATTCCCATCTTTGGGCTTGAAAATGTGAAGTGCACCTAAAATTTTGAGTGGGGTATCAAATGAAAGCTACCGAATGAAACGCCACACTTCTAACATCCCTCAATTAAGAGAAATACGCTCAGGAATTTCGCGGTCGAATTTAAAAAAAAAAAAAAATTTAATGTAACGGCGAATTAATCCTATAATAGCAACCTTAAAAATACTCCCAAACCACCAATTAGGTTTTCGATCCCTTCACTCCACAGTCCAACAGTGTCACAGAGTTGTAGATATAATATCCTCCTCTCTTGAGCAGAAAAAGTACTGCTCGGCTGTCTTCCTAGATGAAGCGCAAGCTTTTGACAGGGTTTGGCATTCGGGCTTGCTTTGGAAGCTTAAGGGAGTCCTTCCTTTCACCTACTATCTAATCCTAAAATCCTTTCTTGAAAATCGTTTTTACCATGTGTCCTACAACCTTTCCACTTCCTCAATTTTTCCTATAAAAGCAGGTGTACCCCAAGGTAGCATCCTAGGTCCAATACTGTATACCATTTTCACTTCCGACATCCCCGAGCATCCTGCCACCACTTTAGCATCCTTTGCAGATGATAAATGTATTTTATCATCTAACACATCTCCTAGAATAGCATCTGATCAAGTTCANACGTAAAAATCATTTTGGCAACTGTCGATAAATGTAAGTAGGTAATTTTTAAATAAGGGGGGGGGGGGGCGGCTATGTAAATAGTGCCTAGGGGCAGAAAATTGTTAAATCCGGCCCTGGTCTGAGCTCCGATTATTATTATCCGAGTTTACAATCATAGAGGGCAATCTAAAGTTCATGGAAAGAAGGAGGAGGGGAGGCTTCCTGAATTGAACACAATTAGGACAGGGCAGTTTTGGTACTAGTAGAGATGGATCTGAATGATTTCATGGAATCCTCCTTTACTTTGAGTATCAGGAATTAATAAGTCTTCAAGCGTTTAAGTTTATAGATTCACTAACTCCTTTATACAATTTCCTTCCCTCAAATTTATATACAGCATTAGATGCAGTAGTAGAGCCTCGCTATAACAGACTAATAGGGGCTGAAGGTTGTCCACTATTTTAAAAGTCCATTATGCAAGAAATAATTATTTTAAATAATAATGCATAAGTGTGCATCAATGAAAGTACTGTAGTTAGCTATAAAAAGTGTTTTTACAGAGTAAATAAAATATACCCTTAAACATAACTTTAATAAGCAATTTTTAACAAAACAGAATCAGATGCTGGGTCTTAGGTTGGGCAGCAAATCATGGAATTTCATAGAAAAACTTGTTTTTTTTTTGTCCGCTGTAGAAGGTTCCTTAGTTCCTTAATAGTGAGATTCTACTGTAGAGCTTTTTTTTCTTTTTTTTTTAAATAAAGTTTTATTTTTTTTTCCTGCCTTTTGAATTATATGTTCAAATACTGAAGAAATATTGTACAAATAGTATTATGTCTTGTCCATGGATCAACTTGTTGATTAATCACATACTTCTACCCTGCCTCAAATCACCCTCTAATTGTAGCCATAAACTCTTCTCTCATTGTAGATAAAAGGTGTTGACAGTTTTAATATAAGAGAAAACCTTATGTTACTGTCTTTAAGAAATTAATACCAGGTGAGTAACCTTACCTTTACTTTACTTATTCTTGGGGAATTTATTTTTCCTTATTACCTTCCTTTTTACCTCAATACCTTCAATATCCCATAAGTGGTACAATTTGTTCTACAACTGAGTTAATCAACTTGACAATTAACTGAAAACCAGTTTCACAAGCATTAGTTTCAAACTTAGAAATACTTTAATCAAAGAAAATAGATTAATCATAAATATAATTATAGATCTACAAAAACTAATGGTTTAAAAGTTGATCAACTCACCCATAAACAGTTCAACTGGTTTGTAAAACATATAGCCACACCCCCCGAAAATCTAAAACATTTAGGCTAGGCGCATACATACAATTTTTAATCGCTCGACTATTTAGTTGTACGTCAAAAAAGCTATTGGACCTTATGGGAGTGTGCATACTATCGACACGATACTTGCTCGATTAAAAAGTCATAAAACCTCATCGATTGTCTTTTGACTATTTAGTTGAACAACTATCGTCAACAGCGCTATGTACATTGCCATGTATTGGAGTGCGCATACACTCAACTTAACAGTCGATCAGCGATCCTTCAAATAAGTTTGTCTTACCTTGTTTGTACCCTTAATCTTTTTTCTGGCGATTTATTAATAGCACCTCCGTATTGTGCCACGATGTTGTGTATATGGACCAATCAGTTTTATTATTTCATTAAAACTCTGTTCACTCATTCTAATAAACGTAAAAAAGTTTTTTTTTGGATATTTCTTCAGATTAGAATGTAATTCCATTTAAATCTTTCGTTTATTACAGGTTGTACACAGTATCGTCTTTTCCTTTTTTTACTTTCTCATATAAAGAGAAAGTATTGTGATGGCGTGAAAATTCGATTTTGAGATTTTGATGGATTTACACGTTTTGAGGTCCCCTGAGTCCAAAAAAGTGGTTTTTAAAAAATGTCTGTCCGTCGTCTGTCTGTCGTCTGTGCAGACGCCTGGAGCCTAAACTACTGGGCCGATTTTGACGAAATTTGGCATACACGTTCAGAAAAATCATACCCCGAGGCGAAATCGAGAAATGAATTTTAACTCCAAATTTGAGGGCGCTACCCCCCAAAAACTCTGAAAAAACACGAAAAAAAATTATTTCTCGAAAACGGTTCCGACGATTTTGATTAAAAAATTCTAAAATGTAGTCAATTTAAATACGAATCTAATGATATAAGCCGTTTTCCCGGGAAAAATCTAGTTCCTGAGAAAATAGCTTAAAACGCGGATGGAGAGAGCCCAGGTTCGATTCCCAGCCCGGGAGAAGTTATTTTTATGATATTTTTGATGAAATTTCAAATAGTAATTAAATGTACATATATGAGAAAGTTTGTCTGAGTTGTCTCGGACCGATTTTTTTCTTTGTGTTCATATAAAGAAAAACGCAAGCGAGTGCTTTTCTGTTTATAATTTTGTACGGCATAGCTCACGAATGCTGGGAGATCTCAATAGCAACTGATTGATTATGCGGTTTTTAACTGATTTGGTATGCGCACTCCCAACAACTAAATAGTTTAGTCAAGGAGAAATTCAGGAGTTCAACGATTTCGACACAATAGTATAGTCATGGTAAAATCAAGTGTATGCGCCTGGCCTTAGATTTATCAACAAGTTTGTGAATACTGAAAATTGGTTGTAAGGCCTGCCCTCACAAATTGCAATTTTTTTGTACAACCAACATAATTGTACCGTGAAAATTGGCCATTAGGTAGTAAAAAGTCAATAGAATGTGAGTTTATCTATTATTTCTTTTAATTCAATTACACCCTTGTATTATTTCTTTTACATTAATTACACCCTTCTGAAAAATCTCTATCACTTTCCAAAACACCTGTTACAAATTATTAATAAACATACCCAATTTATTTATTTGTTATAAATCAGAATTTGAAAAAGTTTGTTATCTTATTCTTGTATTACCACTGTTAAGTGAGAATGAAGAGTGGAAAAGGAAGTAAGATATCTCCAGCTAAAGAAGAAGAGATTCCATTTGACTTCACAAATCCTTTAATGCTTATTAAAGTATTAAGTGAAACAAACTTTGGTCGTATCTTACAGGTATTTAACCGATATATTTAATTGGGAATTTGATGTAAGGTGATGAGAATTTTTTATTCAAGAATAAGTTGCAATATTTTAAACTGTCTCTACTAACCTAATTGAATTAGTTTGGATGATTAATATGAGTCCACGTACTTTTATTTTAGTAAAGTAAATTTACCGACTAATTATTTTAGCATCCTTGAAATGTAGACTAAAGAGTAGTTTTCAGTAATTGGTTATCTAGTGATTAATAGAGTATATCTGCCGTATATCGGTACTAATTTACTTGATTACCCACCCAGAGGTGTATAACCAAGTCAATTAGGATCCATGTGGCAAAAATTTACTTGGTTACTTACTCTATATTTAGAGAGCCAGAGTGACCGTGTGGGTTAAACTACGTCTGCTCGGCCATCACTGAATCATGAGTGGAACGAGATGGGGTTTGATTCCTTGCTGTGACGCTCTGATTTATATGGCTCACTATTGATCACATCATACTCACTTCGGAGGTACAATGTACAAATGTATGATGTAATGGCTGGAATTCTCTACCACACGGTGTAAAATGCAAGGTTCGAACAAGTGGTTCGTCCTATCCGTTCTAGTTGGAAGTACTATACTACTACTACTGCTAATAGTACTACTATATTTGGTTACCACTTATGAATAATTATTTGTCTAAATTACCATTAAGACCAAGAGAAATTTAATCCAAAACACTTCAGTACGAAGGAACATCACACTTCTCCATGTAAAGGTGATAATATCACTTACTTTAAATAACTATTAATACAAGGAAATATTTACTCATTAAATTTACTTTGGGTAGGTAACCAAGTAAATGAGTTTATCCAACTTTGGAGTGTAGTTGGTTGAGGAAGTTTAAAAATATGCCAGATTTGGTAACATTTATTTAAATATATGGGCATGGGAGAAGAGTATATGCAAATTTGGTCTTTTATTGAATCAGTTGCTATTTTGTAACTATTGCAGTATATTATTATTTATTTATTTTTATATTTTGGAAATAACTATAGATAATGACATCTTTATTAGGCTTTATTTCTTTGAGATAGCAGTATTTCATTCTAACTGTCTTGTCTACAGTTTTTGCAGAATGAGTTTTGATTTTGTGACAGATGGGGAAACTCGAAAAATTGTAATTTTCTTTCTGCTAATATTACTTAGGGAAGGTAAATAGGTAATCTGGCGTGTTTTCCCAAGATATGAGGCAACATATGAAATATAACCATAAATACAAAGGGTTTGTGTAACATTTTCTGCGATGTTGAGTTTATATTGGAATATGGTTGTATGAAGCTTTCTGAATACACTGTAAATCTTAGTTTCAAGTCCTAGAAATCCCAACAGAATGAATGGAATAAGACCAATTTTACACAATTATCTGCCTTTTTGCCACCGGGCCTACCCCCTGTCTATAAGCAGCAGCCAGTGGATCAGGGGGCTTATATCTTACATGCCTTCTGATCTTGACATAGACTTATTAAAGTCCCTGAATCAGGACAAACTGTTATATGGGATAAAAACACTTATAAATGCTTATTTTCTCTTTAAGTTGAGAGGAAAGGAGAGGATACACCCACTCACCCCTGCTGCATCTTTTCTTTCTTATTTGTTCATATAGTCAAATTTGTGTTAATTTGTTGTGTTATAAAATATATTTATGCTCCAAGCAAGAAAACTACTACTGGCAGACTGACTCCCCAGCACTAGGTGAAATATTGAGGGTCTCTCTGTGTCATTAAAAGAAAAGAGGAAGGGATCTCAAGGATGAGGAAGTGTGACAATGGAAATGCTGTTTTTGTCTGCCTCTTAAACCTGACAGTAACAAGTTGTCTTTGCGGTGCCTTTTAAACACCCTAGGCTTCTAAGACCCATAAAATGGATGAGGCAGGGATAGGTTTCTTCACTTATACAATATTTAATGCAAAAATACAATGTTAGGAAAGAATATTAAATAAATAAATAAATATATTTTACAGAAAAAATATAAATTCAGAAATTTCCCTGGTAAGTAACACTCTAGGCTCGAGGAGCCTATAAAACCTTACATTTTAGCATTATTTTTTTTAGTTTTTTTTGTAAAATACTGCCATTGCAAAAGGCGTGTAGACCGAATTGAGTGTCATTGTTTTCATGACAAAATGTTTGAGGAATACCAGAGTGGTTGACCTTGAAAAATTAAAATCGACGACGAGTGGGGATTGAAGCAGCTTGAAGGGCTTCGGAGACCCCACGTGTTACTCTCTGGGTTAAATAAACAAAACATGTAACTAGAACCTCGTGATTTTGATTCATGTTACTAATCACATTGGATTCTAAACGTGCTAGAAGTTAATAGTAAATATTTCTTTTTGTAATGATCTCACAATAATTATTGAAGGATCTAAAAAAAAAAAAAAATAATAATAATAATAAAAGAGACACTAATTTATGAAATTTCTGTCTTGAATTTTTAAGATTTCTAAACATTAATAAATTTTAAAGTAGGTATGTAAAAGAGAATCATTCTCCGAGACAAAGGGTCCTACTGAGTATTCAAAAATATATAAAAATATTGATTTTATTTGGCCCTTTTGCTGCTTTTGAGCAGAGCTCTCATTAATTAAAATTACACCATTGCTAACGACAAGATATCTCGTCATGTTATTTGGAATGATAATGCGAGTGTCAGGGACATTTCTACATACTGGTATGAGTCCCTAGTGATTCTTTATGGTAAGTAAAGTACTTCTTTAGATGGTTACTCCCTTGTTTTTTTAGAGTATAAATGACTTTGACTAAATAACAATTAAGGCAAAGGGATGCTTAGCCCAATGTACTTTGGGACAAAGGAATATCACACTTATGTTTTTATAAGGGGAGTAACAATCTAAAGAAAAATACTCTGTAGACCTTCTTTAGATGGTTACTCCCTTTTGTTTTCTTAATAAGGGGAGTAACTAAAGAAGTGCTGTAATACTGAGTTCTTCATCATTTTATTTATAATAAAACTGCCTATCTTTCGAGGTCAATCCCTTTTGATAGATGTTTAACCTCAAGCTACGTGGTTAGGCATTTTATAAATTTTACTACTATTTAATTACTTCCGACCTATTTTAATTCTAATTTTTAATTATTGTTAATTTTAATTATTTTAAGTGAGTTTTATAGAGTTGGTTAGGGTAGATTTTTCTTAAGTTAATCTAATTTAAGCTTCATTGAGTCCATAAGATCTTTAATTCTCTCATTGTCCAAGTAATTTAATTATGTGGACACCTGGACTCCTCAGTCCTTCCTTGCTCCCTACCCCTTCCTCAACCTCTTTACTCTGAGCATTCTTAACTTATAATCACTCCTTTAGTCAGTCTACTGAATTTAAGTTAAGTTTTGTGATAGTTCGAATCAACCTCACTGATCTGCCTACCAGGCAACCAGCTGACAGACTCTCATCCAAACTTTTGCTAATTGCTGTCTTCCGGACATTCAGCAGAGATTCCTGACAACACACATTATACACTTCATTCTTCATCCACTTACTTGTTCTACATCAGGTACTGTCAGCAAATTTCCCCCTTCCTCTTCACTTATCCTGCTCTTTTTTTTGTACTCACATTATTATTTATTACCTAATTTTTTTGCGCCATATATATTACATTGAATTATAATAATACTTTGCGTAAACCTGTTATTTTTTTTTATGACTTCAATCCCTATTTCTCTTCTTTATACAGTCCACTTCTCTTTTGACCTAAATGTAATTTTTATTAATTAGATCCTTTATTTATTTATTTATTTATTTATTATTTTGGAAGTGGAAAGATCTGGCTTTGCAATTAACCCAACATCCCAAATTACAAACAACCAAATTTTCATTACCACTACGTGAAGGCTTGGGTTTTTAACATGAATATATTATAGCTCTGGGGGAAAGAATAAATTTTAGTTACTCAATAAACAACATGCAGAAAGTGACGCTCTTAAATATCGTGCCAGGAAGTTAGAATATTATAGGAGACAGATTTGTTTTCACTTGTATTCATTGTACTTCTACATTTCGCTGAAAGAAGTTCTAAATTTTATATAAAATTACATCTGAGCTTCTAGCTGAACAATGGTAATCAAAATGGATTACTGATATAATTTTACACCTTAAGATCTACTATATCAATTAGACAAATGTATACTGATTTTCTCCTTCATGGAAAATATTAGAATGTCGAGATGTGGATTTAATGCCCAAAACATGTACAGGATTCAATGTTTTTCCATAAAATGGAGAAAATGAGTACTTTCTTATTTACCCTTATTAATACAACCCAATCTCCATTTTACTGTAGGCTAGGTAAATTACTGCGTAATTAAAGTTGTTATACATCCTATTTTACATAATTAACCTTATGATAAGCATTTAAATTCATGCATGTATATTACTAAGTATGAAAAAGTCAAAGAATTTTACTTAATTTAAGGTGTAACAATCAATATGTTTTAAAAAATATTTTTAAATTGTCACAAAGTAGTAAGGATAAAAAAACAGCAAGTGTAAAGCAATACAGCTACCAGGAATAATTAAATATGACAAAGCTCCAAAACCCACAGTACCGTTACACTCTCACCCGCTGTAAAAGCTTATCAAGCTTATCAGCTTTATCAATATTTCTAACATACAAGTTAATTTATTTCAACTTCTATTTGCACAGTACTTGCTATTTTTCCAGGCACTTAAAGGCCTTAAGCCTTTTGTAAGGCAGAATCAATTAAAAGAATTATTGGACAATGAATTGCTAGAGAAAATACAATTTCTAATTCAAGATAAGAAGAGTACAAATGAAGTTATAGAATTCAGTCTAGAACTTCTCTCTGAACTTCTTAATTTTAAGCCCGTGTTATCAATAATTACTGAAGAAGAAGAAGAATTTATTGTACAGCTCTACACATTTTTGAAAACAGTAAGTGGTTTATTTAATTTAATACATTTTTTTTAATCTTATTCACGATTAAATTTTGGATAATTTTCAGTTTGATGTTTTAAAAAATTCTTAAGAAAGGGAAAATACATTCTTAATTCTGTTTTCTTTTTACTATTTTTTTTTATGTTTTGTTCATCTTAACATTTAGGTTATTACTGGACTTAAAATAAAATAAGTGGTAACAGTCTTAAGAAAAGAATAAAGTTAAATTATGGTTTTATAAGTGATATGTGTTGTGCTACATAATAAAAAGTAGTTTATAGTGTAATGCATAAAACATTGGGACATTCAACTTACTAGAAATAAAATATAGATTAGGCATGCAGTCATAAAGAAAGCAAACCTGAAATTCTAAAAAAAAAAAAAAAAATACATTTTTTAAATGGACTTAGATAATGAATCATTGCATTAATTGAAGTTATATATATTTTTCTAATTTGTATTCAGTTGTTTATCTTATCAAATTATCAAAAAAGTTCTAGAGAAAATTATTCTAGAGTTCTAGAATAATAGAATTAGAAGTAAGCCTGGAAAAAAATTAATATACTATACTGCAATACATAACTACTTTGAGTTGAAATTAGTAGGTTTTTTTTAGAGGAATTCCTACTTGAGAAGGTGAAAGTAAATCTAGGACATAATAGTAGATTTGTCCCAATTTTGTAATTTGGTCAATGAAATTGTGATTACAGTAAGATTATATTTCTGGTGCATTTACTAGTCCTGATTATAATAAAGTTCCATTACTATTATGAAACTGGTTATTTTTTTTAAGACAAACTTAATTTGAATACATTAGAAGATATGGTAAATTTTGTGGCTCTTATGCATAAAATTGCATTACAACTATTAAATTTATGTTTTGCATTATAAAATTTGGTTGTGGCAGCAACCGAAAGGTAGAGATGTGAGACTGCAGGCTCAAGAGCAGGGGTTGGCAACATGGCGCCAGTGGCACCCCTTGTGGATTTTTAATGTGTCCTAACTGGACTGAATGTTAATAAATTATAAATTACCTGTAAAATATGCGCCCTGGGCGATTTTAAAATCTTGTATTTTTCTCTTAGGATGACAAGTGAGGCAAGCTTCACGTAAGTACATGAGGCAATAATTGCTAGTTTCTGTACAATTAAGTTAAAATTTTAATAGTTGCATATTTCTACACTTCAAGACCTTTAAATTTATGTATAACCTGTCATGGTGACTAAAAACGTTATTTTTGTCACCAGCCACATTGGCTGCCATCTTGGAAATATTAAGTGAAAAAACTACAAAAAGTGTACAGTTGTCACAAATGCCAAGATGCAACTGTGTGTTGAATTTCATGTTCCTAGCTATAGTAGTTTATGAATTGAAATATGCCAACGGACAGACTGACAGGCAGAGCCGTTATATAAGGTTTTTTTTCGTACTTCGTGCAGAAACCTAAAACGGTTGCCAAACCCCTGCTCTAGAATATTTACCAAGCTAAGGCAATGATTGCAACAGACAGCTATTAGTGTTATTTCATAAAATTAATATTGTTTTATGTTTCAGAAACCATTAGATGTTCAAGTTCAATGTGTAAAATGCCTCTCTCGTTTGACAACTGTTACAAATATTTGTCAATTAATATCAGAGAAGAGCGATATGAATTTGTTATTTACTCGTATGACACAAAAAGATCCAGATGTTCAAGCCAATGTTTTAAAGGTGAACTTATATTAAAAAATATTTTATATAAAAGTGGCTCATGCTGAAGTTATTTTTTAAATTATGTATTAAGTTATATTGAATTTATAATTGAGGAAATTATTCTCATACATAATAATTACATATTCTATAGATTTTCTTTTACCGGCACTGATGATGGCCGACCTCTAGTTTTGAGAAATAAATATTCATTTTGTGGATTGGCTTTCGGCTTTTCATTATTCTATTTCCATTTGTCAGTTGTTTGGAAAAATTTGCAAAACTTTATCTAATCTGCAAAATTGTTGCTTTGCTTTGGCACACCTTAAGTTGGGAAACGTTTGGTGAGTCATTGGTTCCCATAGATGAGTTAAAATGTATTGATCCTAAAAAGCCCTACAGACCACCCGACACGACTATCCAACTGTCGGGACCAACAGCTGGAGTGTCTGTAGCCTTGTTTCCGGACTAAAACTGTCGGACCCAATGGATGTACCCATACGTCCTACCGCCCGACCATCGGGAGTTCCCCACCCCCGGTTCCTGTCAAGTTGGTTCATGTGTAGGGCTGTCAGCCGACTCCTCAACCTGACACAACCACAACCCAACAAGATTTGTCGGGGAGTTTGGGTGTGTCGGGTCATGTTTAGAGATGGCCCTGACAAGCATTGTCAGGGAGTTTGGTCGTGTGTTGGGCCTTTAAGCAATTTTTTACTTTTTGTGAATCTGTTAGTCTACTTGAGGAATAGAAAGGGCTTGGTCCAAACACATGATTTAATTAAACACCCTGGAAAAAATATTTAACTAATTAATTGATTAATATTTAACTTTGATTGTTTGAACTCTATTTATGAGATAAGTTTTGATTTGTTCTCATTAATTTATTATTTACTTTATTTTAATTGAAAATCGTTGGTGTATTTCAGATTATTCATAATCTTGTTAAAGCTGATATAGAGATTGCAGAGAAAATAATAAATCTTCCAGGTTTCAATTATACACCGTTATTTCAGTTGCTCAACAGCGACTATCCTATAGTTCAACACCGATCTCTTAATTTAATCATCCATTACACTTCTTACGATCATATTACCACCCTTCGCCAAATTTTTGTTGAACAAAATGGAATAAATGTCCTCGTAAAGATGCTTGAGGTATTAATAGTTAATTCATATGTTAAAAATAATGAATAAAAGAATTGAAATGATCTGTTTATTGTAAAAAAAAGTAGCTTATATTTAGTGTAGACCAGTTTCAACCTCTCTAGTAGGTAATTATTTGGGAGCTAATCGCACCAGTCAAAAAATACCAAGTTTAAAATTGAAACATTCTGTTATGTTATGTGTAATAATCGAAACACAAAAATTCATCCCTCAAAAATGTGGGTTTATTTATTTATTTTATTTTTTTTTTTCAAGAAATGTGTTGTGGGGTGTTAAATAAAAGAGGAGGACGCCCTAATTATTTTATAATATGTGCTACGTTTCCTTCAAAAGTGCGTTTTTCGTTTCCCTCATTTTTTTTTGTCATAAAATAACTAAATATTTTTTCAGAAAAAATGTCCCCCCCCCCCGGCTGCCATCTTGAAATGGCTTGACTGATTATTTAAATAGTATAGTTGAAACCACATCTTACCATATTTATTTATCATTTGAAAATTTATTGTAACATCCATAATTAGTTAAATTAAAATTAATTTGTCGTAGGCACACAAATGGCCAGATCTGCATGAAAAAGTTTTTACCATTTTGAACAACATAAGTCACATTCCTGAAACATTTACCAAACTTGGAGAAAACGGAATTAAAATGTTAATCGGTTATGTAGACGAAATTGAATCGCAAAAGCTTCAGTTTACATCATACGATACTATTTTAAAAATGGGTAAAAATTCACCATCTGGATTAAAAGTAAGTACAGTATTAAAATATTGAAGAAATAAAATATAATATTTATGTATTTTTATTTATTTCTTTATTCTGTCACTATAATTATTTTTTGAATTAAATAATAATTGTATAGAAGAGCTTTTTTAGGTAATTATTTGGGAGCTAATCGCACCAGTCAAAAAATACCAAGTTTAAAATTGAAACATTCGTTATTACTGGACTTAAAATAAAATAAGTGGTAACAGTCTTAAGAAAAGAATAAAGTTAAATTATGGTTTTATAAGTGATATGTGTTGTGCTACATAATAAAAAGTAGTTTATAGTGTAATGCATAAAACATTGGGACATTCAACTTACTAGAAATAAAATATAGATTAGGCATGCAGTCATAAAGAAAGCAAACCTGAAATTCTAAAAAAA
>KZ651079.1:276310-318004 GCA_001010745.2 Gerris buenoi | reverse complement strand
ATAGTATAGGAGCATAGGAAACATAAAATAATAATAACAAAATAGTAATAAAATAAAGTCATAGAAAACAGAAATATTTATTAATATACAAATTACCCCCCTTGAACTCAAGAGAATAAGGTTGAACTAAACCTATAATACTAAGTTCAAAAGGTGAACTCGTAAATAGAAGTCATTCATAGGTCATGTGACAAACACGAAACTACTACACAATACACTGGTGTACCTCCGTATAATTGTCAGGCTACCACTTCGTATGACACTTATTTGGTTTCTACCCATTTTAGACTGTTCGCTAGCTTGGTTTCTCCCTTCACATTCAGCGTGGGAACGAGTTAAGTGTGGTTGTAGGGGGGGGGGGAGTTGAGGGGAAAGCACAAGAGCCCTAGACGAATACAAAAAGCCCTCATTAATTAAAATTGATTCAGTAGTTTATTCTGTAGGTGCGTCAATGTTAAAGTGACTGCTCACTAGCTTGGTTTCTCGCTCCGCATTCAGCGTAGGAACGAGCTATCTCAATTTTTTTTATCTAGGAATGCACTAGGACCCTAGACGAATCCATAAAGCCCTCATTCAATAAAATCGGTTCAGTAGATTAGGCTGTAGGTGCGTCAACGTAAAATGAAGGAAGAATAAGAAGAAGAAGACATCAAAACTACCATTTTCAAACCTATTTTTCTCTACTTCTACTTGGCCGATTTTGACAAATTTTTTTAATTTTTGATCTTCATTTTCATTGGCCATTTTCATTGGCCTTAAAAGATATTAAAAAATTATTTTGGGTAGCTTGTACTTATTTCACGCTACAGACCCTCAAAAACCCTAGTTTGTCACCTACAGTATATATACACTGGCAGCTTTTGTGAAATGTTGACTTTTTGACTTGGCGGGGCGGAACGCTGCTGCGTTCCTAAATATAAAAAAGAAAAACGTTTTTATGACCTTTTGCAAGGTAAAATGTACTTGTCGACTGGACTATCATTGTTTAATCAAATGTTACAATAAACCCAAGTTATTACACATAAATTAACAAATTATGTTATATTTTCATTCTTACAGGACCCGAAATCAGACATGGTTGAACTAAAATGTGTAGCGACTGAAATGGTTGAAATGCTCGTAGAATATACTGAGTTTCGAGATGCATTGAAAGAGAAAACTGTTTACAGATCTCTATCTAAATTAATGTTTAGGACAAATGAAAACTTAACCATACTTGAAGCATACTTAAAGCTGTTCATCACACTTATTGAATGGGACTCAACTTTTATTGATGAACTTACTTATGTACATGCTATAGACTGGTAAGAATCCTGTATTTTCGTTTATATTTAAGTATTTTTAAGAACACAATACAATTATATAATACGATTCAGTAAATTTCTTGAGTTTTTTGATGTACTAAAGCAAGGGAGGAAAAAGGAAGTTGATATTCTTAGAGTGTCAATTATTTTAACTAATATTGTGTAGGGTGGTTCGAATAATCAAAATTCACCAAAAAAAAAGGGAAGATGTAAAATAAATCAATATTGTTTGTACAAAAAGCATCTTTGTTTATTTATCTGCAGTATATAGTGAAAACAATATATAATTATACAGCTAACAAAGCTCTTTTTAATTAAGTGTGGCTTTTGATTTGATTTCCATAAAACCAGTTCAGATAACTGAAGTTTGGATAATTGAACGTTCAGGTACAGACGTTTGGATAATTGAACATTTAGATAACTCACGTTTGGTTAATAAGGTAAGGGAGACATTGGGTTCGCCGTAAGACACCCAGAAGCAAAAATTCTATTCTCCACAGGATGTGCCAATAGTCCAAGTGAATGGTCCTGTGGATATCCTACCTAGGCACAAAGTCGTGCTACATGGGCTAGCACAGTTTTTCAATGGTAAACTTTTTCCTTGTACTCAAACCACCTTTAGATATTGGACTGGAGTCTAATTGACAAATTTGATTCATTAATAATCTAATCACTTTCACATACTTTTACCCTAATTAATTCTTATACCACTGACTTGAATCTTTGAATTTTTCACTTAACATAATAAAATAAACACACCGGAAAAAGAAAGTATGGGGGCAGGACTGAGCTATTGCTCTTGAGTATGAAGCTTAGCAGACATACTTCAGATATACTGCACTTTTAGATTAAAATTGAAGGAACAATCAGTTTTCTTCCCCTCCCTATAAATGTACAGAAGTGTTAGTTGAGTAGGAAGATGGATTGCAGAGACTCAAAACACATGCATGAATATGAAATGAGATCAAAGGGAGAGGCAGCGCTCATAAATTCCAAATAGATATTTTTAATTTGGAGATAAATTTGGTGTACATGATAGGTGTTAATTATACTTGAGTATACATTTTTTAAAACCTATTTGCACCTAGATCCATTATACCTATTTGATACTTATTATTTAGCAATGCAAATGTTCACACCTAATTAATATTTTTGATTAACATTTTCCAGGTTTATTGAAAAAAGAGAAATCCACAGAAATTTGCCGATTGCAAGAAGATTTCTAGACTTTATCTTTGACAAATGCAAATACGTTAAGATTCATTTTACAAACAGATTAGATTTGTGGGATAAAATTGAATCTGGGTTTTATATAACGAGAGCTTGCTCAAGTTCACATAGTTATTTTAAATCTTTAAAAACTTTTATACGTGAAAAATATTTGAAAGCCAGACCCGTATATTACATAGATTTTGGTGATTCTGAAGCTGTAGATCTTTTAAGAAAAAGAATGACCGAACTGTCTACTTATTCTATTTTTGGTAATTATACATTTTATTTTATTATTGCTCTCATTTTTCCATTTTAGAAAAAAAAAACTTATTGAAAACATAAAAATCTATTTCTTACTGAAATTATTTCCAAAGTCAAGAGTATACTATAAGCTCATGTATAGTAATAGTAAGCATACTAGATTTAGTCCACAAAGTTTGTGAAAAAAAGTATATACACACCTTTATTAGGGGTATATACACAAAAGCCAAATAAACTTTTTAAACTGTTAGTTTTGCTCTCAGAGAAAAGTGGACTTCTCAGCAAAGCAAAAGAGATCCAGAGTTCATAATTTTGGTGGAAAGTATCTAAATTTTAAATGATTTCTCAATTCCTTGATAAGTTGGCCTCTGGACTTGGCATACAAAATTTCATCAAAATTACTAGTTTTTAAACTCTGTTTTTTTAGTTAGTTTGAATTAACTAACTTGCTGACTTGCTGTTATAATTAGAGTTTGGAGCAATATGCACTTAAAAATCTCAATATATGCATTTGAAAATTGCGAAATATGCACATAATATATGCAACTTATCTCAAAAATATATGCACTTATACCTAATATATGCACTCAAATATGCACTTATCCCAAATATATGCATTTATTCCTAGTATATGCATTTATTCCTAATATATTGTCCAATAGGCAGCTATAAATATTGAATATGGCTAAGTAAAGTGCATTAAGAGGGTTTAAAATACTCAAAAACCTGGCATTTGAAGATTAGGCAGTAGAATACACAAGAATATCCACCAAAAATAGAGATATTGACTATATTTTAAAAACAATTACCATTATTTTACAATTAATTTTTAATAAATTATTTAAATTTAGGAAACAGTAAGAAAATTTGTATGAACTGCCCTTTATATGACCTTAACGTAATACTCTAATGGTTAACGAAGTTATTTTAATCCGATAATAAGGGCAGCACTCTATAACTCGTCAGCGGTAGCTTTGTCCAGGATTAAGTCGAAAAACAAGCCTTCTTAAGGTACCAACCAGTAGGGACTGGTAAACCCCCTGTCCTGGCAGAAGCTCAGGACAGGGGTACGTGCACCGTTACACAGTGAATCACTTCTAATCCTCAAAAGGTTTTGGTACCTAGATAATATATGTTTGACTAGAAAAAAATCATATAAAATATGCACCTTAGAGGAAATTTCTCTCAAAAAGTAGAATATTTATGCGAAAATATGCAATAATATGCACTTATGCTGGAAATATGCAATTATATGCAATAATGCCCGAAATATGCAATTTTAAATTTGAACTTAAAGTGGCCTAATGCATTACAAACATCATAATTCGTAACGAAAAATCACTTGGGCCAATAAAAAAAGATGTGCAAAATCCGAACTCTAGTTATAATACTGGTATATAGAAGTATTCTTCTATAATTTTCTTCAAATCAAAAGGTCTAATTTAATTATTATTATTTATTTTGTAGATGACACTATTTCAACGTTCAGTGTGGAAACAACAATAGACGATGAATGTATAGTGCTTGAGTTGGAAACTCTTAGAGACCCTTTTCTTAAAATTAAACTTGAGGAACTAAAGATACTTCTTGGTTATACTCCACATCAAAAAGTGTACGCATTTAGAGATTAAGAACCGAGAGATATTTGATAAACATAGTTAAGAAAATTAAAGCAAGATTAATTAGTGTATTGTGGAAATATCGTGATAGCTAATAATTAAATGTAGACTGGTTTTGCTTGCTTTAGTTAATAATAATAACTGAACTGATGATTATCAGTTAAGAACTAATTACTGGTATTTAAACATTAGCTTTTATAGTATATAATAGCTAAAAATGTGTAAAACAGATTGAAGTAAATTATTGTATTAATATTATTCTATTTCTATAAATTGTATTGTCATAGCTATCACACAAGAGTGAGAACACATCTTTAATCTTGGGTGTTTTAGTCAACCTTATCATTTTCATACTGCTCCCTGTGTCTATATATTTTTTTAAATATATACAGTAGTCACCGCTTAATGTGATCACGGTTAATGTTATCAACCGCTTTGTGTGATCAAAATAGCTTGGAACGGGCCCACCCAATACCAATGCATTAAAAAATATCCGTTTATTGTTATCAGTATTTCGTTTATTGTGATCAAAGTCAAGTCGAAATCGTTAAATTTTTTTATATAATTTTTGGGGAAACGACTAAAGCTGCGGCAAACCGAGAAGAGTTTCTCCTAAACATCCAGTATTCTCAGAAAGTATACCTCACGCCACCTTTCCCTTCCTCTATATTACTACTACACATACATAGAACATCTAAACATCCATTTCTCCCCCTATTTCTACGACATTTCACTTATACAGCGATCAGTTGTTTTTGTCTTTCAATCGTTTCTGAGAACTCTTTAGTCAAATTAACATTACATTGATACAAGTTCGAAGTCGATTAGTTTTGTTATAAAAAGTGTTAAACAAAGAATGAGTGATTCAAAACATCATGATCTCAGCTCGTAGTTGAGTAAGTTAGACATCTTAAAATTGTAAGATCGTCTTTCAACCGAGATGAGCCAGCGGAAAGCCGCAATTAAATTGGAAACTTTCTCAGTCATTGTTGAATAAACTTCTAAAACAACGGAAGGATAATATACAGGATTTTTTTTTTTTTTTTTTTTTTTTAGTATTACTCCCTCCAGTAGTGCCTATTTTGCTTATTATTTTTTTTCCTCCCCATCCGCTTCAGCGGCTATGACTATTAGCGGGAATATCGGAATTTTCCAGTGTTATCTATTTATATTTATATTTTTATACAATAAAAACATTAAAAGCTTAACCAATGAGATTTTGCTTATTATTATCAGTCGGTTAATGTGATCACTAGGCCTTGGTCCCAAAGTGATCACATTAAGCGGCGACTACTGTATATATAAAACAGCAAATTTTTGTTGCTTAATTTTTATTGATTAATTTGTATATAATACATTTTTTTCTGGTAGATTTTTTTTTATCGTTTTAATAATTTTTTTTGTAGGGTTTTAAATTTAAGTGAAGCTCTAAACAGAGAGGAATATTTGAGTAAAGTAAAAATATTAGCTGACTTCGTTTGTGGTATAATGAGCAGTATTGATGAAGCCGATGAAGATTGTCGAAATCACAGCTTTGAACTTCACTTATCTGAAATAAAGGTAACTGTGTAGCGCCACCAGGTTTCGGCCTGGAAACCATGTTACACTCTCAGTGTGATGTAAATAGAAGGAGAGTCATGGTTAAAGACCAAACTCTTCACACAAATGTGAATAGCCTGGGTTTGTACAATGGGCTCGCTTTAAGTGGATGCGTTTTTGGGTGTAAACCTTAAATTTAATATTGTAAATATCCTTAATTAATTCAATCCTACCCATCAAAACTAATTGATTCATAGAAAGATAAAAAACTAAGTCTTAGTGAAGTGGACCTTGGAAACTTAAAATTTGTGTTTTAAATTCTTAAGTATTTAGGTAATTTTCCCCAAAGATTTGTTCTTAATGATGGTAGGTAGTTAAAGAAATCCAAGTTTTTCCCAAATATATTACTTTCCATTCGAGAAGTGAATGGTAGATTTGGCTCAAATTAGTAGTTACCGTCTGTGCCAAATGAGTCTTATGTGTCACAGACTATAGGACTTCCCTATCTAGTAGTTAACTTGGACAATGCCCCAACATTCTAATGTAATGATTTTTTTATTCTAATGTATAACCCAGAAATATTTTGATTTAAGGCAAAAGTCGGGCAAGTGTCCAAATCTATACTAGGTGTCAGCAACCTATTTAAACTTAATGCCTTCTTATAGGTTTAACTTAAGGGGGTATTTTTTTGATGCCGAGTTAAAAAGAACAAAATGCAATTCGGGTAACATCGGATATCAGTGGGCATATTAAAAGTTGAGTAACCAGGTTGTCAACCTCTAATCTACACAATATAGCTTCTATAATATCTGTATTTTGCACACTGATAAATTACCTATTCTCATTAGTCTATTCTAAATGTTGCAACTAATTACCAACTGAAAAAAGAGAAATTAAAGGTGAGACAGGGGATCCAAGAATTTGTATCCAACCAAATTCCTAACACAAACAATAATATGGGTTTTAATGCATTGAAAAGTAAACCAATGATAACAGTAAAGCTAATCCTTCTATCAAATAATGACCTATTGGAGGTATACTGCAATTATTACGCTACAGCAGCCAATTGAGATAAAAAATAATTTAGGTTTTAAGCACTTAAAATAAATAACTAATAGTTATTTTATCTTCTAATATATTTATCTTTTATTTAACAGCAAGATTTAAATTCCTCCATTATTCCACTCGGGTATTTAAAACTGGGAACAAAACTTGAGAAGGCTTTGCTATTTAAGACATTTGGAGATCAAGTCGGAATACCAAGCGCATTTGTAAGAGCACACTGTGGAACGGGATGGAATGAAATTTACTTAACTCCGGCAACAGCATTTAAAGAAGAATCGTTACAATTGGTGGCACCGACGAAGGATAAGACTTCGGTGACTAAACGCATTACAATAGTTGCGAGGAAGAGTGAGAGGATCACTCGATCACAATCTATACCGAAAAAAAGTATCAGTAAAATGGATAGAAGATCTTCAAGACGATCATTTCGATCTAGATCACAATCGGAACCTGAAGAACCGTTACTGCCTCCATCTTGGCATGTTAGTGCTTATCAAGCTTATATGAAAACAAATCATGTGATTGATCTTGATAATAATCCAGGACAGGTTTACCAGATTGGTTCTGTTCTAGCTGAAGAGTACACTTGTAAATTAGCCCCTGTTCATCCTTATTTTTTCCACAGGACAAATATCCCACCTCTAATAAAAACCTCGAAGATTAACCCACCTCCTATTGCTAAATAAATTCTTCTAGGGTGGCAGAATCATTTAGAGTACTGAAGAAACATAAAGCTTACAGCCAAGTATTATCAAATATTGCTGATTAATTTGGATAATTTTATTTGGTAATTATTAGTAAAATTTAACATAATAAAAGTAAATAGTCAGTAGGATATAAAAAAACTAGATTTCAAGTAAGAATTACTTTGGGAATTTCAAAAATACTATATAAATGCCAATTGAAATTATCTTTAATCTGATTTTTTTTTTTTAAATAATAATTAGTTGTTATTTTAGACTTTACAAATAAATAGTATTTATTTTTATGTTCAATTAATTGTTTTATGTTTCTTCCTTTATTTATTATTAACCTACTTATTTGTTAATAAAGAGATCTTTGTTTTTATGGAAATGTTTATTTTAGTGTTAACCATAAGATAAAATAATTAATATAAAAATTCCATTTTTGAAAACTGGTCTTATGTACATACAATTTTTTTTTTTTTTTTTTTTTTTGGTAGGTATTCTTCACCTTAGTTGTTTCTATGTGCAAACTTTGGGGAAGATTGAATGACAGGAAGTGGTTCAAAATTGGGGTAATAGGTGGGCGATGAAACTTAAAAAGCAAAAAAAATATGACGCCATTTTGTTTTTTTATTATTATTATTTTGGTTTCTGTATTCTTCACCTTAGTTGTTTCTATGTGCAAAATTTGGAGAAGATTGAATGACGGGAAATGGTTCAAAATTGGGGTAATAGGTGTGCGATGAAACTTAAAAAGCAAAGTTATATAAGACCAGTAAAAAAACAAATGATTAGTAAATAATATAAATTGTCTCTCTATGAAACTGACTAATTTGTTTATTTTTATTTTTATTATTATTATTTTTTTTTTTTTTTTATGAGTCCAGTCTACTTCAAGTCGGAGATCAAGGTAAGACACTTATTAAATTTTCTTTTACTTAACTTTACTTTGTAAAATAAAAAAAATAATCAGTTTACGTAGAGAGACAATTAATAGACCTCCATAGACCCTCCCGTATCTATGCGAAAAGATTAAATTATTCCATTACTTGCTTAGCTCTTAATATTTACTGTTTATATTAAATAAGGTTTGATTAAAACAAGTAAGCATTTGTTTATTTGAAAGTTTAGCAAACAATAAGTATGCAGGTATAGTCATCCCTTGATATCTGAAGGGGTTATGCTCCATTGTATTTCACAGATTACTGATGGTGAAGTGTTTTTGCCTTTATTTATCTCAAATGGTTTGCAAGTTCGAACGAACCATTTTCCTCCAATCTAAATCCCTGGTTTTGAACACATTTTAGTGATGATCAGGGCACTTGCCCTGAGACTTCAGTGTCATATTTTACCGCAGATAATCAAAACTGTGATAAAAAACCTACTGATATAGAGGGATTACTGTATTATTATAAATGAGCTTGTAAACAGGTTACTCTGAATACACTTCCTCTCTGTACATAATCATGTGGACTTGCATATAAAAAGTAAACAGAATTTTTTTTGCACATATAACCTATCTTTTATATAGTAGTGTCCCGACGAGGGCGACGACTCACCTCTAAATGATTTATAACGTTAAAAATTGGTGAGCCATAAGCTAGAAATTGAACCAGTGACCTCCTGTGCGTCAGGCGAAAACCCTTCTGCTGAGCTATGCCTATGTAATGATTCGGAGGGCTTAAAACTTTCTATTTAAACAGTATAATATATCTATTTAAATATTTTAATTATAACCATCTCTTTTTTGACTATATTTTATTCTGCCCGTTTTCACGGGCATAACGGCTAGTTTACTAATAAAATATTGTATTAAATCCTATAAATTTAATTAATTATAAATTGAGGGTGGTGAAGATTAGTCAAAAGTAAAGATCAAAGTTTTGGATTTACCAATCTTGAAGAAGGAGCTATATTTGTCTGATAAGTCAGTAAATCTAATTTTTATTTTTACTTTTGACTGATCCTCAATATCCTCAATTCTATGTAATTCACAAGCGATATCAACATAGTTCTTACCTGTAATTAATTAATAAATTTCCTGAAATAATAATTTAAATAGTATATTTTTATAAATATTTTTGACTGAAATGATTTTAATATAAAAATCTTTGTGCTTGGTTATATATATAGAACTATAAAATAAAACTATTAGAAATTTACATGATAACAGTAAAATATCACTAAAAAAAATTATTTACTTTAAACTGAAAATATAATTTTTAATCTCGTATTAACAAGGGTATCGCGGAAGAAACAAACAGAAACCTTTTTTGAAATATATTTTTTTTTTTAATACTAGTAGTAGTAGTCTAGTACTTCCTACTAGAACGGGTAGGACCAACCACTTGTTCGAACCTTGCAATTAGGCCATACCTTAGGCCCTTTTTACGCCCCACGGTAGAGTTTCGGCCACTTCACACATCATACATATGTACATTGTACCGCCGAAGCGAGTATGATGTGATCAATAGTGAACCATATAAATCAGAGTGTCACGCCGAGGAATTGAACCCCATCTCGTTCCACTCATGATTCAGTGATGGCCGACCAGACGTGGTTTAACCCGCACGGCTACGCTACCTCTCTTTTTTTTAATACTAATACTAAGTACTTAATACTAAGTAATACTAAGTAACTTTTAATACTAAGTAAAATATTTTAAAGTTTCTTTCTTAAATAGTTAATAGGGCCAATCTGCATTTTGTATTTGAATTCTAAAACTTGAAAAGCTATAATGACAAATTAATATTTGAATGCCTTATTATTTTTATTCATTTAAAATATATTTGGATGCCTAATTAATAAGTCAAAATAACCAAATTTATTTTATTAATTATACATAAAAAAAGTGATATTAGTTGCAGATGGGTCCTTGTGGATTTTTGCATTGGCCCTTTTGGGCGCAACACCATCGATATAATGTCAAAATAGTTAATATAATGTAATATAATTTCAAATAACAGTCTCAACTATATATTTATCAAAAGTGCAAAGGATTTTGTTTTAAGAAAACTTAAAACAACAATATTAAAGACCAATTAAAATTTTATTTTATAAAATATAATATTTACAAAAGGTATACTAAAAATAAATATTTAGTGAGAAGAACTTTGGGAAGAGCTGCCAGAGTCAGAATCACTGCTGCGTCTTCTCTTCTTTGATTTCTTTTTACTTGCTTTCTTCTCCTTCTTCCTCTTTTTATCTTTGCTTTTATGTTCTTTTTCTTTTGTTCTTTTCTTGTCTTTGATCACAATTGTTTCTATAATAACACGAGAATGTAGCAATAAATATGGATTATTTATGATTTTGCTCTTTTGTAAAAAATGTTATTTGTCTACAAACAGTTAGTTTTTTTTTCTTAAATTTGATTTGTTACAGAAACCTAATAATGTTTCGGACATGGCTTACTAAACCCTCTTGAGATGCAGCAGTAAATGAGGAAAGCTATTTGTAGTCTTATAAGGCCTTAATTATTATTTATTTAATTTGTTTTTAGTCTTAACCCATTCAATGTGTCTTCCAATTCAGGAACATACCTCTGTAGAAGGTTTAAATAATACCAAAGGAGATTACAAGATTTAAAAGTGAATATTTAAAAAAAAAATTGTTGTTGGGGGCTTGTAAGAGGGTTTTGCCCGAGGCACAAGGAAAAGAACGGCAGAGTGTCAGAAGAGTGTGCTTGGATCGACTGGGGATACATCTACCAGCAGCCTTAGCATGGCATGGAACTACAGTGAATCTAAACTCATTCAATGGCTTAAGCTATCATACATTTAAGACTTTAGTGGCTAGAGTCTGATAGCTGTCAATCTTACAGCAGCATCTGTTCTGAGATAAGGTATAACCCCTTAAAGTTTTAGTTTGAGTGAGAACAGTTAAAGCTTTATTACACTATGTCGAATCCAGACTGTGTTGGGCCAAGTCAGCCATGAGCACGGTGAGATATTGTCTAATTGAGTTTCAATTGAACTAATTCCACATTACACCGAGTTAGGATCAGGTGTCTGTAGACCACTTGGTCCCATCAGCTTGATGAAATGTAAATGACTAAACCCCACAAGACAATATCTTTCCGTGACCCAACTAAGACTTGGCATAATGTTAATTTACCTTTACTTTACTAGTGCGGAGTTAGATGGTCAAAATTCAAGAATATATTAGAATAATTGACTAAAATAGATTGACGATAAAATAATCAATAGATCACAAGTGAAATCATAAGTACTCTACAGCACACGGAGTTATGTTTCAAAGAAATAAAGCTGGGCACTTCTTTAGATTGTTACTCCCCTTATAAAGGAAACAGAGGGGAGTAACAATCAAAAGAAGGTGTACAGAATGTTCTTCTTTAGACTGTTGCTCCCCTTTTAAACGCAGAAGTGTGATATTTCTTTGTTGTAAAGTACATTGGACTTAACACCACTTTGTCTTAATAGTTATTTAGTTAAAGTCATTTATATGTTAAAAACACATAGGGGAGTAACAATCTAAAGAAGTACCTGAAGCTGGATCACAATGTGTTACAGAGCTTGAACATTTTGAAATAAAACATACCTTTAGGTTGAGGTTCAGGACTTTTCTTCTCTTGTTTGATAGTAGCTGGAACAGAAAGAATTGTCGTGGCACAACCCTTCTCCACAAGTTCAGCCATTTCTTTAGTTAATTTAGATGCATCATTGATCACTTTGTAATCTTTCACATGGTCCACTCTTATGGTCCTACCAAGAATCTAATAAAAAGAAAAGATATTATATATTATAAAGCTAACACAGTCAATAGGAAGATTCAGGAGTGGAAATATACCTCAAGAGAGTACCATCGAGGGTGACAAAGTTTTAACACAAGTACACTCTTAAATTATGATACTTTTTTTGTGTAACACAATTATCTTCTTTCCAAGATTAAAGTTAAATCAGGTTTTATATGAACAGTAGAACTTCCATACAATGAAATTGATGGTTCCAAAAAAAAGGACCTGAACGGAGAAGATATGCGTAAGTAAATCTTATGAGGCAATGCATACAAGTAAACAACACACAAGATTCAAAGAATTCAGCTCTGTGAAGTCACATAAAAAATGTTACATGTTTTGTTTACCTTTATGCCATTCAGATTGTCTACAGCTAAGATTGAACTTCTTTGATCTTCGAAGCATATGAAACAGAATCCTCTCGACTTCCCTGTAGCTTTATCTCGAACTAAGTTGATATTTACAATTTCTCCATACCTAGATAAAAATAAGTATATATATAAAAAAGAAAAAAATTCAAATTCATTGATAAAAAATCAAAGAGCAATCGTTTGGTACAATTATACATTCTAATACTATTTTCTTATAATTTTTGGGAGCTATCAAAATGCTTAATCCTTCTGTATAGTAATATAGCAGGATAGATGGTAAGGTAGTAGAATAAAGACATTACAATTTGTTAGAAATTTCCAATCAAATGAGCATTCCAGAGGGCTTTCGTAAGAGATTTTATTTAAGTTAGCGATAGTAAATGTCTCTTGATCTGAATATATCTTTTAGCTATTTCTTCGGTTATCCTAAAGAAAATGACTGCTTCTTAAAATGTTGCATGAAACTACACTCACTAGGTATAACAGTTTTTGAGAAATAAAATATATTTAGAGCTGCGGACTCTTAAGGGTATTAGGAATAAAACCAAAAACATTTTTTTGAGATTGGCAACATTTCAGCCTAGACAGCCATATGAAAAACATAATGCAAAGCTCAATCAATCGAATCAAAATTCCTAATGTGGACAACGATTAAAATTTGTGTGCAACGCTGCCCCTGCATATACCAAAACTCTCAACATCACAAGGATTATCTTATCTCATAAAGGGAGTAAATAGAATAAATAAAAGGAAGTTATATCTTAAGGTGGATTTTAAAACAAACCTGTAGGTAATCAAACTTATTGACGTGACTGCACCATATTACAGGGCGCTAGTGAACCCATTTGGTTTTGGAACAGATTTACACTATGTTTCTCAAGCCCACAACACTTTACTTTATTTTTATTACTATGGTGATAAAGGGACATAATCATTTTGTGTATTTAAAATATAATACTCCTTTGCCGAAGGGGCATTATCTCTTCTATATGTCTGAATCTGGAAGTTTATTCTATTCACAAAAGAGTTGAATGAAGGTTACTGTTTTCTATATCATGCAGTAGTTTTAATGATTTCGACTTTCTCTTTAGTAGCATATATTTTATTGTTTTTACTCATAACTGTCCAATTATCTTTGGGTTTCTTCAAAATTACCTTTTGGGTGTGATATCATTGATGTGAGTGCATGCTAATCTAATTTAAAAGACTAAGTTTAGTTATTTTATGTGAAGAATAGACGCTTACTGGGAAAAGACGCATATTGTATCTCCTTCGGTTAGATCATAGGGCAGTCCTCCAATAAATATCCATGCACTGTCTCTATAATCATCGTGCCAAGAAGATTTCGAACCAGAGGTTAACTCTTGTTCACTCAATTTTTTTATATTTCTAACATTCCTGTAAAAATAATATGTTTGTTAATATAATATTTTGCTAATGACAGAGTTTAAATACAAAAGAAGTAAAGTTAATAGCCACAAAATCAACTCAAAAAATATAAATGTTTTACTTACGTTAAAGGATTCATAGTTAAGGATAGTGTATTTCCATAAATACATTAAGAGATTAAAATTTAATATCAGACTAAATTATCCTGCACTTTTCATTTCAGATTATCAACAATACAAAACAGTTCCTGAAAAAGAACAGAAACAGAACATAACCTTCGTTGCATGTAACATGTCTGTAAACCCAAAACAAAACAGTTTCATAACCTTACAAATATATTCACCGATTTCTAGCTCTTTATATAGTATGTAGAGAATTCTGTTCCATTTTACGCTGATGAGCTTCGATTGAGGTCTCGGAGATTCATCGGTGAATTTAGGTGTTCGAGTGAAATTAGTTTTCAAATCAGTTGTTATGGAGCTCTGACATCACAAAAACGATTAAACTGATAGTGAAAATTTTGTTATGTCTGTTTTATTTTAAATAATTAGTTAATTTCGCCGGTTTCATTGAGTTGTTTCACTAATGAGATTTAAATAACAGTTGATACTCAATTTTTCAAAGAAAACATGGCAGAGGCACGTAATATTTTCTAAATTACGTCTTTGGCGCCAAAGGTTTTTAAACTCGGGTTACTACTTTTGACTTATAATTTCTTAAATTTTTAATGATTTTTCTCTTTAATTTGTACGTTTTCAGATGGAATGGAGTGATAAGTACACTTTTGTGGTGGAATGGTTTGATCCCTTCTCTTCAAGCACGAGACCATTTCATCTATCTTGGTTTCCTTGGGATAATACTCTTGAACTGGTAAGTTTATAACTTGTATCACTTTCCTTATTATACTGTTTGACTGATTGCCTGTTTGTGTGCATGCATTCATTTCTTTATGGGTTGTACATTTGTCGCAAAGTGTCTATTTGGTATGACTCCATTTCTACATTTTCAAATCTGAGGATCCAAGCAATGGTTAGTGCATCAACCCTTTACCAATATTACAATTAGAATTTACTATGGTAGAGCCAATGAAAGCTCGAGATTTTCACGAGAGAGATCCACGAGGTCATATACCTATAAAAATCTCGAGCTCTGATTGGCTCTCCCTTTGATTTCCCTAACTACTAATTGTAATATTAGTATAGGTTTTATTGGTGTACTTACTTACTGCCTATTTTTACACATTCATCTTTTCAACTAGCATTGATTTTTGAAAACTAATACGTTGAATAATCAAATAATTTTCAATTTTTTTATTGATCAGAAAAATTAATAAAATAACACCTATACTAAAGTAATGGAACAACTAGAGTTAGTGCGTTGACAGCGCGGGAAAAAATAGCAAATGGGGGGACGAGCCAATGAGAGCTTGAGATTTTCCCGGACAAAAGGTCGGACCAACTAGGCAAAGATAAATGTCTCTAGTGGAGGGGAGAGGCCATCTGGATAAACGCTGCCCCACCCGTACCTACAGACCTAGTGGCTTTATTTTTTCCCCCAGAGAGGTTGGCTAATCTGTGTGTCACTCAATTTCCCGCGCTGTCAACGCACTAACTCTAGTTGTTTCATTACTGTAAAATCATTTGAAGAGACAAAAAGATCTGACAAAATTAGAGAGAAACTGACAAAATAGGCAAAAGCGGAATGTACGAATTAATTTTCAACTTATTTAGATTAAACCCATATATAGGCCAAGAGCGTTAGCTCAAAAAAGGCCATTAACGGGAAAAAATTGGATAAAGCTGCATTTTGGTTTATGGCTTTATTTTGGTCCCCTGATGAACATATTATTTATTAAGTTTTCCCCCTTGAGGGAGGTCGGCGTTGACTAGTTGACTGCCATTTTTAAAAAAAGGAATCAAAATTCAGTTTTTGGCCAATAACTTCGTTTTCATCGATGATACGACAAAAATAGATATTATCAAATTTGTAGGGCTTTAAATTGTCTACAAAAAAGGTTCAATGTCATTTTTCACTAAAGTCAATAGTTTCGAAGCTATAGCGCGGCAAAGTAGGACATGATTTTTAGACTTTTTATTTATTAATTTATTATCGAGTATCAATGAATTTTTCGTCTAAAAATCATGTCGCACTTCGCGGCGCTATATATTTGAAACTATTGAATTTAGCGTATAATGACGTTGAACCTTTTTTGTAGACAATTTAAAGCCCTACAAATTAGATAATAACTATTTTTGTCGTATCATCGATGAAAACGAAGTTATTGGCCAAAAACTGAATTTTAATCCCTTTTTTATAAAATGGCGGCCAACGCCGACCTCCCTCGAGGGGGAAAACTTAGTATGTTCACCAGGGGACCAAAATAAAGCCATAAACCAAAATTCAGCTTTATCCAATTTTTTTCTGGTTCATAGTCTCTGGCGCTTGGCCTAATATTTTAATATTATTATTATTATTATTTTTTTTTTTTTTCAGTTTGATGTTAAATTTAAAAGGACTTTTTTGAAAAGGACTAAAGTTAAAAATATTACACTCGAAGATCTATATGTTGGTAATTCTATCATAATATTTGCTCGTCAATTAAAAATTGTTGATTTCGCTAATGAATTTACCAGAAAATTAATGGGTGTTTCCATGCAAAAGTTAGTATTTTATCAATTTTATGCTTTTCAATTCTCGATGTTTAAATTTTTATTTGTCAATTTGCTTTTAATGAATTATTATTTATAAAAATATGAACTGGTTTATTGATGTATTTATTTTTTTAATTCGATAGCTCTGTAATGTTTTTATTATTTTCCAGAACATTTGCTATTATCACTCCTGACAGTATCAATGAAAAAGGTAAAATACTGCAGATGTTAATTAAAAATGGATTTAAAATCTGTAAACTAAAAATGTTTAATATTCAGCAAGAACAAGTTGAAAAAATGTTTCAAGAGTTGAAAGGGGATACAAAATTAAAGTAAGGGTTCTTTTACTATCGTGTTTATTTAATTTAATAGATATCTATTGTATAATATATGAACTATCTGGGATTTAAGGTATTTTACTATGCGAGAATACGTTGATGCCCCTCCCTTTGGATAAAATAATTTGCAAAAATCCCTTTTTGGAAAATATCTTTTTTGTGTTAATAGCTTAGTTTGAGAGGAATTTTAGTCCTAAACCTTTTTACAATTTATGTTTGTCTGTCCCAAACAAGAGTTAGTGCGTTGACAGCACGGGAAAAACTAGCAAATAGGGTGGGGAGGGGAGCCAATGAGAGCTCAAGATTTGCCCTCTGGATAACCATATAAGATGGTGAATGTAGTGGCTTTATTTTTTCCCTCAGAGGTTGGCCAATCTGTGTGTCACTCGATTTCTCACGCTGTCAACGAACTAACTCTCGTTTAGGACAGGCTGTAATAATCATATACATTTTCTCAACTTTTTGAATACAAACATTGCAATTAGAAAGTTCCATTATAACTAATAAGTATTGCTAGGCCATTGATATTTTATGGTGTATAACAGCTTTAGCTATTATCATAATCACCATGTTTTAGGAAAAATAATTTTTCATAAAATCCCTTAAAATAGACATAGAAAGCACTACAAGTGAGACTTTAGATACTCGTATATTGACACAAAAGTAAATTGTGAGTTGCATATTAGCATTTCTATTTCACCAAACCTTAGTTATTGTATATATTAATGATTTAACTTTTTGTTCCAGTGCATTAATTGGATTACTGAGTGCAGGTCCTATAATTGCTCTTGAATTGGTAGCTCCTGAAGGTATAGAGGCCCTTAAGATTCTTGCTGGACCTGAAGATCCAGAAGTAGCTAAAGTTGAAGCTCCTAACTCTATCAGGGCTCTTTACGGCTACAATACTAATAAGAATGCTATCTTTGTTGCTCCCAATCGTGAAAAAGTTGTGCAAGTAAGTGTTTATGAGAGCCAAAACAAAATTTCCCTATTTCAATTTAATAAATAATAAAATTTAAGATTGTTTATTAAACCAAGGGGGAGTTGCAGTGGGCAACTTCTGCCCAACTTTAACTGATGAAGAGGTAAAGCTTTCTTAAAAAAAGATCAAATTAAATTAAGTGCAGTCTGTATTTTGGAAATAATATAATAACTCTTGAAATAGATGAAGAATTTAAATTTAAACAAATAAACTGCAAAACTGAGAGAATAAAATAATTACATGCATTTTGGTAAAGTGATAGAGATTAATATTTGAGTAATAAGAAATTAAAATGAATTTTATTCTATAAATGAAGAATGTATTATATGTGGTCAGCAATAGGTTAGCATAGTGGTAAAGGTTTGGTCTGGTTCATAATGTTCAGAAAAATTGTATGAAATGTTAATGATATTGCCTACCCTAGATTCACTATGTTTACAGACTTTTACTATGTTTATCACTGTTTAGTTGATTCTAATCATGGCTATGAAAAATGTTCACTAATGGGTTTAATAATGATCGTTGTAAAAAATATAGTCTTTGGATGTTGTATGATTAAGCTTTGACTAGAGAGTGCTAGGAAAAAGGGATCTATTGTTGTAAGAGTGTGATAGAAGCAAGAAAAAACTTTGACCTTCAAATATAAATAGTTGAATCAAAAATATAAAGATAGAGTATAATGAGATAAAAATAAATTAGGGATTTTTTTATTTTATTTGATTTATTTTTTTTATAAATACTTGTCATAAATATCTCAATTGCACACATTATAGAGGATTAGACACTTCACACATACATCAGTAAAGCCAGGAGATAATTTTAAAGGCCCTTTCAAATATCAAGTGGTCTTTGTAGTCTGTTATACTGCATCATTCTGGCCAAACAGAAGGTGGCTTACCTTGGTGGACATAGTTTGTAGCAGACAGATGAGCAATTGATTTTACACAGAGTTGGCAGTGGTCTCAAAACAGAATACATTTTTGATAAATAAATTGATCTTGTGTGGGAGTGAGTGCGTTTTTCTTTACGATGCACATCATCCAGGGAGATATATTGCAGAAAAACTTCATCGCTGAGAACTTATATTTGTAATATAATATAATATTTGTTTTTTTATTGTTACAGTGTATTGAGGCTGCTTTTGAACGAGCTAATGTTGATAAAGTAACCGATATGTCTACTGCTGTATTGGAGAATTCTACATGCTGCGTTGTAAAACCTCATGCCATTAGAGCAGGTGTGTATCTTTGGTGAATTTTTATATTTAGTAATTGAAATCAGTTTAAATCATTAAAGGATGATTGTTTTGATCATTGTCTGGAAAATTCTTATTCTCTTTCATCATGGTCTTAAATACGCATGAAATCAGAATATTGTGTATTGAGTGCTGGCAAATCCTTGGAATTACGAGTAGGGGAGGTTCTTATACCTTAGATACTTGGCCAAAAATCACCTATGACTGATATCACTAATTAGATAGCTGTGAAGGCGGGAACCCTTTTTACCTTAAACTGTCCCTCCTTGTAACTTTGTTTTACATTTGCACCACTTTTTATTCATAATTTCTCAATTTGTTCTAGCTGCCTTATGATAATTTAATTATATATTTTACTAACATATTGATTTTTAGGCACTATATATTACTTTACGTAAAGACTTTGATTATTTTTTGTTTAAGAAATGTGGTACTTAATGCTTATGATAAGGTTAAATTGAGTGTTTAGAGTTTCTAACTTAAGTGACATTCCAGGTCCACTTAGAAATTTAATTAAGATAGATGTAATCTTCGAATGGGACAACCGATGTAAAATATATTTTCAAACACTAAAAATTATCATTTTATCAGCTCCTATCATAAAAATCTTATGAAACTAAAAAGCTCTGTACCATTTCTGTGGATGCTTTTAATAATGGAAAGCAGCATTGCTCTTATGCATTGAAGTCTATAACTAAAACGCAGAATAGATTCTTTCATCACTGCTGTCATTTATGGTTGCGATAATTTTCAAGCAATTTATTTTTGGTAAACATGGAATCATAACCAGTATGGAAAAAACGTGTGACATTTATGCACAAAGAATGTTAGGATGTCTTAAAAGATTTGATATCAAATTAAAATATTTCCTAAGACATCATATGCATATTGCTGAAGCACATTCTTGAGCAAATGTTACTAACACTCACAACAATGAAAAGTTTGATGCGGAAGGCCCATGGTTCAAATCCCGGCGCTGGAGTCTATTTTTCTCTGTCTGTCTCCCAGTGTTAATAATGATTATAATTTAATTTAAATGAAAAGTTTGGTAAACGAATTCATGAAGATTTGTCAGCTCATATTATGTTTACTGGAAACATTAAACTCTGATACTTATTTAGATAAAATTAGATTAATGCTTAAATAAAATAGTATCATACCTGACAAGTTATCATAAATAAATTCAAATTTTGTAATTATTTAGCTTAAAGGTCAGTTTCATTATTATTTCTATTTTCTTCTTATTATTTGTTAAAAAAAAAAGAAAAAAAAACAACTTTAGTACTTTTGTCGGTCAAACCTAATTAATTCAATAGTTAAATAATTCATAAAAATATATTTATAGGCTTATAATTAAAGAAAATGATTATTAATGAGGGTCCCTTATTCTGAATAATCACAAAATGCCTTATAAATTAATTGCCATATAGACTACTAGTGAACAATGGGCCATAATTAGATCATTTAGTAGTGAGAAAAAAATCCCGATAAATTATGAAACATTTGAATCTTGGTCTCACCTTGAATTAAAGAGTAATTATAGAGATGGCTTTATTAATTCTAATCTTAAAAAAAGAAAGATATATGGGTAAGAGGACTACGGAGAAATAGATTAAGTTATGTAAAAGCTAATTCATCATCTTATTTATTCTTTCAATTGAGAAACTAAATGTAATTTTAAATGAAGCAGATAGTTCTGCAATGAAAGAATCTGTTCAAAAGAAAATTAACTGTACGAAAAACAAAAGAAAAACTGAATGGAACAACACCTAGTGTGTGGATCACCCGTGTGGTTAAAACTGCCAAAAAGGAACGACGTCTGTGGCTACCTTTAGAGAACCCCCTGATGAGTTTTTGATAACTATTCTGTTACGTTATGTGTAAGATTTTAAGAGATGTCCAAGTACAATCCTGAGTATAATATTTCTTGCAGGGCACCTTGGTGACATTATTCTTATGATAGAGGAAGAAGGATTTAAAATTACTGCTATGGAAATGTTCTTCATGGATCACATTAATGCTGGAGAATTTCTTGAAGTATATAACGGTGTATTATCAGAATACCCTGTGAGTATTACCTGTACAAAGTTATTTCAATATAAAAACTAAATATCATAACTGCAGAGTGTGTTCAAACACTCATTTCATGATCTCTTTTATAAAGTTAATATGAATGCTTGTAAATGAATGAGTGATGCTTTTTTTTTTTTCTTTTTTTATATTTTATTTTAAATTTTTGATAGTCAAGGAGATAGCATGCAAAAATGTGTCTGTCTAACATCAAGGTAGAGTTTTATGTATATGTTAATCTTTTGGTGCCTTTTAAGAATATGTAGTTGGCTATGTTAGTCTGCAGGACATAGCTTGGCAGTAGGCATTTAAAAAAAAAAAAAAATTGGTGGAGAGCAGCCATGTCCCGTCCTGTACATTGTGATGGAAAATATGATTTCCATGATTCTTAGAACAAAATTTGTTAATAGACCAAAAATAAAGTTGATGTTAGTTTGTCACTTGATAGGTTACTCCTTTGATTTGGAGTTATATTTGAATAACTAATCTATCAAGGGACAGGACATGGCTACTCTCCACTGATTCATTTTTTTCAAATGCCTACTGCCACTATGCCCTGCAGACGAAATTAGCCGACTACATATTCTTAAAAGGATCCAAAAGATTAACATGTACACAAAATTTAAGGTTGATGTTAGTCAGACACTTTTTTGTACACTATCTCCTGGACTAAGAGCAATGTATTTTATTTAAATTGAGTTAAAGTACACTAGTAAACTATTATCTCCTCACAATAGCTTTATTAAGGCAAAACCCCCTTTCTACCTCAATTGCTCATACTTATTGCCGAAGAAACGGAATCATGTGAAATTAGGTGTTTGCAATATGGCTGGAAAGAGCTGTGAACTTGTTTGTTACTAACTAAACATAACATAATTATATGTCTGTAGTCTGTACTTAATAAACGAAACTATGTTTTTTTCATGTTTGATATTATATATTTGATATTAATAAAACTGAAAGAACCATTTATTCAAGCTGTACTTCTGGTTTTGGTAATCTCTGGTATAAATTATCAATAAGCATGCATATATTTATTTTAACCATGTTTTATTTTTTACAGGCAATGGTTGGCGAGCTTTTAACCGGTGGTTCTGTTGCCATGGAAATCACTCATCCTGCGTTAAAAGAAGAGACACCTTCGGAATTCCGGAAGCTATGTGGTCCTTCTGATCCTGTAAGTGGTTTTACATTTTTGGTATTATATTTAATTGATGGCTTATCATACATTTTGTTTACATTTTCCCCTTCCTTTGTTTATATTTATAGGGAATGTTTTGTGATAGCTCAAAAAATCAATTGTTTGATTATGATATAAAGAAAGTTGTTTATGATAGCTTCCTACTAATAAATTAAAAAAAAAGAAAAAGCTTTCATAGCCCAATTAACCCTTTCTGATATTTCCCACTGCAATATTTATCTAATTAGAATTGATAAATATTTTTTTCTAGTCAGAATGGATTGCTGGTGTGCTTTTAGCCATGCTAAGGTCTTTTCCCATCTCAGGATGATATTTAACCAAACCAGCACTTAAACTTCTATAAAGTTTTTATTTTTTTTTATTTTTATCGAGATATCGATATTGTTTCACCAAACTGCCGCTTGGAACTGTTAGTATATTGGGAAGGGGGGGGGGGGGCNATGTCATAGTAGAGGATAGGTGGAAGAGGGTAGTGTGGAGTAGAGTGGGAATGGTACAAAGCTCAACTTCCTAGATAAACCTATACGACTATAAAAATCTTAACCACCTGCCGTAGCATTTAAAAAATTATTTTAAATGTATTTCTTCATTACACAAAAACTACTGCTTGTATAAAGTTGAAATTTTACATGCTTGTTTCAATCGTACTTTAGACGATGTACATGAAGTTTTATTAAAATCGTTACGTTAGAACGTAAGATATCGGTAAAAAGGTTGTTTTCTTTATTTTAAACGTTTAGTTCCGCTTTAATAGTTTTAGCAATCTTTATTAAATCATAGCGGTGTCGTTGTTGGTTTTACTAAAAAATATTTGAAAAAAAATTTCGTCTCATCGAATAGTTGATGCTAGAATTTTTTCCCGTCCTGAAATTCCAATTTTAAATTTCAAGCTCACGTTTACGCGAGCATTGCGCGCGAACTCTTGGACGGATCACGCTGTCCAACAAACTTAGCCTGAGTATTAGTAGGAGGAACATGTATACTAAATTTCAACTAAATCGGTCGATTTTTACTCAAGTTATCGTCGGACACGTAAACGTTTCGGACAGACAGACAGACAAGATGCATATTTTGTTGAATGTAAGAAGCTCGCTTACGCTCGCTTCAATAAATATGATGTGATTTTCACGATATCTATAGTTTTCTGGGGCCTTATAAGCATTAAGAGTCTTTTAAACATAAACTCTCATACTAAGGAAATTGTTTTAACCAAGATTTTGTGCAATTAACTCACAGTAATTAAACTAAAAAATAAATAAAAAAATACTACTTTGCTTACAAAAAATAAAACCACAATAAGTACCGTAATATAGTAAATTTTAAAAGTAATGACCAACTTTACTAAATTAATTTTTTAGTCTTTTCACTAACTATCAGAAACTCACACTTGTCCAACTACCATCTTGTACAGTCCCTGAATCTATGTGAAAATGAATTACAGTCTATAAGATTAGAGTTGGCACAATCGAAGGCGGGAGACAACAAACGTGGAGGTAGTTTTGGGGTTATAAAAAGGGAAAATCGGTGTTGCCATGTTATATTTTTTTTTGTGGAACAGGGGTAGAGTAGAGCATTTTTTTTCTGAAGTTGCATTCAACATGGGGGACCAATAAAATCGTTTCCCTCAAAATTTTCCCGCCTTTTGATTGTGCCAACTCTAATCTTATAGACTGTAAAACTATATTTAATTCATTAAATAGTTTACATTTGACAAAACTAATAATTTATAATGGCCACTATGTTGCTGACGATGGTTGATAAAAAAATAATTTGATAAAACTTTTGTATTTAAAAATAAAGATACTCTGGAAACATCCGGGAACTACTAATTTTGTCTTTAAACCATTCCTATGCAGTGTAATATTATACTCAAGTATTTATGGTTACATTTAATGCTTTATTTTACTTGTGTATGCTATTAATTTCAGTTTGACAATATACATCGTATTTACTCCTTGTGTTTTATTATCTCTCATGTTTAAGGATGTTGCAAGACAACTAAGACCGAACACAATTAGAGCAAAATTTGGCACTGACAAAGTCAAAAATGCTGTCCACGCTACTGATCTACCAGAGGATGGCATTCTTGAGGTATTTCTATTACTTTTTTATGCAATTAACAAATTACAAATTACAATTAATTAAAAATGACAAATAATTGGTATAGTTTAGTGAATTTGGTTTTATTGTTGGAATCTAAGATATAATAATTAGTGTTTAGAATTATATAGCTAAAAAGTACAATTCGATTTGCTTAACTAATAAAGAAGTCCTGCATTTACCTATATTTCTGTTAAAGGGTTTTTTTTTTTTTTTTTTTTTTTTTTTTTTTTTTTTTTTTTCTCTATGGGTGTGATTGGTGGCATAGTCCTTATTGGTTTTATTATTTTTTGCAGGTGGAATATTTTTTCAGGATTTTACAACTCTGACATTAATTGATGAAAATAAATTTGTCTGTAAAATATATTGTTTGTGTTTAATGTGTAAATATTTTAAGGCTTATTAGTTAAAAACAATATATGCTATTTTTGTAAAAATGACAGTAACCAATTGTAAATTAATAATTTGTATTTATTTTGGATTACGCAGTAAAAATTATTATATTTTAAGCGAGATTTTAATTTATGATGCTCGACATATTCTTTTCAATGTACTTACTATTATTATTATATTTTATTATGTATTCTATTACGTACTTAATTACCATCTGAAATTTAAAACTTATTATCAATGAGATATTTGATGTAAGATATTCAGTTAGTGTAAGCTAACATTTTAAAATTGAAAACTAATGCTAAAGAGCTATAATAATTCAAAAGTATATTTATATATACCTATATATTTTTTCAGGTAAATTTAAATTTTATTATTAGTTTTTCTTTAGGTTTCTGTAAGATTTTAATATCCTCTTAATGATTTCACGAATCTCAGTTTTTTTAACTCCATTATTCCATTGAGTAGCAAAGCCTAGTTTTCCTCATTTGGTCTTTAATTAATCACAAAATAAAAAAATAAAAAAATTAACATACCTTTCTTTCTTAAAGAAATAAAGACTGTGATATCATAGTTAGTACAAAATGTATTAATGTTTCCCAATAATTATCACATTTTACCTGAAACCACTGTCCCATTTATTGTTCTTAAGTGTGGTGTTATCTTGATCTCACATTCTGCACTTATGATCACATAAGTGCGTTAGATATAGTGCCTAATCCCACTGTTTTGTAAAAAGCTAATGCTTTGTTAAAAATAATGAAGTAAAAAATAAATTTAAGAAACCATACTTTTTTTGAAAAATATTAAAATTATTTCGTTCTTTAAGGAACAAAATACCACCCCTATGCACATACAACTTGACGGAGGAACGGGTTTCATATAACGTATTTTTTAAAAAACAGTGTAATATGTTTGGCATCATTTATTGTGTAAGCTTTGTTTATGGTATAACAATAAATCGACCAAATTAATTTCTTATAATTACTAGTTGATATATATATAAATTTAAGATTTTTTAATAGAAAGATACATATCGATTTTAATTATCACTATTTATTGGTTTTGTTATTATTTATTTAATTTTTTACTAGTTTTTAATTGTTAAAATGTAAATAAATATATTTTTATTACTACCATTACAATTGCACTCTTTATAGATTCTTATACCTGTTTAAATGTTAAAGTGTGTAAATTGCGGAAAATAATAATTTCACTGAAATCATATTCCTATAATAACAAAGATTTTATAGTGATAGTTGTTGACTAGTGTTTTGTATTTTTTTATATTAAACAAATAATTTTTAATCCTTATTAAATTTTAATGCAAGAAAAAATTATTTAGTTTGATTGCTTGAACCTCTTCATCTCTCTCTAACAAAATATACAGGTAAGCTTTTTTTTGTCTTAAGTATGGTGTATATATGTTTCTGGTTTTTCAACAGATTGGTAATTTTTAAATAAAAGATGTTGCTTTTTGTAGTTGGAGTTAGCTTCGTGTGGTTGAAATTCATGCTTTTTAGTTATTATGGCGTAGCTAGGCCAGTGGGGGCCTGTCCGCAAGAACTTTTCGGGGGCCCCCCGCCAAAATAAAATTGACGAGCAAAANAAAAAAAAAAAAAAGAACCCTTTAGGTCTGGTCAGGGGCCCCTGGTTGGGTTGACATATAATATTCTTCTATTACATATAATAGAAGTATAATATTCCAAGTTCAAACCTAATAAGATTTCTAAAGGGGCCCCCTTCGACACTGGTTTGGGGGCCCCCTGACATCGGGGGCCCGTCCGCAATGCAGACCCGTGCGGGCCCATAGATACGCCACTGATAACTGGATACTGCTTGATAAAAAACTAATATAGTGGAGCTTTCCTAACCTTGCAGGTTTTAGATTGTTACTCTCCTATGTTTTTTTTAGAATATAAATGACTGACTAAATAACTATTACTATTAAGATAAAGGGGTGTTTGTTGACAAATGGATGCTTAGTCTAATGCTCTTTTGGACAAAGGAATATCACTCTTCTATTTTTATAAGAGAAGTAACAGTCTAAAGAAGAACATTCCATACACCTTCTTTAGACTGTTACTCACCTCTGTTTTTTTGTGGAGTAACCATCTAAAGAAGTGCCACCTTGAATACTTGCCACCTGCACATTTCTTTGATACTACTTGTCAGAGTTGGAGCCAGGCATTATTTTAGTAACCTTCCCGCCTTCATCAGCTATCATACAAGGTTTGTTCAATAATTATGATGACGGATTTTATCCTGACAATGTGAAGGGGAGGTGGGGGTCTCTATGGGCAGGATCTGTGTTGGGGTATGTCATATAAGCTAGGGAACCCATCTCAGCTCCCTTCGACCTTTTGGAGTTTGTAAAACAAGCCTGAAGTGAAACTTTGATTAGTGCTCGCATCAAGCATATAAAAAATCAAAATTCCCGACCAAACAAGGCTCATATGAGCACGTCAAGAGAGAAATCGATCTTTATTGTCTTCTTTGACAGAAAGTGTGGTCTACAAGGGGTGCCTACTGGACAAACAGTGAAGGATACACTTTAACGCAGAAGTGCTCAAACATTTGAAGATTAGTCCACCAAATTTAAAGGGAGTACACTGCTCCCCATGACATTTTTTTGCGACCTTGGATCAAAATGAGCCAGAAGGGAAACTTTGTTCTTTTTGGAACGATTGAGGCAGTCCAAGCTGCTTCAACTGGGTGCCTGAACAGATTTGTGGTTACTTCTAGGGGGTGAATGAACAGTAGAAAAAGCACTGGCAGCAGTGTATTGATAAAGGATCATATTTTGAAGATTATTAACACATTTTAAATTATATCTTAAATAAATTAATTTTTATGACTTCAGTCACTGTATGTTTATTGAACAGACCATGTATCAGTATCCAAAGTGAAGGAGCCTTTCCCCAAAATTTTTATTATTATTTGTTATGTATAATGTGTAAGTATTTTAGATTAATGTTAATAAAAAACATTTATTAATTATTAAAACTCAATCCAAAGCCCTTAAATCAATAGGTAAAATTAAAAGCAATAACATTGTCACATCATTTACAAAATGTATTTGAGTATAATACGTTTTATTATACACGCCATGTATGTAATAAAAATAAAACCAGATGATTCAATTAACAAGATAACTTACCTTGTTATTAATATTGAATACTGAAAACCCTAAAACACTCCATGCATGGAAGTCACCT
Organism: Gerris buenoi; assembly: GCA_001010745.2. Classification (NCBI taxonomy): domain Eukaryota; kingdom Metazoa; phylum Arthropoda; class Insecta; order Hemiptera; family Gerridae; genus Gerris; species Gerris buenoi. Next base: position 289,597 of record KZ651079.1, on the reverse strand, counting down.
CTCACAATATTTATCCTTTATTAGGGCTTGAAACTGAAAGTTGGTAAACTTGTTAATGGTTGACTAGGCCACACATACATTGAACTTTACTAAAGTAAGTAAGCTACTCTTAGTCCTTCTTTGATTTATTGTCTTCCATCTTTTGTTCTTCATGTTAAGTATTAGCATTTGGATCTTAAAATATATACGTAAAAGTAAGAAAAACAACACATAAATACTTATAAATGTTTTTTATTTTATAAAAAGGACAAAAATAAAATTTAACTATTATGAACAATTAGTACATAATTATAAATTCTAAAAGTGATCCTAATAATTTACAACTTATCTTTTTAAAAATAATAATAATATCAGGCGGTTTCTCTTTATGTATATTTTTATTTTATTTTATATAATTAATATACAAATTTAAATTTAAAACTTAATAAATAATACTTATTAATTATTAATGACGTGATTATTTCACAAATTATCTGATCAAAAAATAGAAAAATAATTAAATAGTTCTGTGAAACTATCACGCCCTCATTTTTTTTGTAAGTTGTGTACAATATTACATCGTAGTTTGCTAATAAATTATCTAAAAGGCAGTCTGAATTTGGTTTAGCAGAGGCCATTGTTTTTTTATTTATTTTAATTGGTTTATTTCCTTAAGACTGCTTTGCAACCAAATGGTTTTTTGAAACTTTATTTGCCGGATTAGATTAATTCTAATCATTATATATAATCCACGGCATGTCATTGTTTTTTTTATTTATTTTAATTTGTTTATTTTCTTAAGACTGCTTTGCAACCAAATGGTTTTTTGAAACTTTATTTGCCGGATTAGATTAATTCTAATCATTATATATAATCCACGGCATGTCATTTAAACCACTATCTAGGAGTTCCATTTTTGTGGTAAATTCAACACAATTTTTTCCTACATTGTACACACGCTTTGATTAGATTTTGTCAATTTGATTTTATATATTCATCATTATTATGTTGGTATTATTTAGAATATCAGGTCAATTTATTTGGCCTCTATATAAAGGTCTATATATACATCATATGCAGGGAAATAAATATTTGGTGCCAGAAGGTTTTGAATTTAATGCTTGATTTTAAATTAAACTAATTTGTTCCTAATTTTTAATTTTATATTATTTGAAGGTAGACTTCAAATATTCATAAAGTAATTATTATTCATAATTTTTTCATTGTTATGGCTCTTAATCTTTTTTATTATTGTAATAATTATATACTTGTGATCAGAAATCTAAAAACTAGTAAGTATAAATGAAAAGGATTTTAGCTTCTTATATTTGCACCAAATATCTAAGATCTTCTCTGGAATTTTAAGTTTTCTTCAGTGCCGTATTGATAGACAATACGGATGAAGCATGTTTAGAGGTGGAATGTTCTCAGAGAGAATGACCTCTGAGGAAGGCGTCGATTTGTCCACCGTTGGAATAGGACGGTCTTTCAGGAGAAGCTGACAAGTAATAGAATGGCTGAGGAGAATAAGGCTTAGGGGAGGGTGTAAACCTATGAGGTTCCTGTTGTAGAAGACTTGCTGGTACTTCATTGATTTTGCTACCTTGCTGCTGTTGAGCCTTTCTTTCTTGTTGAGCTCTGTAGAGTTGCTGTGACTGGGCCAGAAGATTAGACTGTTGGCTCTGGAAGATCTGCTGTTGGTAGGTCGGTTGTCTCTGTTGTTGAGATTGGGTCTGGGGTTGTTGAGAGTAAGGTGTCCTGACGTACTGAGGTGAAGGTACAAATGGTCTCAGATTTTGTTGTCTCAGAGTCAAATCGCTGTTGGTCTGAGGCAGAGTTTGATATACTACGGTATTGTATTGTCCGGTGCTTGGGTCAAATACAAGCTCGGTAGTGTAGACCGGATGATTTCCTCCACTAGGACGAGATCTAGGTGTTGTGACCAAGTTGTTTTCTAATTGGAATGACTTGAGTTCTTGTTCAAAAGATTGAGAAGCAGGGGTCGGCCTATTAGGTTTCAGATATACTGGACCAGAAGTGGGCTGGACTGGAGTCGGCCTGAAAGTAGTTGCTGGGAGTGTAGAGAGGGGTCTGGGAGTAATAGAGACGGGTTGAGGTCTAGGACTTGGGGGCTGAGCTCTCAGTGTAGGTTGGGGTCTAAGTGTAGGTTGAGGTCTGAGAGTAGGTTGGGGTCTCAATGTAGGTTGAATCCTGGGCCTTATTTCCTGTTCTAGATCAGCCAAGCTCTGAGAAACAGTGGAAAGAGGAGTTACAGGTCTCAATGGAGGAGCTGGCCTCAAGGTTACAGGTCTCAAGGGTTGCTCGTCTTCTTCCTCCTCACTTCCGAGAGATGGCCTTCTGCTGGCGTAATCTTGTTCAAACAGGGTGGTTGTAGGCCTAGCTGGCTTAGGTCTAGGAGCTGGTGGAGCAGGTCTTAGAATAGGCCTCCTAGGAATGTTTGCCGGGATATTTTCTTCTCCGCTGTCAGGCAACGGTTCCTCTTCTGGTTCAATTGCATTAGGATCGCAAGGATTACCACTAACGTAAGTGAACTCCCTTTTGTTACCGTCGGGATCGATGTATCCGTATTTACCTCTGACTACGCAATCGGTACCTCTGGTTTCCTCTTTGAAAGAGCCGTCAGCAGCTTCATAACCGAAAGTAAAAGATCCGTCGTCATTAAGTTTGTTGTAATTTCTTATAGTTTGGACAGGAGGTGCCTTTGGTCCTACCTCCTGTTTTAACCTAGATTGTCTAGCTTCTCCTGTAGCCCTTCCATAGTTGTCCTGCCTGGAAACTAAAACAGGACCTTCATCGTCCTCTTGCTCAGCATAGTAGTCTAGTTGAACTGGTCTCACTCGGACTCTTCTCGGTGCATTTCCTTCGCCTGACACTCCCATCCAGCACATCCACAGACATACCTGTAACAGAAAAAAATACTTTTATTAACAACAGGTTGAATAAAATGAGTTAAGTTCAACTTTAACAATTTGGTAGTATAACAAATTTAGTATTATAAATTTGGTCACTTGCTGTATTATTAAATTATTATGCTTTAATCAAAACTTCTACATTTCTCAATTTCGTGGCTGTGTGATTAATTACGAGTTTCATAATTATTCAATATTTTAATACGTTGGAATCGATTCTTTTTTGGCAAACCTCCTTTGTAATTGTAATTATTTTATGTTAAAACTATTGAATTAATGAACTGTTGTCTTCTGTTTCGCCTTACACTAAGTTATTGTCCCTCCCACTGCTATCAAGTTTTGATGAAACTTGTAAATCTTAATTTTTTTTTGTTGTCCTGGAGCTAATTATGCAGGAATTTCTGCAAATCTCCCAGGACTGCAGTGGGAGTTTTCCTTCCTGTCCATTGTCCTTTTGTTTTACTATTTGCATTCTTCTACGTTTTTTTTCTTTCTTTTTTGTTCTTTTGTCCCTCTGTTGAAAATTCCCAGTTGAAACATATTATTTTCAAAATTGTTTATCTCTTGTTAAGCGTTTTATTTCTAAATTTTGTTAAAATGTTACTCAAGTTTGTAAAATGATCTCACAACAACCCCCCTGTTTTTTCTTTCTCTCTTTATTTTCTAATTTTATTTTCTTTTTTGAAAAGTCCTACAAAGTGATGTAGGAGTCCTACATCACTTTCTATTGTTATCTCGGAAAATAATCGACTTCAATGATAGTGGGTTCTTAGCAATAGTATTTGTGAATTTCAGAACACTTGATTAGTTTTTAACAGGGGTGCAGAACATGTCCGAACGCCCGAACGAGGTTCGGGGGAAATCGGGGTAGGATTGGGGAAATTTTGGCAGGGGAAAATGTAAATGAAAAATTAAAATAAAATTTTGGGGAAAAAATTATCTCTTAACGTCAATGACTAGAGGGGTCTGAAATAAAAATGAGACACCCAGGTGAGAGCCCTTTAAACTCGGCTTTGAAATATTATGTACTGACACCGAAACCGAAGTGAGAGCCGTGAATCGAGATGATAATCCAAACAACCCCTTCACAGGTGACACCGGTTTCAGTTTCCCTATCTTTTATAAATTGACTTTTCTTTCTTGGAATTATCGCTTATATAATTTAAGGATTATAAAGAAATATTGTATTAGTATCAGTTAGTTTTCGAATTCGGTGATCGACGTGTCTTAAGTCGGCAATTGTGTTTGAAATCAGTATATCTTGCATTTATATCAGTTATTTTCAGGGTTTTTTTGTGTGATTTTTTTTGACACTGGCAGAAAACTCTGGACGAATATAAACTGCTAAAAATTGTAAATTCATTAAGTTTTTATTATTTTTTTTTCATTTGGTTTATTATTTTCATTAAATATATAAGTGGTGAAATACTAAGTTATAAATATTTTTCTTTAATTAGGTATAGGTAGTTACCTACCTATACATATATTCTAAATTTCCGCTTTATAGACAGTGTGTAAAATAAATAAATTTGTAATTGGTTTTTATCAGATCTCCGAAGTAATTACCTGCGTACCACGTACTATAAAAATACAGGTAAAATTATAGCAGGTATATTTAAGTGCACACTGTCAACTTTCAAAAGTAAACAACAGGTGAATTGTGCGTTTTGTGAATGGCAAGGAAGAAGAGACAAACTACGTACCCAGAACCTAGACTATCAGTAGAATTACTAAGTAAACGTTACAATAAGGATACCGATATCATTTTTAGGCTGTTATCTGAATAACATCACAAAAATTGATTGGGGAAATTTTGATAAAAAAAGTATGTTCTGGGGAAATTTGGGGTAGTCAAACATATTCTGCACCCCTGGTTTTTAATACCAGTTTTTTTTAAATACTTTAACTGTACGCTTTTTCTATTCAAGTTTGTCTTTTGAAATATAAATTTAATATTCTGAAAACAAGTTTTTGCGTTATTTGTTTTCGAAGTAGGTACTTAAGGGATTTTTTGTGGTCTTAAGTTGTCTCTCGAATTAGAATTATTTTATTACATATACGCAATATTTTAACGTAAATGCCTATATCCTATATCTCTTCTATGATCATAAACCGTTACTACAATTTGTCGCAGAGAAATTGTTTAGAAAATGCGTAGGATAATATATATAATTTTGTTCCATTAAAGGCTTGTATAACCTTACGTTTCTATTTTTTAGCTTTAGGAAGCATATAAAAGTATAAAGCAATAATTTAATATTATTTTATTAACCCATTTACTTCCTTTCAAAATCCGCTTTTAATTTTAAAAAACTTTATGATACAAATTATTTCACAAATCGTGTTCGAAATATATATAAGTTGTGTTTTTATCATAAAAGGATTTAATTTTATTGTTATTTTCTTTATAATTTATTTCACAAATCGTGTTCGAACTATATAAGTAGTGTTTTTATCATAAAAAGTTTTAAAATTTCATTTTATTGTAATTTTCTTTACAATTTATAATTACTCCGATAAAAATTTGTGTAAAATTAAAAAAAATGTATATGCTTTTGGCTGGATTGCATTGCTGATGCGTAAAAAAAGCGACTTATTCGTTTACGAACAACTCTATACCATACACATGCTCGTTTCGAACTATGCCTTGTATTGGTACCTCTAACTTCATGGTAGACATATGCTTTCACCCATTAAAGGCGGAATTTTTTTTTTAGCACTTATAGGGCCGACGGCGGCCAAACTAAGGGGGCAGCTGACGCCACCTCTAGGAGACTTGATGGGCTACAGATTTACGGTTCAAAAAAGGGCTCAAATATGGTCTAGTTGGTATTTTAGCCTTCCCACCCCCTTACTACTACTACTACCATTATACTAGCACCTCTAACTTGAGCGCATTTTTTTATTACACTTTAAAACGTTATTAGCTGATAATTGTATTCTTCCTATACTCACTTCACGAAGTTTTCTCATTACAAATTATTACTGATTGTTGCGTAAGTTAACATCTTTATTTGTTCCTCCTCTTTAGGTTCCATTCAATCTCTTATTATGTTACCTAGGATTTTATATTACTTGATTCCTTGTGTGTTTCCTATTGCATAATCATCTCACCTTAAAAGTGAAAAAAAACTATCGCGATCAACAAATTAAAAAAAAAAAGTTGTGAAAAATTCTCACATCGCGTAAGAAGTTATCGAATAAGAGTTCTACTAATTTTCTCTTCCCCTACCTACTTAAACCCGAATTAGTTAAATACCACTTCACTGTCGGAATCTTCTTTGTTCTTCGAAGACGGTAGCTTAATAAAATACACTCTTGTACCACATCCTTTCACGGATCCACACCTATTGTTATAAAAAATAGTTAGGGTACTATTTTTTTTCTCTTTTCCGTTATTAGTAATGCTATGTGTTATTTAAACCTGTTATGGTTTTTTTTTTTATTTTAGTTCCATAAAATAGAAGTTAATGGTATTATCGGTTTTATTATTATTGGTACATAGTTAGGTTTAACGGACAATTACGTCGTCGAGGGCGTGGTTTGATTTAGATTTGTTTCGGTTATCTTAAAAGAATGGCGGAGTAATAAAGTTAATTAGAGAATGAGGTTGGATTTGTTATGAAATTTAGAAATTCTTTACTGATGATTCAGTATTTTGTAAGTTATTTAATCTTTATCTTCCGGATATTTTTATGCTATAACTTTAAATTGAAATGTCTCTATCATTAAAAAATATGTTACAGTGCTTATTAAACTATTTCTTGAAAAAAATCAGTTAATTTGGGTTGTTTACTGCATGTCAGAAGGCTCGCCGTTCTCTATATTATGTTACAAGGATATGTCTATTTGATAGAATTAGTCTATTTTGACAAGGATTAGTCCGTTTGACAAGGATTAGTCTATTTGACATGTATTAGTCTATTTGATAGAATTAGTCTATTTGACAAGGATTAGTCCATTTGACAAGGATTAGCCTATTTGACATGTATTAGTCTATTTGTCAAGAATTAGTCTATTTGACATGGATTAGTGTATTTGACAAGGATTAGTCTATTTGACAAGGATTAGTCTATTTGACATGTATTAGTCTATTTGTCAAGAATTAGTCTATTTGTCAATAATTAGTCTATTTAACAGGGATTAGTCTATATGACAAGGATTAGTCTATATGACAAGGATTAGTCTACTTGACAAGGATTAGTCTACTTGACAAGGATTAGTCTATTTGACAAGAATTAGTCTATTTGACAAATATTAGTGTATTTGACAAAGATTAGAGTTTAGAGTCTATTTGACAAGTAATAGTCTTTCAAAATAAATTATAGTCAAAACCATGAAGGTTTAAGAATAAAAATAAACGAAGACCATTAGTTCTACTCTAAAGTAATCCTTCGGAAATATATAGAGCGCGATAGTGAAACATGCTCTTATCTCTTATCAAGGGTAAATTAAAAAGGGAAGTTATAAAAATGATATCTTTTAAATGACGACCGGTTGATATCGATGCATTGATTTAACTGTTTTCTTAAGTTTCTATCAACTCTCTCCTGCATAAGCAACCTTTACAAAATGTGTATCTTAGAAACAAGTGAAGTTAATAACATAGGCTATTACATTACTTGATAACACAAGTTGGAAGTTAGTTACATTAAGTTATTTTATTATATAGTTGTGTTATAAAACATACGAGTGTAATAAAATAGACCTATCTGCTTATGAATACAACTATTTCCGCGTATTTGTTTGTCTCACGTATCACTGCACTTTTTACATTTCCTTCCCTAAAGGAAAATTATGACTTTTTTTTTTTTTTTATAAATTCCAGTATTCAAACAATGCTTATGATACATCGTCCAAGAAACCTGATTTTTTTTTCAATGTTCACTGATTCCATATAATGGTACAATAATAAACAATTCGTCAAAACAAGTTATAGAATAATACAGGAATGCTTATTGTAGAAGACAATGATATTTCAAACAATACCTTTAAACAGACATCTAGTATAATGTCTAATTTGTTTTTTAATTCACTCTTACATAAAAATAATTTTTTTCTGAACCAATTGTTATCATTGTTTTGAACCATATAAAATTATATACATTGGTTCCTCGATATTATATTATTGTCCTGAAATGGGGCCTAACTTCTACTGACTTTCCTGTTTCGGACAAATTACATTATAAGTAAATCATAAATTACATATTTGGTAATAAAAATCATATAGGAAAGCAATACGAAGATATTTATTATTTAGTGTAATTTTGTACTATAAATGTGAACTAAAGTGGATTTAAACTTTTGTTTTCAGTACTATTATTCCGCTCTTGACTGTAAAAGTGAACTAAAGTGTGTTTGAACTTTTGTTTTTGGAACTTTTATTCCACTCTAGACTGTAAAAGTGAACGAAAATGGGTTTTAACTTTTGTTTTCGAAACTATTATTTCTCTTAACTGTGTTTTATATTAATAGTCATTACGTTTGCACGACCGCAAAACATTTATGAATTAATAAATGTTTAATTCATTTATTAGTTGTGTGTTTAATTTTATTATCATAGATTTTTGTCCAGTAAAAATATTCGTATCTGTTGTTACTTTTTTAAGATATATGCCCGGATGATTAACGTGATGTAAAATTTATAAATTTAAGTGAGTTATGTTTGTAATGCAAATGTTTACTTCAATTTAATTAAGTATTACTGACACATTCATATACAATTATATATGTATATAATAAGTGTTTAATATTAACATATTAAAGTGCCCTTAAACAAACTCAGGAATTAATATTATTAAATTTGGTCCATAAATTTAAAGGACAAATAACTTTTAAAATAAAGATCTTTTAATGATTAAGGGATAGAAATAATCTTTACAAGTAAAAATAAAAATAAAAATAATTAAAAGTAAAAATAAGTAAGTAAAAAATAAAAATTATAAATAATCTTTAGTTTGTACTTTTTAATTAATAAGTTAGTATTAATATGCAACTATTGTACATAATAATATTTAGTGTGGTACTACAAAGAATATTTTTATTTCTTAGATTTTTAGTTAAATTGTTAATTAATTTAAATTGAACATTCCTACAATGTTGTCTTCAAATCGCTAGATAAAAATCCTGTAGCTTAAATTCACAATTGGTTTTTAGTCACGGATATTCTAAGCTTGTTAAATTTGTGGCCTAAAAAATAAAATGAAAAAAAAAATCTTTGTAACCCTTAGACCTACACATAATAATGACGTTCAATATGATTTTATTATTATTAAAATGATATTATTATTCTTTATTGTATCCTGTTCGTAGGACCTTGGTTTTATATTTACTCTTTATAACATCATTGCCTTTCGCATTTTGAAAACATTATTTTTATTATCAATGTACATTGTACACAACCATTTATCTTACTTGCTCTACTTACCTTCTTTTTTTGAACACTATATTTTATTATTCTTCTTTTTACATCCTTTGCTGTTCCACTTAAGGTGTACCTTCTTTTCTTACTGATATTTTAAAAGGTGAAGACTCACACTTAAGTTTGTGATTATTTATTTTTCTTTTCTAAATGTATATAGTTGGATGTTTTACCTTTTTTAAAAAAAACAAACTTTTATTTAAAATTTTACCTTCAGGATGTACATTTTTTTTTGTCGGTTCATCTCATATTTAATTTATACTAAAAAGTACCTACGTTTGACCTTAACCTTTTACTTACTAATTTATAGGTACAGATTTAATGGTGGAACATTAATTTCTTTTTTTTTTTTTTTTATTTACTTTTTCTTATATTTTTATTTACTTTTTTCTTATATTTTTTTTTTACTTTGGTAAAGTTCACTAGATAATTATGTTGATTTTAAACTTAATGAAATGCTATTTTTGCGGAAAAAATCTCCTTTTACAAATGTCATTCATACTTTATTTGCTTTAATAAAAAAAAAATAAAGATACAGGTAGTAAGTTCTCGTTTTCTTATTGCTCTCTCTTGCTTATTTTAAGACGACGAAAGGAAAAAAAATATATTAAAGGTGGTTAAAAATAAAATGTAATGTAATGTTAAAAATAAATACATTTTTTCTCAATTACTTGATTCAGGTGTCTTTTAAATTAATAATAAACTACACGATTACTGTGCCATTTTATATAAATAAATACATATAACTACATATTATATTATATTAAATCAAAATGTTACAGTAAAAATAGACCAGAGCCTGAATCAAGTGCTAGATTTGAAGTTAAGTAAAAAAGTATCTACCAGCTAGCATGAGACATAGCTTCCTCGCTTCATATCACGTAATTTTATGATATTTAACTTTTACGATATATCATTGTTCGTTTTTTTTTGTTTTTTTTTAGAAAATTGCCCTCTTTTTTTCAACAAAAGGATAATTATGAACTAATATTCTAATTTGATTTAAATCGGACTAGTGTCTGTCGGACAGACGGACACGAGATCAGAAAAAGTTTCCTGATATTTGAAACGGATATATGTCTTGGAATTTATTCAATTGAGAGAAAAGTTTCGTACTTTATAACGATCATAATGCTTATTTTACATGTGGTAATCTTAGAAGCAAAATATAAGGTTAGTGAAAAAATATTTTTATTTTGGCTTCTTAACACATTAGTAAAGTGTTGTAGTACATTGTACATTACGCGTCGAGTGCGGAAAGTAGCATTTTGCATGCGAGTGTGGAGTTTGCACCCGAGCAACAGCGAGGGTAGTAAAACCACACGAGCAATGCAAAATGCCGTTTTCGCACGAGTTGCGATACGTACTTTATCTACGATTGTTATATTTTAATAATAAATACAGAAAAAAATAATAATCTTCCTGTGCGTAAGTTCGTATTACTCATATGATAAAGATGACATTAATTCATTAGTTGTATTTTGTGCCGAATTAATTATTTCGGAAGGCGAATTATTCTCCTTATATTCGTCATAGTCACTTAAATCACTCATTGATTTTCACAAAAAAACTCGATATTAACAGTTACTTTTATTAAACAAACATCAAATTAGTTTTGTTAAATGTAAACAAACTCGATAATCATGTTGAAGAATTCTTCTTCTTTACCGCGCTAGAGTGGTAAAGAAGAGGAATTCTTCAAAACTATGAGACACGCATGCGCAATTAATACAGGTGAGTAAAGAATCACTCTCTACGAATCGAAACAGAGATACAATGTTTATATTACGTATCAATCGTAGATAATAGTATATTATGTTACTAGGCTGTGAAGTGAGTTTTTTCTTTACCGCGGCAATTACATTTACTGTCGAGCGAAGCGAGACAGGAAATATTGCCAAGGAATTCTATCGTACTAAGGATTTCAGTAAGAAAATAGCGCTCCTACGGAAGTTTTGATAAGCTCTTATAGTACAATAAAATTTTTTTGCGTCCTAGGACGTAAAATTATTTTTCTTTACTGCCACGAGTAAAGAAAAGATTTTTTAAGTCCACGTAATGAAAAAATTGATTTTAGCTTTGTTTTTTAGGCTGTTAAGTTACTATTTCACAGCCTACCTCGGAAAAAATATATTACCCTTTATACTCTCATTAGATATTTATTCAAATGATTAATTTTTTTTTTCACTAATTAATTATTTTTTCAAACTAATAATTATTTTTTTTAAATTTAGTACAGATCTGTGTATTAGGTAGTTTTACATACATAATTTGAAAATATCAGGATAACGTGTGTTTAAGATATTTATTACCTTATCCTGACCTGTGGACCAAGAACATTTTTTTTTAACTTTTTAGTAAAAAATTATTTTAACGTTTTTGAAAGCGTTAAAATGAAGTATTTCGCTTAGTATTTATTATAACTATATGCAGTATTAAAATTAAAATATCACATACGCTGGATGCATTATTGGTTTTTATTTTATTATTTATAAATGTCTAAATTATAAAGTTTATTACAATAATGATATATTGTAGTTTTGAGTTAAAGTTAAAAAAAAATTTATAAAAAACTTAGTCTCATTTGATAATAAGGAGACATCATTTATTATTATTTTTTCTTATTATAAACAAGTAAACCATTTAATTAGTTCTTATNCATTTAAGAATTAATATAAGTTTTGTGTTTAATTATATTATCATAGATTTTTTCCCTGTAAAAATATTCGTATCTGTTGTTACTTTTTTAAGATATATGCCCGGATGATTAACGTGATGTAAAATTTATAAATTTAAGTGAGTTATGTTTGTAATGTAAATGTTTACTTCAATTTAATTAAGTATTACTGACACATTCATATACAATTATATATGTATATAATAAGTGTTTAATATTAACATATTAAAGTGCCCTTAAACAAACTCAGGAATTAATATTATTAAATTTGGTCCATAAATTTAAAGGACAAATAACTTTTAAAATAAAGATCTTTTAATGATTAAGGGATAGAAATAATCTTTACAAGTAAAAATAAAAATAAAAATAATTAAAAGTAAAAATAAGTAAGTAAAAAATAAAAATTATAAATAATCTTTAGTTTGTACTTTTTAATTAATAAGTTAGTATTAATATGCAACTATTGTACATAATAATATTTAGTGTGGTACTACAAAGAATATTTTTATTTCTTAGATTTTTAGTTAAATTGTTAATTAATTTAAATTGAACATTCCTACAATGTTGTCTTCAAATCGCTAGATAAAAATCCTGTAGCTTAAATTCACAATTGGTTTTTAGTCACGGATATTCTAAGCTTGTTAAATTTGTGGCCTAAAAAATAAAATGAAAAAAAAAATCTTTGTAACCCTTAGACCTACACATAATAATGACGTTCAATATGATTTTATTATTATTAAAATGATATTATTATTCTTTATTGTATCCTGTTCGTAGGACCTTGGTTTTATATTTACTCTTTATAACATCATTGCCTTTCGCATTTTGAAAACATTATTTTTATTATCAATGTACATTGTACACAACCATTTATCTTACTTGCTCTACTTACCTTCTTTTTTTGAACACTATATTTTATTATTCTTCTTTTTACATCCTTTGCTGTTCCACTTAAGGTGTACCTTCTTTTCTTACTGATATTTTAAAAGGTGAAGACTCACACTTAAGTTTGTGATTATTTATTTTTCTTTTCTAAATGTATATAGTTGGATGTTTTACCTTTTTTAAAAAAAACAAACTTTTATTTAAAATTTTACCTTCAGGATGTACATTTTTTTTTGTCGGTTCATCTCATATTTAATTTATACTAAAAAGTACCTACGTTTGACCTTAACCTTTTACTTACTAATTTATAGGTACAGATTTAATGGTGGAACATTAATTTCTTCCTTTTTTATTTATTTAATTTTTTCTTATATTTTTATTTACTTTTTTCTTAT
>KZ651079.1:250614-269307 GCA_001010745.2 Gerris buenoi | reverse complement strand
TAATTAATCGGGCGTCTAAATTAAAAAAAACCGAACTTTCTCTTGTTGATTTTTAAAACTTCTTATCCGCCTTTCACTTTTTTTTGTAATAAAATTATCATAGATATAGTTAAATGTGTGATTTAAACATGGTATAATAGTAGGATAAATTATAGCTTGTATGAAGAAGCTAATTGAAATTGATAATTTTAATAGGTTAGAAGAGTTATTTATTGCATATCCATTTATCTATAACTAAAATGTTCTAAATGAAGAACTAAATTTCTACTGTTCGTTTATCTAGTAAATTTGTAATGATCATGATCAGGGCTGAGAACAAATATCAATTCTTTTTTCAAAAATATAATTAAGCTAAAAAATATCCCTTGATGGAGATATAACTGAAGACAGACAGACGAAACATTTTTTAAAAACCACTTTTTTCCTCAAAACCTTTTTGGAACTTCTAAACGTGCAAATCAATTAAAATATAATATTCCCGCCGCCACAATACTTTCTTTTTATATGAGATAGTAAAAAAAATGTGATTTTAAAATATAATATCTACGAATGTTGGATTTTAATAATAAATGTAGAACATTTTTTTTTTTTAAATAACTTCCTGTATGTAAGTTTGTATTTCTCTTTTGATAAAGATGATATTAATTCATTTGTTGTATTTTGTGCCGAATTAATTATTTCAGGGGGAATATTATTCTCCTTATTTTCGTAATAATCACTTAGATCACTCGTTGTTTTTCACTAAAAACACTCGATATTAATAATTACTTAAACTAATTAAACAAACATCAAAATAGTTTTGTTAAATGTAAACTGACATGCTAATCGTGCTCTAAGATGAAGAATTCTTCTTTTTATCCGCACTAGTGCAAAAAAGAAGAATTATGAACGCGCATGCGCAATGAATACAACTATGAAAAGAATCACTTTCTACTAATCTAAACAGAGATATAATGTTTATATTTTGTATCGATCATAGATAAAATATATTATACTATACTTTATTTCTCTATGATTTTGATAATTTTGATTGATATCTGTGGCGAATAATCTAGAGTCGTTTCTAACAAACTATATAAAACTTAAGTATTTTGTAGTGCGCAGATTTCAATTGTATTATTTTAATATATACTTATTATGTTACTCAAATATATAGTTGTAGTGAGTAATGATGTGTGTTGTTTATCTAATTCAATATATTCTCGAGTAATATTTTCACTTTTCTTTCCCGTTTATTGTTTCCGTTTACTCATCATCTTTTCATATCTTTCTTCTTCTGTAGGTAGCTACTGCTTTCTTTCTATAATATATTTACGTGTTTTATTTTCTATTCTTTTAGTAGTGAGATGTAGAAACAGGTGGATTGTTTCGGTGCGTTCAAAGCGACGCAGGTCGTTAGGCAAAGCGGAAGTACAGGTTCCTAGGTCTAGCGTAACGGACCACCGACAAGGTGACACTTTCCTAGGCACAAGGAACTCGTCGTCTTGACTGTTAAGTAGATCCCAGTAATACTTGTAAGCGTTACGTTTTCGTCTTTTGTATATGTTACCAGTTTTGGGAGACAAAAAAAAAACTGAAGTCAAAACTATTAGGCGTCATTTATTTCCTGACACTATTCTATTGTGATCTGTGTATGGTGTATATGTGTTTTGGATCTTGCATCTTTGCAAATTCTATTATACTCGTCTTAAAGTTAGAGTTTAGAGTTTATACTCCTTTTAGGCTTTGGAAAGAAATATGTTGGGTGAAATAGTACGTTCTTATTAATTTTTTACCAATTTAAACATCTAATTAATTATCTACTACTATTGCTTCCTTAATTATTTCTTCTTATCAAAGGTGTCCAAAAATTAACGCAAGATTTGAATTAAATAGAAAACACAGTTTTTAGTCTTTAGATTGTTATTTTTTATTGAATCATAAAGTACATAAGATTGGGTTATTTGTGGAATAATACATAGGGCAAATGGCCTCCGTACGGCTTTGCTGGCCATGTGTACTCTTTTTTTTGAAAATTTCCATGGCCATTTTGCATAAATGTGGCTGAATTTCGTTTCATACAGCGTTTAATTTCCTCCTGTAATGCACGGGGTGGTTGTGCTCTTATTGACATAGATCTTTGACTTCAAGTAATCCCATAAAAAGAAATCCAATGGTGTTAAATCACACGATCTAGGGAGTTAAATTAAATAAATACATTAATAAATTTATCGTGTTTAATCACGTCCAATAATAATAACACGTTGCAGGTTGCTGTATCGTGTAACCCTCCATTTTTACTAACGCTAAACTCTGAGCTGTGTAATTGATTTTTTTCAGGGTTGCCAAAAATTTACTGCACAAATGGCGGTAAATTCAAATCTTGCGTTAATTTTGGGACACCCTATATTAAATAACTTTTATTTTAATTCGTAAATTGTTATTTTAACAACCTTTAAACTCTCCGAAATTGTTAAACCCTTTTATGATTTTACGCTTAATTATATTTGTTTTATCTTAATTTCTTATTTTCTCTATAAACGCAAGATGTGTTAATTAGTGGCATTTTAAGATTTATACTAATTGATAATTGAGGATCTCTTGATTAAGACAACAATTAAGTAGATTATATCTTTTCACTCCAGATTACATTTAGACTAAATTCCTGTTAATTTAATTAGTTTTTTTGGATCTATACAACGATATGTATCTCTTCTATAGTCTTTTCTTCCCTTAATTTAATTAAAGATATGTACTAAGAACCATAGGTAACTTAAGATTACGTGTAAAGAAAGATAGTTTAGATCGTTTAAAAAATGGTTGCTGTGGATTCTGAGATTCACCAAACCTGGATGAAATATATCCAGTTAAATAGTAACTTCATCAATATTACTTAAAGAAGAATAGAAAAAAAGCTAATTAGTTGTAAACTATTAATCATACAGAAAAATCAATTAAATTTTCCTTTTCTTATGACTTATGACAAATTCACATGATACTTTTACAAAGAAATAAAATATTTCTTTGTATTCATCTCTAAAAACAAGCGTGCGTTTTTAATTATTATCTCAACGCATTTTTAATAAATTAATATTGATTAAAAAGCCATACATTTTTTTTTTAAAAAAAAGAGGTCATGAACACTTTAAAAAAAATTGAATTGTATACCTTATATACGCTTATGAAAAGCTTTTTTGTGTTTATTTGTTAAGGCCTATAATACTGTGTATAATAATTTGTGTACGCTTATATGTGTGAGAGAATTTACTGATTTTCTATTGTTTGTGTAAGTTTCATTCCCTTTTTTTTACTTATTTACAATGAGTAAAATTCAAAATGCTTTTTTTTTCCATCTTCAATTGTGGCTTATCAAGTCTTGTTAGAGCACGATATTCTTTTTTCTTCTTTCCTCTATTTTTTTCCTCGCTTCATTTTCTTATTAAGAAACTCTTTCGGTCACATAATCATAAAAAAACCTCAAAGAACTAATATAATAAGATTTCGAAATTCTTTTAGTATTTTTTTGTTATTTATTTTTCTTTGTATTTTGAATACTATTGGAGAAAGAGGATTTTCTGTAGAGTGTGTGAATTATATTTCTTTGTACAAAAGTCATGAGATATATCTAGGATATGATATTAGTAAGTTCAATACTCTAAACTCATAGAGGGTTGTATGTTTCAACATGCATACTGCATTTTTTTTATTTGTGTTATATATATTCTTATTATTATTTTTTTTTCCTAGGAATAATGACATTTTTACGTGTTGGTTGAAATATTCATTTCATAAGAATGTAAAATATATTTTTTGTACTTCAAACAAGTTCACTTGTATATATATAGTTGATGTTTAAAAAAAATCTATTAACTAATTTAAGAAATAAGACTGGGAATATACAGGAAAAAAAGCTAAAAAATGGTATCTTATGTTTAATTAAGTCATATGTATAGGTTCTTTCGAAATTCCTTTTCTATTGAATTCATATAAAATATAATGTGCAATCTATTTTCTAATGATGAATAAAGTCGTTTTTAGTAATTCTGATTTTGAAACGTTTAGATACGATTAAATAGATCATGGAAATGTCGCTGTTGGTTTCACTAAATAAATTTATTAAGTAATCTTAAAAAATCTTTAACTACTCAAAAAAGGAATACTAAAAAAAATAAAAAATATGGATATAAACTTTCAAGCTCACAATTGCTTGAGCTTTGACCGTATAACGCTGTGACTGATAAAGCTCCCAAACGAACTTAGCCTGACCATTAAAATTTTCTAATTTTCTAAAACTTTTTTTTTCTACGAGCTAAAATTATCGAACTACAAATCAGTATGAATGTACTGTATGCAGTATATTTACTCATGACGATGACTTTAGTATTATAGTTGAGCGATTTATTTTGAATTTGGTATACGTGTTCCTTTTTACAATGGTAAGACTAAGTTAGAGATATTTTTATCCGTCAAAACGTTCACTTTCAACCCATCGTGAAAACTGGAGTTTAAAATTTCAAATTGTAATTTTACGACGGGATATGATTATTGATTATATATTTATTTATTCTTTGAGACAAGACCTATTTTCAGTAAAACCAACAGCGACACTGCAGTGAAGTGTTGAAAGAAGTGATGAATGCGATGAAGGTGCAATGAAGTGATGAATGCGATGAAGATGCAATGAAGTGATGAATGTGATGAAGATGCAATGAAGTGATGAATGCGATGAAGATGCAATGAAGTGATGAATGTGATGAAGATGCAATGAAGTGATGAATGCGATGAAGGTGCAATGAAGTGATGAATGTAATGAAGATGCAATGAAGTGATAAATGGAAAAATCGGCAAATCTATTTAATCGTATCTAATCGTTTTAGAAAGAGAAAATATAAAATAAAAAAAATATAAATACAAAAGATGTTGCAAATTGTATCCTCTACATTATTGAAATATGTAAACAAATAACAAATTTTGCTCTCCGATCCCTAGTAACAGAGATATTAAGTAAAAATATAAAATTTTCTGACTTTTTTCAACATAGCTCTACTCGTACAAGTCTTTCAAAGTTGCTAACTTGGTTTCTTACTATTGGTTTAGGTCGTAACAAATGTATAAAATAATCATAATTACTTTTACAAGGTTGGATGTATAAAATGACTGGCCTAAAAGCTTAAATTAGCAATATGACATTTTTTTCTGTTCTTCTAAATGGTTTTGCCTTGACAAATAAAAGAAGTTAGTAGGAAAGGTTGTGGTAATATAGTAACGGAGTATTGAGAGTGAGAGTGGTTGAGTTATGAAAGTGACAGTATGTGGTCAGCTGGTTCTTAATGAAAGTTTATATATTTCACTGGTCAGTGCCCTCTCATATTGACTGCATACTATAAATACCTTTCATTATCTTGATTACCTGCCCAAAAAAACACTTCATGGAAATGAGAACCGTTCCAATTAAAATGTTAGAATACAAAAATCATTAACTAGAATAGAAACGGTTTAAAATGATGATCCTTGGAAAGGTTATATGAGATGTAAACACGATTTTTTAAATTACTTAATTAAGTTAACCGTTGTCACGAACAATATGTAAACAATATAAGTATATTTATCATATGTCCTGAAAATTGAATGTTTAAAATTTATGTATGATGTATCGAATGCCTTCCATTTCTGTAGTAAATTGTTGTCTTTCTGATATTCTGGGACTTTGTAAGACATACAGTTAAACGTTATATTGTTACTCATAATATAGAAACACTATTTATTCTATTTTATTTATTTATAATTATTATTATTATTTTATTTTATTTACTTTTTTACCATTAATTAGTCTTAAAATTTAGTACGATTACACCGACGTTATCCTGTTTGCTCGAAGAACTAGCTAACAATAGTAGCTGAAACACAAAAAATTATAGGGCAGTTTTATCATCCTCTTTTTGTCTCTAACCTGTTTTTAAGGTAGTTTCGGTTTAATTATTAATTATTATTATCTAAGTGTTTTATATGATTCTACACATTTAAACTCAGATTTTAACTATGTCTTAGGACAGAAGAAATTTTCGCCTAGCAAAAAGCGACACTAAAAATGTGATGCTATTAAATATTGTACTCGGAAGTAAGAATATAACAGGATGTAGATCAGTTTTCTCATTTTAGTACTATATTTTAACAATAGAAGCGCTGGAGTGGAGTATATAAATATAGAACCAGTAAGGTAGTAGGTAACTAGAGGTAGCTCGATTTTCACTTTTTAGTTCTAAATTTTGCCAATAGGAGCGCTCCATGGCAACTGTCTTCAGAGGGGGAGGTGTAAAGGTTGGCTACACTGGATTCAATGCCCAAAAACAAATCCATGATTCAATGTTTTTTTCATACATTGGTGAAAATTTCAACACTGTCTTATCTCTGATTTTTTTTACCCTTAAAATTTGCATTTACCAATCCTAGGTTATTTTTTCTTATCAATAGTGACATTATAAGTTGTTTATTAATTAAAACATTAAGTCTCTATAAATTGACTATTCTGGCGTCAAGTACTTACCTATAGTAAACTTATTTCTGCTACCTTTAAATCTAAAGAAATTGTTTTTAAATTTGTCTTTTTGGCTCAGGACTCAGGAAATCGCTTGAATTGTTTTTAATTGAGATCCACCTCTAGAACTTAATAGATTAGACGTTTTTAATTATTCTCAAATACAGAATCCCACTAAAAGTGTCAAAGAGTTTTTTTTATTATTACTTATTTACTATTTAGTATTTTGTAAATGTTTTGTCTTTCTTCTTCTTGGGAAGCAGGATCGTCTTTCCCATTCATTTAGATCCGTTAACAGTTCATCAATGAAATCTCTACGCACCTAACTGCTTCCCTGGTCATAAGTGCCAAGGCCAATAAGAATCGAATGTTTAGGAACGTTTGTAACATCGAGCTCAATTCATTCACACCTTTTAAACCCCTCTAAATAAAAAACAACAACAATTAACGCTTTCAATTTCAATGAAGAACAATCAAACACAAAACATACGAAATACAAACTGATGTTTGGGATAAATCTGGATGCAAACATTCTCTTAAACCATTTGTCAATACGTATTGCTACACACCAGAAAAATGTTTCCATTCTTCTAGGAATGACGATTATTTCTATCCAAATATATCCAAAACATCAGAAATTACATATTTTCAACTTTTATTTATTACTGGTCTCTTTTGAAAACGTTTAGTTATGTTTATTATGGGTTGAGAAAAGTTAATGTATTGAGTTTGACACAAAAATTGTTTTTAAACATTCACCTATTACACTTTATTGACACTCGTGGGGAGTTAGATCTGTATAGTTTTTTATTCTTTGATAATAATTGATACTTTCAAAAAATAGTCTTAATATGGCACGCGGTACACAGTTTCTTTGCATCCTATCATGTATTTTATTGATGTTATGCTTTTACAGTCCTTATTGTCTAATTTATTTGATTGTTTC
The DNA here is from genome assembly GCA_001010745.2 of Gerris buenoi. NCBI lineage: Eukaryota > Metazoa > Arthropoda > Insecta > Hemiptera > Gerridae > Gerris > Gerris buenoi. The sequence goes on along the minus strand of KZ651079.1, from coordinate 261,847 downwards.
TCCCTTCTTTTTTAATCTGTCGAAATTGTTTTGTTTTTTTACTAATAAAAATATCAATTTTGCAATATTTTTAATGCGTGCAGGAGGTTGAAATTAACCTGAACTATCTGCGGGCTAGTTTCGACAAACCAACCAAATTCCTTAAAAATCAGCTGAGTTCTATTAAAGATAATATGATTGTGAATAATTGTATGCTTTTGTGCACCTGAAAGAAAAACAAATGGTTGTAGAAGGTTGAAACTTAAGTGGGACCGACAATGGGCTATTTATGACCTACCATCCTAATTTCATTACAATCGGACGAGTCTCTGTCGGTCTGTCGCTGAATTTTTGCGAACCCAACATACATCTAAAACTACACCTTCGATTTTAATGAAATTTAGATGCTAGATCACAATTATCTCATTGTTGGTCCCATATACTATAAGTAGTCCCATATATAATAAGTAGCCCTTTCCAAAAATTTTGAACTAGTTGTGAGCTAGAGTGGTTTGTCTAACCACTTCTAAACACCTCTTACTTTTAGGGAGGGCTCCTAATTATTAAGTTCCAAATTTTTATTAATTTCATCTCTTTAACCCACTTATTTCTTAAGTTACATTGTAACTTAATAATAATAATAATAATAGGAGATTTTGACTCTTGTCGGTTCGGTGCAGCGGAATGCAATGCATACATTCTTACTCATCCAAGGACTTGATGCATCCCGTTGGATATATTCCAGCTATTCCGTTCTAATAACTATTCTGAGTCAAGGTCTTCACTCATTATCATCAGACCAAACCTAATATAATCATTTAATTATTTATAAGACATAGACAGGGGTGTGGTTTATACAATAGTCAATAATTTCTCGACTCCTCTTTTGTGAAATATATTCCTACAAACAATTATCATAAGAAGATTAATACTATATTTATTTTTACGTCAGTGATTATTAATAAATGCAAGATAAAAAGAACTTTTTACATACTACGTTTTTAAATTTTCTGTCATAAATCATAAATTTGAAACCTGTCAAAATAAAGATTGTAAATATGGGACATGCCAAAACAAATAAAATAACTTTGATGATTTTTTCCGAACTAACTTTCCAAACAGCACAATTTATTGAAAACGAATTGAATTTTGCTGAAAGATGGATACAAGTATCAAAATAATGCATTGTAATCGTGTTCTGAGCTATTCTAAAAGTTTCAAATGTCTAGCTACTCGGGAAGTTAGTTAAAAATCGATTGCAAGATTTGTACTGGACAAACAAACAAGAAAGCATGCTGATAAAAACGTAGTAAAATACATTTGTTAAAAGTTATATTAAAATTGTATTCAATGAGAAGTATTATCTAAAATATTTCATAAAATAAGTAATTTTAAGTTTTTTAAGAAAGCAATTGTGGAAAGAAATCATATGTAAACGTAAACATAGTTGTACTTCTATAGATAGTTACTCCCCTATGCGTTTTTAGAATATAAATGACTTTTACTATTAATAACTATTAACACATCTGATATTATGGGGAGTAACAGTCTAAAGAAGTCTATTCAACAGTCTATTCCGAACACCCTCTATATTTTCTTTATTATTTTCGTCTATTATTATTAGATTAGACTCCTTTATTTGTAAAAATTAATTATAAGGACAGCTCCTTTTTTTTATTTTTACAAAATCACTACTTAGCTGAGGATTATGTCTATTATTAATAATAATAATTATAAATTTCATTATTTTTTACAACTTCAAGATTTTCCGAAAGTAAATTAAATTTGAAATTAGGCAAATTCAAATATTTTGAAACTATTATCTGGTAAAGCTTGTTTTCTATAAGGAATGTCTTTTAAATAATGTTTGGATGTTCTATATTCAGAAAACTTCTACAGATGCTAAATACTAAATTGTAAACTTGTTAGTGTGGATTACGTCTTACCTATTTGGGAACCGAACTCAGAATATTTAATCTTTTTTAATCTCTCAAGCCTCATTACACTTGAAGCAGTTTTCAAAATTAAATCTATTTAAAATCTTAACTCGATATTCACAATATTTACAGTAACATTTGCGAAATGTTACTTCTATACGTGTAATTTTGTCTCCCTATTATATAACTTAGTATTACATGATTGATATATGTTCTATGTATATAATTACATACACTTTAAAAAAAATCCCGTTACAAATACATTTAGTTTGTAACTAGTGAAAATAAAACTGTATATTATTTTCTACTGTTTAACTATATTTTAAATGGTTCATATTTAAAATAATATTCTTTCTGGACATAATTACCGTTACTATTTACGATTATTTCCTTCAGTAAATGCTAAAAAAAAAGAACTTGCAAGCATAATTAATTCGACAATAAGTAACAAAGTGAACAGAAAGTTAATAGTGACTTTGAAACAAAAAAAAAAAATAAATAAAAAATAAATGTATAAATAAAAATGTCCACTTATTACGTTATAGGTCAACCACATTTTTTTTTCTTTCCACTTATTTTTTTAAGTTTTAAAAATAAAATCCATTATTGCTTTTTACATTTTTTTTTCTCTTTATTTATGTTTTTGATTTGTCGAAGCTGTAACTCTACGAATTCATGTTTGACTACTTTCATTTTTAATACAGGGTTGAAATAAAATGTTATTACAAAATAAATGTACCAGCATTAATTTACTAGAAGACATAATATATAAGAATATTTATCGTCAAATGGAACTTGTTATTTGTTAAAAATTATATTATACTTTTACTCCACTTAAGATGGTCCTTTTAGTATCTCCAGTGAAAGTGACGATACTTGATTTCGAGGAAAGTGTTAATAGTCCTTATTTTTAAAATCCAGGGTTGAATGTAATGAAATTATAAAAAGTAGCTATAAAAGATAATAAAATTAAGTTTGAAGTTGATTAGTGAAACAGTGTCTCTTCACAATAACTGAATAAGATCGAAGCTAAACCGGCTTTGAACCGTAAGTGATCATCATATAAAAATCTGGTTTCGCTGTAATGAAGCTATTTTTAAAAGACAGAATTTTACTGCTTTACTTTACTATAGAATTATTTTAAATCAAATTATAATTATTATTAACTACGGGAAACGTACAGTGAAAAATAGACTCCAGCGCCGGGATTTGAACCACGGGCCTCTAAATGTTGGAGTTGGTAGAGCGCTAGATTGGTAATTTAGAGGCCCGTGGTTCAAATCCCGGCGCTGGAGTCTATTTTTCACTGTACGTTTCCCATAGTTAATAATAATTATAATTTGATTTAAATTAAAATTTAGATGTTCCGTAGTATCACTACCAAAAACGTAAAAATGAATATAGACTTACTTCACTGCTCGATTTTTAATAAAGCTATTGTGAAAAGACAGACGTTTACTGCTTTACCTCAGTCTAGAATTATTTCAATACTCAATTTTTAATGAAGCTATTGTGAAGAGACAGTATTTTACTGCTTTACCTCATTTTAGAATAGTTCACTGTTAAATATTTAATAAAGCTATTGCGCAAACGAAGAGACAATATTTTAATGCTTTACCTCAGTCTAGATTTTTTTACTGCTCGATTTTTAATAAAGCTATTCTGAAGAGACAGTATTTTACTGCTTTCCCTCAGTCTAGAATTATTTCATTGCTCATTTTGTACTAAAGCTATTGTGAGGAGACAATAATTTACTGCTTTACATCACTCAATATTTACTAAAACAATTTCGTAGACATAGACACAATATTTTAATGCTTCACATAAGTAGAAAATTATTTCACTGCTCATTTTGTAATAAAGCTAATGTGAAGAGACAGTATTTTACTGATTGACCTCATTCTGAAATTGTTCCACTGCTTAATTTTTAATAAAACTATTGTAAAGAGGCAGTGTTTTACTGCTTTACCTCAGTCTAGATCTATTACACTGCTAAATTTTTAATAAAGCTATTGTGAAGAGACAATTTTACTGTTTCACCTCATTTTAAAATTATTTCCATTTTAAAAACTATGTATAATTTAACGAATATGAGTCTATATCTCAAATCTTGTGTGTCACTACTAAGTAAAAGTGCAATTTAAATCTGCAAAAAAACTCAATGTGAAATGTACATAGATATAAATAATGTTTTTAATTTAGATTTCAGGGACACCTAGTTATTGTTGATAAAAAAATTCTACTCATTATTTAAAGGTTTTAATATTATATAAGTCACTTGTTTAATCTATATACGGAGGCATAGTCAGGGTTTTTAATTAGTTAACAAATAAGTTATTATGTTTTTTTTATTTACATTATAACCTGATTTAAATCTTTATAACCTATTCTAAGATATTTTATCCTTTCAAAGTTTACTTGTTCTATACATTGAATGTTACCTTGTCAAGGTCGTTCAATTTATCATAGTTGTTTCTCGGAACAGAGAATTTTTCTAACAGTTCTCTCAGGATATATTGTTAGCTATACAATGTTTTTATATCGCACACATTATGTATACTTGAGTGGATGATGTCGTGACGTTAGAACGAAAGGTCAGCTCTTCCCCATTGCTAGTAGAGGTCATGACCCTTCCATCCTAGACTAACCACTGTATTCATCCTGGTTTTCTAATGAGGATATAGATGAATGTCGTTTATTTATTTAATTTTTGCTACTTACGGTTTGGTTTTTATTGTATACATATTTTATTTGGTGTTACAGAATAGGTATCGTGTTTTTTTGTAGCTTTATGTAAAACATAAAACTTTTCTTATCCTTGGTTGCAATTAGTTTTTATTTTATTTTATTTTTTTTTTAAATATATCATCTGAAAAAACGTTGTCAGGGTGTATTGAAAACGATCTCAATACGGTTACTGTTTTCAACTAATGTCTGTTCATGACAGTATTAAGTTAAGTCTTGAAAATATTTGGATACACTTCTGACGTCATTATAAAACAGCTGATTTTGACTCGTAATAATTATGATGGCTGTGAGAGAAGGTTAAGTTTGTTTGTGTACGGTCGAAGAATCAGGTTACCCAGGAAAGAAACATGAAACTGCGCATGCCCTAATAATATCACAATACAGTTAAGGTGTTTATATGTTACTGTATGTGTGTTTATATACAGTAGATACAGTACAGATTTTTGGTATATTGGCCTTGAGATGGACTAGATTAAATACGGTGAGTTTTCATGGAAAGATACAACATTGAGATCGGGATCGTTTTCAATATATTATGGAAACGTAACTAATAATAACAATTGCTTGGAGCAATTTCAGATTATTTTAGGAATAAAAGGTTATGTTTGTACGGTTGAAGTGTCAGGTTGCCCAGGAAAGAAACATGAAACTGCGCATGCCCTGATAACATCTCAATACAGTAACAGTAATGAGTTATAAAAATTTCCCTCTTCCTTTTGGAATAACGTAAGTTTTAAATTTGATTTATCTTTCTCATTTTCTTATCATAAATAAATTGAATAATGTAAAAATATTTACTTTATCCTATTTCTAATCACGATAAAGAACAGGCTTAAAATCAAACATTCAATAACTAAAACCGCAAGAATAAATCTAGTTAATAATATTTTATTTCTTTCGCTAAAAATTTAAGAAGGAGAACCGCAAAAAAATAAAAACTTATGCAAATCAAAATAAATAAAACAATAAATTATATATTTGCTAAGGTTCAATTACATAACTGATTTCATTCAAATGTGTTACGGTAGGTTTGTTATTGTTATAAAAAGATGAATGGATCTGAGATCTGAGTAATTCGGTTATAAATGCGTAGCTGTATCAATACTATTGTATTTATGGTAAACACTTCATGGTCCCATGAACTGTTTATTTCCATTGAATAACACTCTGAAGTATTTTAATTCAATTTTACGGTACTCAGCTTGTTGATTAAGTTAACTAAACGATTGATAATTAAAGGTATAAACTTTTAAAAAGAATGATTTATGTATTATTTGTTAGTTTAATCAAACAAAATATATAATCATAGGTTTCTTTCTTTATTGAAGCGTTAAATTTGATTTATAATAATGTTTATTGTTAAACAATACAACTTCAAAAATATCCTATGGACTTTTTTAAATGCTTTTGAATAGTATTAAAATCCAAGGGCATTTCCCTAATGATGAAAAATAATCATTCATTTATCAAACCCTGACTATAATTTTTAAGCTAAACCCTGTTCACGTAGGTAGTATTAGATTATTTTGATTGGTATCCATCTCTCAAATCCATTATCAGATCGTAATTTTTAACTTAAAACTAATATCTATAATTCTTTACCATCAATAAGTAATATTACTTTAATAGAATAATAGAAATGGAAAGCCTGTCCTCTAATCATATGTTTACATATGTCACATATGTTATTGTAGGTGTATGTGTGTCATATGTTATCATATGTTAATATTACTTTATTGTTTATTTGTTCAGTTGTTCAGTTATTCATTATTCAATTTTAACATCAGAAACCATTATTTAACTGGGAACGAGAGGAATGCTAGATCAGCCAAATTTAACAGCCATGGTCAAGATAATATCAAATAATTCGTGATTGGTGATTACAACTCAGATATTGTTTGTTGAATTCTGATATTAGAGCTACATTTATAATAACTCACAAAACTTAGTTAATTATGATTTGTGAAAATCCCATTTCCACTGTTACCCATATTTTCACATTTTTAGTTTAAACTTAAATAATAAGCTCCGGTTTTATCACAATCAGCTGATATAGACGAAAACTTCAAAACAAACCCGAATAATGTCGGAGCTATAGAACAAAAGAAGGAGCTACAATCCTCTGCTGTAGGTACATTTGTCGTAAATATAATTTTTAAAATTGAGTAAGTGTCCGATTTGTTATTGCCAAGCTATGGTAACCACATTTATTCCAATAATAATAAATGTTTGTTTTGATTTGTTGGTCTTCAAATATATATGTAATAACAAATTATATTATCTAAATAATTTACTTAATTAATTTTTTCTTAATATAAAATTAAGCCTGTTGCCACGGGCCAAGTGATTTTATAATTTAAAGTATCTATAAAAAAGAAATATAATAACAATAATACAGTAATTTTAATTCAATAAGTGATTTAAAACGATGGGGAAAAATGTTAATATCAAATATCGGAAACGTTATTTCTCAGTAAGAATATTTTTTTATCCACTATTTATGTATTAAAATTTCAACAATACATCTTTGTTTATGTATTGCTAGTATAATACATATATATGTTTTTTTTATATAATACAATGAAGGTAGGAAAGGCACGAAAGAATAAGATTGGGAAAAAAACAAAAAAGAAAGATTATTTAACGAAGATCTCTACAGGCTACCTCCTGCGTCTTCCTGAATCCCGGATCCTAATTCCCACCCTTTCTCAGATTTTTTCTCTAATATCCATATCTTTTATTAATTAATAATATACATTAATAATTCAATTAATTTAAAAGATTCTAAACAATGAAATAAATATGATAAATGATATATAGCGTTTAGTATCGATGTATACATTTGATATCGATACATGTAATAATTATTAAAAAAATATTCTAAATTTTAGGGATTTTATTTTTTATTATAAATTTCCTTTTTAATTAGATAGAATAATTTTCAATATAATGCAATTAATTATATAATGAAAATGAAATATCTGTCATCTTTTTATTTTAAAATTATAAGAATATTAGTTACAATAATTTGTATTATTATTTGTTTTGTCATCAACACTGGAATGAGCGTTGTCGTTTTCTGATTGGCCTGAAACAATTTGAACAAGCCACTCACTATTCGTTTGGTTTTTCTCGCGTTAAGTTTCTTATTGTTAATAAGATTTGTTTATATTCTTTTGTGAATTGTGTTTAAATTATTGTTTATGACCTGTGTAAATTGTGATTTTGTGATTAATTTGTCCAGTGTAGTTTATATTTATAAGAAAATAACGTGTGCCTAAATAATCTAGTTTTTTTTAAACATAACAACTTGCGTGCTTAAATCGCAAGTTCTTAAAATGATATTTTAACCTTATTGTTCGTTTTATCTTACAGTTTAATTGTTCGGTACTTCTAATACATACTTCAAAGGATGTAATTGATCGGTACTAATGCGATCGTATCTTATTGAGTCATCTTCGTCGAAAATTTCAGGTAAAGATCTCAAATTTCTATATTGTGATAATTTCTTGCTAATCTATCTGAATAATAATGTAATGCTTCTTAATTTTAGATTCTCTTTGAAACATTTTACTGAATTCTTAATAGGTAAAACTAACATCGATGTTATTTACATTAATCCATTTCACATCTGTTTAAATTACATTTTGATTTTTATGCTCTTTAATTTTATCAATATATTTGTTAATCTGTAGACATTTAAATTAATTTAGCGTTTCTTGAGGACACAAAGAACTAATTTTGTGTGAACCCCCTGACGTTTTAAACTTACATCAAGGAATCATTGTGAAAGAGAATTTCTTTCTTTCTTAAAGGAAGTCAACAATGGAATAATTAGCAACATGTGTAAATTTTGCATTCTTGAGACAGGATATATTTTACTTCGTTCATGCTGCAAAGGAATGTACTAAATATAATAATTAATTTAAAGTTTAGTAATTTTTCTTATTCTAAATTAATTGTTTATCAATCTAATAACATATTATACGAGACCTAATTTCGTCTCATCTACACTAATTTTTACAAAAAAAAACTTTATGAACTATTAATCTATAAATCATTGGCACAGTTCTTAGTGCCTTAAAGAATAAAATTAAAAAAAGTATCTCAAAAAATTAACTTTAATCTCAGTTGAAGATAATTCTTCTAAGTTTGTACCTTTGATACTTATGGATAATATTTAATAGGATCTTTGAAGGTGAGTAAAATAACAAATAGTTAATTTTGAATGTAGGTTATATTATTTCACCCATTACGGGCATCATCAGACATGGCTATGATAGTGTATAAATACAATTACATATTTTTTCTTTTACAATTTAAAATATTTATAATAAAAAAGTTTTATAAAATAACACATGATCATCTGAAAAGATCTCCTATTAAATATTATCCATAAATTAACTTTAATAATAATTATACTTATTCCTGATTTCAGATGTTCTCGTTGACTGGTCAATTTTTTTTGGATGTTATGATAAAATGTTCGTTTGAATAATAACTAGAGAATTAAAATATCATTAGTGATGACTTCATTTGGAATTAGATGTCTTTTAGACATGTAATTAGTCATTTTAGAATTTGATATAGAGGTGTAGGTGTAAATCTAATCAAATGAATACCTTAGCTCCAAATGTGTCGATGATTTTTAAATTAGGAGCCGTCATTATTCAATAAAATTACTTTCATGTTTCTTTATTATTAATTATTCTATATTTATTTTATAATGATAAAAAATTCGTTACAAATCATTATTGATTAAAGAGATTGTTCTTTTAGTATTGAAATATCATTCCTACCTAGTTAAATAGTTATATTCATCCTTTAAGGTTAAAATAACTTCTGCAAGATAAATTATAATGTACTTTTATTAAGATATACTGCTTAACCAGCCACACCTGTCTATTAACCTTTATATTAATACTATATCTCATTGAGAGTTCTGACATTTGAGCCATATTTGCATTACCTTCTTCAGATGCATTTATCTTTTTGAAGTTTACGGGGTTTGTTTTGAACTCTTTCATCCACTTTATAATAATAGTGATATGACAATAGTTTATTACACATTGTACAAATGATGCATTAACATCTAAGTATTTTTGCATAAGAACTCATAAGATTTATTATTGTAACTGTTTATTTTAAGTCGATCGACCTTGTATTGAATACTTGAAAGTGTTATACGAAGAAATAAATTTGAAGTCTATTGTTCTATTTGAAAGACTTACTTCGAGATCAAATATATTCAAACTCTATTTTATGTTCTGCTAAAAAGTTTAGAGAAGATTATTTTCTTTTTATTTATAATCTATGTCTAGCATATGTTTTATTTAATTGTAAGGACGAATTGTGGGTGCTAACTGCCATTAGATTCAGTGGGCTTCAAGGCCTCAAGTAATGGTGATGTGGTAACTCCGCAGAGTAGAAGACAAAACGAAGTGACCAAAACAATCGCGTCCCCTCAAAGAAATGAAAAAGCCAAAATTGGGTGGTTTGGCTACGTCTCAAGGATGGGTACCACCAGAAAGATTGCCCTGAATGGCGATGGAAGCAAACCCGGGCAGTAGAGCTAGGGAACGCAGATCATCTTATGTTGGAGACAGTACTGGAACAAAGAACTGGACAAGATCAGAACCGTTTTTGAGAAGGGTAATCTCAACACCCATAAGCAGTAAGAGAGGACAGAATTAAGGAAGTAAGCAATTTTATAACCTGTACCTTGTAACCTTCCTCTTCTTAAAAAATGTCTCCACTTTATGGAAAAATAATCAAATCATTGATATGTTTTTGTGTTCACACCTGGTGGCAAGCTACCTCCTGTTATATTCCGACTTCCTGATACTATATTTAAGATTGTCATATGTGACGGTTTTTGTCATTTTTTCTCAAGTCGTTTTTTGCGTGACAAAAATTTCTTGAGTCCCCTAGCCCAAAAACATATTTAGGTTAAAAAAATGTGTTAAGCCATAGTTGATGTTAACAAAATAATAAATTATTTACAAATTTAATTTGGTGGTTTAATTATTATTTGTCTAGCAATATGATGTTCATTTGTGCTAAACATATTTTTAAAAATCTATAGAACAGCTTCTGCAGCTAGAATAATTATTTAAGTTGATCGTTTTAACCAATACATTGTTTATATTTAACCGATAATATAACTGCCAATCAAAACAGGAATTTTTTATTATTTTATTAATAACTGTGTATATTTTGCGATTAATACCTTTATATATATTTTTTTTTTAATTTCAAGCAATGATTGAGATAACATTTAAAAATTATTTGTAGATATAAAGCCACGATTCTGTTTTTTCCAATATTTTTTTAGGTATCCCCATTTTCTCTTAGTTTGAAGTTGTTGTTTATTTTTTATAGCACATTATTTACATATAAACGATTGTAAACAATGCAAAACAACAATGTTTTAACTTATTAATTGTTTCCCCCTATAGAGGAATTTTATTATTATTATTATTATTATTATTATTATTATTATTATACTTTGTTGTTACAATAGAATAATACTATTTCCTTATTACTTACGAAAGTTTTTTTTTCGCTTA
>KZ651079.1:213857-242262 GCA_001010745.2 Gerris buenoi | reverse complement strand
ATATATATATATATAGGTGTTTAAGTTTAAATAACGGATGGTTCATATAATATCCCTAAGCAGGGGTTTAACCCCCGTTTTCCAATTTCATAGCCCCAGAGATTTATGTTAGTTTTGATATTACATACTTATAATTCCCCTCCCCCTCTCATCCCCAATTTCATCTTCTTAGGTTTCGAATTTAAAAAGAAATTCTTCTTTATGAGTGACTTATGCCCTAAGAAGAAACCTTATTAAAAAAAAAAAAAAAATTTTTAATTTCACGGAAAAACAGTGAATTATGGTTCTGTTTTTGGGCATTGAATCTACATAACGACATTAACAATATAATGTTTTGCCATGAAATGAAGAAAATCGTAGGAATATACATTTGTCTAATTGAGATAGTAGATGGATCGAGGTGTGGAATTATGAAACATGAATCCATGATTACCATTTAGTCCGCTTGGAGCTCTGATATAATTTTATATACAATTTATAAAGCGCTTCCATCGGTGAAATATAGTACTAAAATGAATACAAGTTAAAACCAATCTATCTCCTATTATATTCTAACTTCTTGGCACGATATTTAAAACCTTCACGTTTTGCATGTCGCTTATTGAAACTTCAGCTCACCTATCGTCAAAATATTGCACTATAAATGAAAACCTATTGACCTCCTGTTAAATACTAACTTCCACAATATTTAAAAGTTTTTTATTTTTCATGGCGTTTTTATAAATACATAAACAAGCATGTTAAAATTCAACTTCTTACGAGTGATTTCGGCTAGACTCGACTACCCCCTTTTTCACCTCCCCTCTTAAGGGTGGAATTAAAGAAAAACAAAAAACATATCAAGCGTCTCACCTCAGAAAAATAGAACTTCACCTGTTGCTTTTATTAAGTTTAGCTAAATGAAAGGTTTCTGTGTACCGCGATACTTCAAGTATTACAAAATAAAGATTTCATCTACATGCCGTTTAATTTAAATCTTCGTTTTTACCCTCTTGGTTCAAATGTCTTGTACTTATAGATTATATACTTCTCTAGCACGCGACAGGTACAGGTACAGGCTACATCAAGCCAATTCGCTTATAAAACAACAATCGTGTAATGCAATAACAGAACGGTTTCAGGTTTTAAGAACTTACGTGATATTGCGGTCATGTTTAGGCTGCCTATGTGGTAAAAAAAATCTCGATTTTAACAACATCTCCGGGTATCATTAAAACCCTCCTGAGACTTAAATATCAACGTTTTGTTTCACTCCCAAAAAAAAAAACTGGTGGGATTATGTAAAATATACTCGTCGAATTAATTAAATGCTAATTGGAGAAGATTAGATTTTTTTAATTTGAGAATCTGAAAAAAATATTGAAAGTATTTTTAAGAAATTGGTTCTTCTTGATATTTGAATTTAAGGTTGTTTCTTAAAATTCTTATAATTTTTTTTTACATAGGTACCATTGAATAAATTTATTAGGTCATTTTTGACTTTTTGAGAGATCGGTTTCTGTTTTGCTTATAAGGTTCATCGTAATGAAACATATCTCAATAAATAATTGTCAAATAAACCTGTTTTAATTTTTTCAATATTTCTATATTTATCAACTATTATTTATTATCCTAATGTTTGCATCTTTAATGTATAAAAGAACAAATCTCTGTACAAAGAATCTAGCCGAAAATCAAATCTAAACTGTGCTATCGATATGCCCCCATATAGGGGACGGTGAGAGAAGAAAAATGAGCCCAAGATCGAGGCGGTGTGGTTAAGGGTTTTTACTCTTCCTTTCGAGCACCTTGGGCACTCGGTCCCCGGTTCTACCTCCTTATTTGAGATCAATGGTTATCTATAAATTTTTATTATTCTAGCGTAATTATTTTCTTAATTAAAAAAATTGGTTGAAATTTTCAAAATAAAAAATGGAAGGGTATAAAAGCTGCCTGTTTATTGTTAAAAAACTATTCTATAATATAACGTTCGACTTTTAATTGAGCAATTTTACTCTTTGAAATTTCGTTTAGTGTGAGTCTAGTTGCAATAACCACCTTATTGGTTTTATAGACTTGCGTCATCTCTCTCTGTCTTGTAAAAATATAAGTGAAGGTAAATAAAATAGAAATAGATAAAAAAATAAATGAAAAAAAAAAAAAATTCTAACATTACTTAAAGAGTTCGTACAGTATAAGTGGTTAATCTAAATTCGCATTTTCCAGACAATAAGATTTAATGAAGGTCAATGGAGTTAAATGAATTTTAAGGATTGACCGTACAATGTAATATTAATCTTGGTGAGGCACGCTTTATTATCTGTTTTGATTAAGGTAATCCTTGTTAGTAAATGACGTTTTTAAACTTCGTTATATCTGCATTGAATATGAAATAATTTGAATAATTTAACTGGTTTAGCAATTGAATTTTATCTCGAACAAATCAAAGAAAGGTCAAAGTAAAAGAAAAAATAGAATCTTTTCAAATTATAATTTAGTTAACAGGTGATTTCATCACCTCAAAACATATAAGATTCGTATATGAAAGAAAAGTTTTTTTAGAAGAATAAAAATATTTAGAATTAAAAAATGGCCCCCCATTTGTGATAATGATGACATACAACAATGATAAGAACGTTAACCTACTACAACATATTGCATTGATAAAATTAACTATGCACCTCATCTCTGCGAAGATTTAAACGTCTATTTCAGGATAGCAGCATATTTTTGTTCAATATTAGTTATTATAGAATCTATGCACTCTACTTCCCTGCAAAGATAAAAACTTTTTTTTAAAAATACAAGGAAATTTTTGTTTAATATTAGTTATTATAGAAATTATGCACCACATTCCTGTCAATAGCCTTGTTCCACGGCCTGTGGCTTGGTGTACCTATTTACAGACTTGTGGTCTGTTGTGGCCTGTCATATTCCGACCTCAGTCGTTTCCATGGTGCAGAAAGGTTTGTGGCTTGGCAGGTCTCCAACGGTCACAAGTCGAAAGAGCTAACCTAGTGGATTCAGTGTTCTTCTGATGTCAGTGTGTTTAAAAAAGAAGTCAGTGTGTTTAGATAATAAATTGCAGGAAACCACAACAGATCGTAGGAACGGGTACTCGAGCCATTCGTCAAGCCCCAAGCCTTTGATGCCGAAGGGGGTACCGACTCCGCACGGGAAATGCCGATCCACCGAGTAATAAGTAATAACGGATCTTTGCGTTCCCACGGCGTGTGGTCTGACAAACTTCAGACCCGGCCTGCCAAGCCACAAGCTGTGCAAACAATGCTTTATGTGATGATAGGTGTGATGTACGTTGACTCGTTTTTATAAATTTTAGAGTATGTTTAGACTTTAAACAAGAACCTCTTAAACTCTTTAAGTCTCAACAGGTGAGCTGTCATCGAGTCCTTGAGCAAGACTCTGAAAACCTTCTAGTGGGACGAGGTTCGTTAAAAGAGAATTGTTTGTGTTGCCGCAGCCACCCCGTGTGTACTCTGGGTTTAGACGGGAAGGCAAGCGTGTAGCACGTTTCTTTTTCTTCATGCTGTCTTGCAGGCTGAAGGAAGCTTAGCTCTGTCTCTCTAGATATTGCTCAATGATCTTAGCAAAGACATTCACCCCGTCTTGTTGAGCTATTGTTGTTTCAAGTTGGGCTCTTGTCTGAAATTATCCTGATCACTCTCACTCCTCTTCTATATTATCCCTCCTCCTTGAGGATGTAAAGATGTCTGAAGCATCATTAACTCCATTCTTCATTAAGCTGTGTAACATTAACTCATGTGTAAAGACGTGATTTTATTTCCTAAAACCTCTGGAAAAATGTCATTTATTTTATTTTTTTAATCACTATTGTTTTCCATTTTCCTGAGTGCCTTCTGTTTGTGAATGTTATCATTATAGTGCATTAAATAAAATAATTTTATTGGAGAATTAGAACTAACTAAATCTGTCCAATTAGGACTTCGAGCCATCTACTGTATGTTAACTCAATTAGGTAGGGAGTGTACTTCTTAATTGTTGTTCTTCAGTCATAACTATGGTTGTTCTTCAGTCATAACTATGGTTGTTCTTCAGTCATAAATATTGCTGTTCTTCAGTCATAAATATTCAGTTCTTAAGAAGCTTAATTTTAAATTAGGGATTTGGAGTTTAAGACTGAAAGCTTGTAATTAAAAATACAATTTTGTTTTCAAAAATACTGAATTTTAAAATCCTCTTATGATTCTTCTGTACAAGAATAACTAAAACATTATACCATTAAAATACTGATTCTTGAAAATTCCACTTAGCCCTTAAGTTGTTAATACTTAAAATTTGAAATGAGCTTGTTGAGCAAGTTCCATTTCCCGCATTTATTTGAGTTTATAAAGAACTTGATTAATGTTGATTCTTAAATAAATCAACTTTTCTTTAAAACTTTTATATATAAAACAAACAACTTTCATTGAACCTTGTTCCAATTGAGAAAGCGAGCGAGAAGTTTTAGTCTCGCATTATGCCTGGCTTATAACATGTTCCTACTCCAGACTGATCGGAATTCAATCGACTAATTAGAATCAAACCAGTCCTCTTTGAATACAAACAAGGTTTTTGCAGGAGACATTGATATGACTTGGAACGACTCTTAAAACTTCGGTCTAATAGATGGGTTTGTCATTATACCAAGATAAATTCATCGATTTGAGCAAGAGAGAGAAAACCGGATACATATTTTAAATCCAACGTGTGAATCATCTAGTTTATTGCCATTGGTATAGGTGTCTATAGGATACAATGGTTGGGATTGCGTTACTTTATGGAGGTATGTTGTTACTACTTATTTGATTTTTTTCTTTGTAATCCGGGGGCTTTTACACCTGAAGACCATTTAGGTGGGTCCATTGAAAAAACTTCTCATTTACGTAAGCAATGCTGTGAGGATCCTGAGCGGGGAATTGAACCCAGAGCTGTGTGGTTAGAGGTCTCCACGTTAGTCTTCGACATCGTATGGCTCATCCACTTCATATTTTTTGTAATGTAACGTAAGTTTTCTATATTCGGCTCTGATGATGGCTTTAATATAAAAGCCTAAAGCTGCTTTGATAAATAAGTATTATTTTATATGGAGGCTGTCATTATGATGACCTCCATCAACGCTCTTATTCCTGCAATTCTTAATTAGGTATTTCTTACTTTTTGCGGCAGGCTTGATCTTTTAACAAAAATTTCGAGCAAAAGAACGTTAACGCACTATTTAAGGATACTTTTTTTAAGGATACTATTTGGATACTTTTGATAAACATTTTTTTGAAAGAGAGAGTCTCATCCTCTTCTTTTTTTTTTTGGAGAATTTCTGAAGATTATTAAGGCTCGATCCATTTCTTTCCGTACCAAGTTGATTTATATCCTTCAATTATTTCACGTGAAACTTTCGCATTTCCTATTCTTACGTCTGAGACCTTCAAGGAACTTTCGAAAATGAAGAGTTATTCCTTTAAAAAAGAAGTCTTTAAATTTTAGAAGATTTTGTTTTTGTTTCTTTTTTAATCCTGGTTTGTTTATGAGGATATTCTAGATAAGAAAGTTGTTAACTTCTATCTATGTGTTGTATAGATATATATATATTTTTGTTTTTTCAAAAAAGTTGCTACAGAAACTCTATCCTCTACTGGGCGCGTTCATCCAAATGCCGTATGCAGACTCGACCACCGCAGTGAAAGTTATTACATCCAGTAATCAACATGTGTTTGGGTAGCTATAATATAAAAGAATGGTACAGAAAAAAAAAGTTTTCGATGGTCGTCCAAAATGGTTAACGTAACTCGAACTGGAAGCCTTTCTTTTTAGAGGTCAGTTTAGCCTTTTTTCTGTTATTTTTGTGTTCACGTAATCACTTATGGGTCGCCTTTTTCTACGGATCATTGAACACAGGTGCTCGATAACCGCAATAGCCTTAGGGATTGTTGAGACGCACCACTTGCTATATTTTTCATTCTCTGGCGTTCAAACTGTTATCATAATATTAAAACTAAATTAACTTCTATTTGATTAAGGAAGTTACTAGTTGCATCGTATTAAAACAAGTGAATTATTGATTGCTTCTTATTATGGCTTTTTATTATGCTTTAGTTTTTAGATTATTTCCATCTGACTGTACATAATAGATGAAAGTATCCTTTTTTTAATGATGCCCTTTCTATTTTAAAGCATTTAAGAAACTTTTATTTTTATTTGATTCTCTTGTTGAAAGGAATATTTAAATAGAACATGAATCTTCAAGCTCTTAATAAAAAAAATCATATTTATCAAACATTTGACAAGAAAAAATAATAGGAATAGTTCACTCGAAATGGACGCAAATGAAACTCGAAATAGCGTTAAACTCGTTTGAAAATATTACAAGACGATCAACGAAGCGAATCATCACTTTCACGCCACTTTACCAAGTTCAACCTGTTACACAAGTTTTGTTTTTGTTTCGCGTAAAATAACAGTGAGTAATGAATGTTAAAATCTGTCCAGCCTTGAAGACAATTTTGCTTTTGAGCTTACCGATTTTGCATCTGAGCGGGTAACAGAAGCTATGCGATCTTTCTAAAGATCAAAAATATTTACATGTCTCCGATTTAAAAAACTCATAGACAGAAATCCGTTTCAGACAATGTTTGTTTCCGTGTCTGTCTATCGGTTTGTCGGTACCATATAAATGTTTTTAGTCACTAACCTTCTAATTAAACTATTTGTGCTATTCTAATAAAATTTAGATGGTAGCTAATAATTAGCCCATTATTGGTCCCATATATATTTCAATACCATTTGCGTCCATTTGTTTGTCTTCCGCATGCGTATGAACATACCCTTATTTGCTCTTTTTTACTTTAGCACCCCCCTTTGTTATATAAAATAGTCTGCCCTTCAAAAATCTCAAAGTTTTGTGTGTTTGTCTCCCCAAGACATTGAGACTCCTGTGGGTAGTTTTATATTTAAAGAACGAAAGGAAAATTAAATGAATTTGACAATAATAGGTTTTAGACGCATAAAAGCAATAATTTTTACGAAGGACGTGAGAAAGCTAAGTGCCAAACTCAATGGCTGACAATTTTTATACGAATTTCATTTGATCTCAGATGTCGCTAATTAAGATACTTCAAAGAAGTTTTTAGTAACCCTTTTTTCAACGACGAGTTGATCCTTTATCATAAATGTGTTTTTTTCGTGCGTTATCAATCAATCATATTAGTTGTGCTTTTTGGTGAGATGTCACGAAAGTTCCATGATATTGTTAGATAACTCCTGAAACGTATTTCTGTTTCTTAAACTTCACGTGTTCTTTACAGTTATTTTTTGTTTAATTTATATTCTTTTCTCCAAAAAACTTTTTTTTCCTTCCTTCCTAAATGCGAGAATAAATGGGCATTGTATTGTACTATACTCTGGGAAACAGTAGTTCTTTCACCTTGTATCACGAGCCTCCGTGATTTTTCTCATAGCGTTTTTTCCCTTGGTTGAATTAAGATATCTTATCTACAGAAAATAATGTACCGATATTGCTCCATTCAAGGTCGCATAGAACTTTATTCTTTAGTACTTTTTTCTCTTACAAAACCTTTTTTGTTATCATAATAAGATCTTAATCAAAAGAATCTATTTTTAACTTGACTGTTTTTAATTAACTAGAACATAAAAGAAACTATTGATAATGTAAAGAATTAAAATATAGCTCTGAAATATAAAAACTAATAATCACCAGCTTAAAATGTATAAACCTATAATTATATAATTAACGAATAATTTTAGTTTTTTTTCAAAAAAAAAAAAAAAAAAAAAATTCGCGGTGATAAACGTTTTGAACTTGTCCAATTACATTACAAATTTACATAATCATATTGCATTTTACTTATATTTCGAAAGGAACAAAACTAATTTTCTCACCCTTGACATGAACGCAAAAAGGAAGCAACATGGGAATTTTCACACTTAATTCTTTTTTGGGCAGCTAAAAGAATTAAAATTTTCATTGAAAAGCATGATTAACAAAATTATCAGCTAAATCAATAAACAAACAAATAAAATAATAATAATGAAATAAAATAAAATAACATGGTGTTAAAAACAGTAGAATATTTTTTTTTTAGTTTACACTTAATTGTTTTGTTTAACTTAGATAGATTAACTTAATTATAATATTTTTTTTTTTTATTAAATCTATTAAAACTATTCTTTCAATTAGCTCTGACTTTTGACAGCGAGGGAAATTCGAAAAATGTGGAGGGTAGCTAATAAGAGCACTGGATTTTGAATTTGACAAGGTCGGCTCAACTAGGCAAATCAAAATTTCATCGGCCCAATGGTTTTTGTGGTATTTCGACCCAAAACTACATACAATTGTGATTTTACCCATTTTTTGTATTAGCCCCCTCCCCTCCCCTAATGTGAAAAAACTTTTTTTTTTTTTTAAAAAAAAAAACTTTTCAAAAAAACTTATTTTCACAAGTAAGTTCTGGAGATTATTTTCAATTTTAGATTTTGTTCTGCCTAGGTTGAATATGGTTAAACGCCCATTATTATTTTTCTTTGTGGCGAAAAATTAGGTCGAAAAACACAGTTTGTCTAGTTCTTGGGCATTTTCTGGCAAAACTGTATTTGTAGGATAAATTTAGACTTCAGATTCGGATTCAGTACACGAATGTTTTGGATTCTTCGCTTCTTTTTGCAGAACTGTGTTCTTTTATATCTGACGATCGGGAAGCGTTAAACTTTAAAAGTCAATGATATCATGGCTCTTGGAGAAATTTTGAAACAATTATAATTTAGTTTATCTATCTACACATTTTTAGAAGTGTTTAAAGTTATTTGCCTGAAGGTTAAAATTAATATTTTAAAACTTCTACTTTCATCTTGAAATATTGGTTTAACCGTATTGAGACATATCTAATTTAAGTTGAATATAAAATTAAAGGTACTGCATTCAATTTTATAATAATTTAAATTATTATAATTTCGATTTGGAATCATATTCGGATCTAACGTAACTAAAGTGGATATATATTTTCTTTTAAAAAAGAATTGCCGGATCTTATTTTAGGAGCTTCGTATATAAAAAGAATAAATAATATGGACAATTTAAGGAAGACCAGTTCTTTATAAATAAGATTTATACAAAAAAAAATATTTTGCATGAGGGCACGTATTTTCACTTAATCTTTTTTAAAGATAATTTCCCTTTTGGACATTTTCCCTGCAGTAAACTATGAGAGATCATCAAATGATGATAATTTAAAGTTTCCAAAACAGGGTCAAGGTATTCTGTCACATGGTTTGTCACTTTTTTTTTTATTTAAGACTTGTTTCTTTTATACAGTGAAAGTAAAAGTTATATTACAGGATAATTTCTCTCTCCTGCGTTATCAAGACAGTTCAAGATAAATTGGTTTTTAACTGCAGCATTTACAACAATTTTTTAAAAATAAAAAATAAAATAAATTTTTTTTAAAAGAGTTGATAGAAGCAATGGTTTTTAGAAGCAATTTTATAATGTGTTTTTTTTATAAGTTAAATTTTGAACACGATTATTTTTAAAAATAATTTTATTTAATGCATTTAAATTAGCTTAAATATTTCAATAATTATATCAGAGAAATGAACAAAAAGGAGTAACGTAGTTTTATACACAAATGAACAACATTGCAGGAAGTCTTTATTCTGGTTTTCTATTTAGAAAGGAACTTAATTTCTATTTAACAAAAAATGTAATTTTTATTAGCAGAAAATAATCAATTAAAAAAGTTGGACAATAGTTTTAATTATTCATAAAATTAATATGATGGTACATATCATAATTGCTGGCAGTCACAAATTAAAGTATATACGTTTAATTCTCTTATTAAGTCTGCTATTATCTTCTTGTAAATATTGAGCTCTGTAATTTTATATAAAATTTAAAAAATACTTACTTCAGCGCTTCAATTGGCGAAATATAGTTCTAAAAAGTTAAAACCAATCTACCATTTGTTAGACTTACTTCCTGGTACTTTAATTCAAAAAAATTACTTAAGCACTCTTATTGGTGAAATATGGTACTAAAAAGTTAAAACCGATCTACCCTCTGTTAGACCTTAACTTCTTGGCACTTTAATTCAAAAATTATTTCAGCACTCTTACTGATAAAAATACTACCTCCTGTTAGATCCTTATTTCCTAGTACAATATTTAAAAGCGACACATTTTTCATGTATTTTTTATTTTTTTTCATACCGTTTTTCTTCTGTGCGCCAGACCAATAAAAGCCATGTTAAAATAACTACTTCCCTGTTTTCTTCTCCACATTGCTAAAATATCGTGAAAGTATAATTTATCGTAGATATATTTAGAAACAATAAAAAAATAAAATCATTGACATACAGTGAATGTAATTTATGTATCCAGCTATTTTTTTATTTATAGTTATAGAAAGTTATAAACTATACACTAGTCTTCTCAAAGAAAGTTACAAATTCTTGTATTGAATGACTAGTACCATTTATAAGTGTCTTTAAAGTATTAAAAAGATGTTGGAGATGAATTATGAGGAAAAAGTAAAAAAAAAGTATTTTTAAACGTGATTAAATTAAAAAAATGATTGATTCCATCATTTGTTGAATGATCAATTAGGATAGAAGCTAATAAGAAACCCGGTTTACTTTAATGGATTCATTGTCTAGAGTCTAGAGTCAAGCAAATGAAGGTTACAGATTTCATCAAGTGAAAATAGTTTGATAAAAGTGTTAGGTAGGTTGGAATAGTCACGAACGTGTCTCTTAAGTGCGTGTTTAGGGTACGTGGTTTAGTCTAGTAACACTGATCTAAGAATAATAATAATCCTTCAATGAAAGGTTTGAAGTCGTAGTCTTTAAAGTGTCTTGGGCGGGGTTGTTTCGAACTCTAAGACTTTAAAAACCTCGGTTGCTTAACTTGACTCGTTTCACAACAATACCATGGAGGCACTCGAGACTCTATGAGCAAAACGTTTCTTTTTTAAAAGGTTGAAATTGTATTATATTTTTTTATTCTCTTTTATGTTGATGCCTTAAAGCAAAAATTTTTTTACATTTCTGTGACTGTGAGGTCAATAAAGAATGTAGAGTTTTTAGTAGAGGTCATATGAAAAGGTTGTATTTTATTGTGACCCTTGTTTTTAGGGGAAGGTCCTACTGGAGACCTATACAAATATATGTCAGGATCAGGAGCAGAATTTTCAGTTGTTTTGTTAAGAAAAAGGGAATAAGAGGTTGTGAACAACTGAACAAATGTAATGATATTGAATAAAATAAAAATACTCTGTGGACTAGTATAGCACATAGCTCCCTCGCATCCAATTTCGTATATTTTAATGGTTTTATGATTTTACAACCTATTTTTGCCATATTTATTTAATTCCCCATTGATTTTTAAATCTATCACAATTTTTTTGATTTTTACATGAATAAATTGATCAATTTAGCAATATTTTAAGAGCAGACGGTTCTGATCGAAAGAATTGAAACTAAATATTAAAAATAATAAGGAAAAATTCTTCAGAAATATGCAAAAAACGTTATTTCGGCTGTTCATACAAAATTAATATTATTAATTAATTATTATTAAGACAGTGTAAGTAGCTTTTTGTTCTATTAATAACTCCTACTCTATCATGCCTTTCCCGGTGTTAATATTACGTTGTTCTCTGTTCTCTTTTTTTATAATGAATCATTATTTGAGTTTGTAGTAAGACAATAATTATATGTGTATCAAATTTGATATGGAGTGATATAAAGAAATTTGTAATAGCAGAGAGGCAAAGAAGGATACTTCTTTTGTTTGTTACTCCCCTATGTTTTTGTAGAATATAAGTTAATAACTAAATAACTATTTAGACAAAGGGATGTTTAATCCAATGTACTCTGGGACAAAGGAATATCACACTTCTGTTTTTATAAGGGGAGTAACAGTCTAAAGAAGAACATTTTGTACACATGCACCTTCTTTAGATTATTAGACCTCACTGTTTTTTGAGTCCCCAAAAAGGCCTCTAAGATCATTACTAATTACAGAAGATCTATCTAATTTATATTTAGTAATAAAATACGAAAAGTTGAGTTGTCTTTCTTCAAAATATACAAAACATTTTTCATTGATAATTTATTTACATATTATTAACAAAAGACACATTAATTACTTTAGAGGTTTTTACTGAATTAATAACAAGGTATTATTAAATAAATAAAGCGTTGAGGAATATTTGGAAAAAAAAAAAAAAACTAATAAGATCAAAAAAATAAATATTGTTTTGTATTTTTATCAAATTAAAAATAATTATAAGTTAATAAGACTTTTGACAAAGAATATTTGACAAAAAAAGAAAATAATTTGTACCAAATCCAAAATACGATACTTCTGAGAAGGAAGTGTGAAAAATAATATTTTTGCACATACGAACATGTAATCATTGTAATATAAAACAAAAGGTCATTTAAAGCATTGACAAAAAAAAAAAAAAAAAAANTAAAAAAAAGTTCCCGAATTAAAGTAATTCGAAGCTTAACAAAGTATCATATTTATTAAATTTTGTAGGATGTATTGTTTTACAAGAATACGGTATCAGGTTTAATTCTGTTTTTATCTGAAAGACATTCCTGTATCAGAGTACAGGGTACAGGGCCGTTCGAATGAGTGACCGTAGAGGTAACGTAATAGTAGGGTAGTATGCGAACTCAAGTTCCATTCATTCAAAACCATTATTAAAACCAAGGATTATTAATTAAAAATGAAACGATTTTTGTGAATTGCAATCTTGAATTAAACATTTTTGCTTAATTCGATTTTTGTGATAGTTCTTCAATTCTTCATACACCTATATCTTTAAAATTTCTTATCTAATTTGTATGATATTTGAATAGTTTTTCGTAAGTTGCGCGCAGATGGCCCAGATCATCTTCAACCGCCTGCGCTCTTTAAATTTTGCTACATTGATACTTTAATTCAAGTAAAGAATCAAATCAATTTAAAAAACGGAGGGGGGGGGGGAATTAAATAAATTTGACAAAAACAGATTGTAAAAGCATACAGAATCATTAAGTTTAAGTATCTAATTGGCAGAAATTTAAAAAAGAAGTACCTAAAAGTAAAAACACTTTTTTAAGTAAAATAATGTGTTCCTTTTTTAAAGGATTTTTTTTTAAATTTTACTATATATAATTTATTTTTGTATCCATACCATTTTTGTTTCGAATTTCTGGACAGATCTATCCATTTAAAGTTATATATTTTTAGAATACTACTAAAGAGCTAAATTAATAATTTACTGAACTAAAAATGCAATCCATAATAAAACTACCATAGATGTTACTACAAGTTACAAATTCAAAAATAAAATGACAATAACAAATAATTGGCAATTAAAAATTTCACATTTTACTAATCAAATACTGTGGTAAGCAGTGTTAAAATAAAATAATTATGTATTTATATAATTTTTTTTTTTTAGGAATAATTAGTTCATAATAGTATCAATATCTGATCAAAAGAATTGTAACTAAAAACTAAATATTAAAAATCATAAGGAAACCTTCTTCAGTAATTTGTAAAACAAAACGTTATTTTAGCTGTTAATACATAATTAATTTAGTATAATTAAGACAGTTTTATAAGTAGCGTTTTGTTCTATTAATATAAATCTATTCTATAATGCATTTCCCGGTGTTAATATTACGTTGTTCTCTGATAAAATAAGTTCCAATGATAAAATATGATAAAATAATTATGAAAAAACTTATTATAATCGTGTTTTGCAGTGAAAGTGAATAGAACTGATTCTCAGTATCGTATTCATAAGACAACTGAAACAGGTTTTCTTGATTTAAGTATAAAATTAAGTGGAATTAAAAAAAAAAAAAAAAAAAAAAAAAAAAAAATGGAAAAGATTGTCAGGATTTCAACAAGGCAATTATTTCTGTTTTAAAAATAGTTATTTTCTGACATTTATATAAGGAAGAAATCGACTAATTACTCTGCCAAGCAACTGCAACTTTTTTTTTATAATTATAAATCATTAAATTGGAAGTTTTTTATCATAAAAAAAAAGTCAAAATAAAATTGGTTTTGTCGAATTTTCAAGTTGGAATTTAATTTATTTAATAAACAATATACTAGTGTAGATGTACTATATGTATCTACTATTATACAGGGTGACTGGCGTTATATGTGAAAAAATGAAGTGGGCTATTCTTCCCCTCAGGGGCTACAAAAAACACTAATTGCTCCAAATTAAGCGAGAACAAAATTTTTGGTTTCGTTGTAAAACTGACAAAATTTCCTTTTAGAAAAGTGTAATTTTCATTTCCATTCCCTCAAATTATATGACAAAAAAATTGTATACAAATGTTATTTTCAAGAAAAAATAAAATAATCCTTTATCTTTGTGGTTCCATATCTTAGAATAGAACCGAGCTAAAACTGTTCGGACTTTATTTACTTCCTTATTTACTAAGGTTTCGATCAATATTAATATTAATATCTATTCTTAGTAAACTTCGCTGAAAGTAAAAAAGAAACATGTTTATTGCTGCTATTTTTAACTTACAGGTGAGTAAATAATTAAAAAAAGCAAGACTGGTTTAGTATACTCCCGTATATTTAAACAAAAACAACAATAAACATGTTTCTTTTTTTTCTTTCTGCGAAGTTTACTAAAAATTCCACCTAATGAATAGGTAATTATATTAATATTAATCGAAACCTTAGTAAATAAGAAAGTTTTTTCTGAAGTCCGAACAGTTTAAGCTCGGTTCTATTTTAAGTTATGGAACCACAAAGAAAAAAGATTTTTTTATTTTTTCTTAAAAATAACTTTTGTATAATTTTTTTTCATGTAATTTGAGGGAATGAAAATAAAAATTACTCTTTTCTTATAGCAAATTTTGTAAGCTTTACAAAGAATTTAAATATTTTGTTCTAGCTTTTATACTTTTGGAGCAATCAGCGTTTTTATGAGCAAAGGCATGCGATCTTAAAAAAATCATAAAATTAAACTTTTGGGAAAACGGTTAAGATTTGACCCATGGTTTATATATAGTGTTTTTTGTAGCCCCTGAAGTGTAGAATAGCCCACTTCATTTTTTCACATATAACGCCAGTCACCCTGTATAGTTATACTAGTAGATAACTATATTTAAAATATTTTTAAATATATATGTTAATAATAAATATATGTTAAAATAAATATATATGTTAAAATAAATATGTTATATTCCATATAACCGGTTTAAAATGTTGTTTACGTTTTAAAACAGGTGTCCATTATTAGCTGAACTGCTAATTTTTATTAAACTTTTTTTTTGTTTTAAAATGTACTGAAATAAAAATATTGAAACAAAAAAAAAAAAATTTCTTCAAGAAATTTATATATAACTAAAAATAAAAATAACTGGTAAGCTGTAATTTAGAAGGGGTTAATAAGTTTTTGGCATACATTACAATTATACATATCGATAAAAGTATGTAAATAAGCAATTCAAGGTCGTCATTTTTATTTATTTATTTTATTTTAAATTTTTATAGTTGTGTTAAATTTAAAAAAAGGTATGATTGAAACTAGTTAAATAAATCTAAATAAATACATTTTGAAATTGATTTGAATTTATTACCTAATATGTTTGTAACTTAATTTCCTGAATTAAATTAATGATTAGATCTAGTTTAGACTTTATTTATGCATTAATAAGTAATTATTTTAAAAATAAATTGGCACTTTTTACTAACGATAGAGTTTTTTGTAGTAAAAAAAATACTCTACCTTTCACATCCTGATCAATTGTATAATAGATTAATAAGCTATATAAAAACTCAGGAATAAACATTTTTTTTTAAATTTTTATTTTACCTAGACTAATTTAAGTTCTACATAAACTTTTACTTTTTCGGCTCGTTTTTCATTATTTTGTATTATTATTATTATTATTATTATTATTATTATTAGCCTTGTTATTAGTTTCTTAAGCACCCGATAAAATGTATTTCTTTTTATAAATTTGGCAAGAGCACCTTAAGCATCTCCATAACACTTATTTCTTCTTATAAATTTGGCAAGAGCATCTTAAGCACTTCGATAACACTTATTTCTTCTTATAAATTTGGCTAGAGCGCCTTAAGCACCTCCATATCACTTATTTCTTATAAATTTTGCAAGAGCACCTTAAGCATCTCAATAACACTTATTTATTTTTATAAATTTAGTAAGGTCAAGCATCTCGATAACACTTATTTCTTCCTATAAATTTGGCATGAGCACATTAAGCATCTCCTTAACACTTATTGTTTCATATAAATTTGGCAAGAGCCTCAAGCAACCTTAACAAACTCTTTTTTTCGAAGGTTGGGTGCATTACTACTCAAATAAAAATATAAATATATAATAAATATCGAGAAAAACAAAACACTTACTTATAATGAAATAAAATCACTTCACGTACCTTTTAAACATGATTTTTTCCTTACTCTATTGTACATCTAATGACCTTAAAAAGTTCATTGCTTCTACTATGAAAAAAATAAACTTCATAATGTTCTTATCTCACAGAAATATGATCGAACAAACGTCTTAGCATTATAAACCTAATAATAAATCTCCTTTATATCAATTTTTTTCTGAGCTATTACTTGAATTATATAAATTTTATCCTCACGATATTCTCACTGTAATAGAAGAGTAAATTGTTAATTATATTTATCCTTCGGTTGTAAAAGATTCTAATGCTCATTGACACTGTTTGTAATGCAGCTACGTGTTCTGCTTATTGTTTGCGAAACATATTTATTTGTAATCATATATTGCACACATAATTTTATGTTAAATTCGAGTGAAATAGTTTTTAAAATTATTAATAACAAATAAGTTTTGAATAAATATTTTTTAAATATGTTATTTTATGTGATCTAAGTCAATATATATTTTACTTTTTCTCATTTTTACGTGTTATTATTACCTGAAATTATATATGTATATTGTCGTAGATAAGTATAGTTTTTTTTAGACAAGAATATTTACATTTTATTTTTATCAATAATATTATTTTTCTTAGTTTTAGAAGTATCCCCATTCATATCTTACACTTGATCTATTATAATTTATTCATAAATTTATATTAATTCGTTGGAAATAAAAAAAAATTATCTTTATACACCAAAAATGTATACACTTATTAATTCGATACTATAATATTTGTTCGATTTTATTATTTAATTTTCTTTTTGTTGGAAATTAACTAATTTAAAAACAATTATTATATTATTAATTTATGTGCAGCATGATACTGTAGGTAATCCAATGTACATGAATTCGTTTTCAATGTCTGTACATAATACTTATCGTGATTGTATAATGTTGTTCTTATATTATAAGATAATTTATCATATTTTTCCGCTTCTGATTAGTTTGGGAGATTGATGGTTCTTAAAATTAATCCTGTAAGCACGTTTTCTCAGTTACTATTATTAATATGCTTTATAATAATTGTGAATCTTGTTTGATTTAAAAATTATACTTTAAACAATAGTATCCTTATTTATAAGTTATTGTTTATATATCATTATAGTTAAAGGTCATTCATCGATTTTCCTTTGAGATTGTTCTACGATAGATAAAATGTTTTTTATAATTGTTCTAATTATTAATATATGTACTAATAATTATAATTAGTGTTATTAGGGTTTACAATAGATTTTAATTTAATTTGGTTTATTTATTTAATGCAGTGAAATATTAAAAAATTAGACATAAATGTTGCCGTTTCGTAAGAAGGTCAAAATACTCATATCATTAATTAGGGATACTTTTTGGATGAAAAAATAAATATTTATACTTATCTAACATCCTGACTTCAGCTAACTCACCTAATTTAGCATTAAATTAATTTAACATTCTGACTATTATACTTATTCAGCTACTGTTAATTTTACATCCTGGTTTCCGCTTTCTCACCTAAGCTAGCGTTAAATTAATTTAACATTCTGACTATTATACTTATTCAGTTACTGTTTATTTTTCATCTTGACTTATATACTTATTCAACTGCTCTTTATAATATATACCATTCTTCATTTTCAACATTGATTATATATTTGTTCAGCTACTATACTTAATCTATTTATTCAGAATCCTGTCTATTCTACTTATTCAGCTGATCTTTTCTTTTGTTTATTCAATATCCTGACGTCTTATTCACCTGATCTACCATTCAACATTTGTGACATCTTGCCTATTTTACTTATTCAGCTCCTCTACTATTCTTACTCGTAACTCTCCTTTACTATTCTTCTCTCTTGTTTCTGTTATAATTACTTATTCATCTGTTGCCTCGTATATTTATTTAGCTCCTCTACTATTCTACTTATTTAACATCCTCACTATTTTACTCATTTGTCAACTCTACAATTTTACTTATTCATAAACTACTCAAAATTAATTTTAAATTATATCAATGTTCACAATAATTCTAAAACAATAATAAACTACAGGAATCATACAAATAAATAAATTTACATAAAATTATCTTCACTTATTTAAAATTTTATACCGTTCATAATTTAGCTAAAATGTCAATTAATATTATTAAGGCATTAATGCGATTATAAATATGTAGGTATAAGAGTGCGTTGTCCCTAAAAAGTTTTTTCTTTTAATGTCATGTTAATCCTTCTATTGCTTAGAATTATGTATTAAGAGATAAACAATAATTTTACTTTAAGCAAGGAAAAGTAAAAAGGATCAAGTAAGTTTTTTAAAATATATTTTAATGTTAAAAATGTATGCTTTTGAATAATTTTATTAATTTGATTATTTTAAGGATCTTAAGTGAATTTTTCTGTGAAATGTTATTGATACATCTAAAAATTAATAAAATAAATCATAATTAAAAAATAAGGATATAATAAACGCTACTTACGGTTAAAATGAATAACCTCATGATGTGAGCGGTTTTTTCAAGATTTGTTCCAAAGTAAGACGGGTTTATGCGCACGGGTTGAGACACTAAGACACAATGACGGTAAGCCGGCCGTTTCACCTACCTATATAACTTCGGCACGGCTCTCAAGAGAGAGAGCTAACTACTCCTTCCAGGAGGAAGCGAGTGCCCTGTACCCCAACACCTCTGGGAAAATAACCCCTAGCAAGGATACTACTTCAACCGATATATAGTGGGGGGGGAAAACTTTGGATCAAAAATTAATAATTCGATTGTACATAAGGAAAAAAAAATGAAAAAAGTGTATGAGATTTTTTTCCCCCCCAATAACTAAAGAAAAAGAAAGCCTTTTTGAATTATATTTATACTTTGATAGATGTAATTTGCATAGTTCCGCCTAAATGTTTCTTTTATTAACTTGTTTTATTATAGAGGGGAAATGTGTTTATTATACGTACTTATTTTTGAAAACAGACAATAATTAATTCATTTATTAAATGTAAAATAAACAAATCTAAATTATCAATTTAATATATATAAATGTTATTAGCATATCACAGCGTTTATGTGTCAAAAAAATTGAGATATACCATCTAAGATAATCATCTATTAACTTTCTCCCTTCTATTTTATTTATTTTTTACATTACATATGTACAACACACTTTTTTTTTTTTTTTTTTTTTTTTTTTTTTTTTATCAAGGCATGTTAAAAACCTTATCACATAATCTATCTGTGTATCATGTCTAATTCCGATGCAATCTGATGGTCTGTTATCATGCTATAAAGTTAATTTAATCTTATTCATCCAATAAGAAAATGAAGCTACTGTAGTACACTTATAATTAGATCTATGATTATATGTTAATTTTATCAGCTGTTATCTCTATTCAGGTTAATTGGTGTTTTAAGTAATTTCAAGTTTAATTAATAAGTTCTCACGTTCTGAAACAAAACTTTAAATTGTCAAAACGTGTATGTCAAAAACGTGTTATTTTTTTGGAATCTCAAAATCATATTTACTCGAAATGTGATAAGCTTGTCCAAAAATATAAAATTAAATATCCAAAATATATTTAACACAAAAGCATTTGACTAGACTGGTGTATCAAAGACTTTAGAAAAGTCATAATGAGTTTTGTCGAGTGGCTACGTTCTTTATGGGATTTGTTTAAGGTAGAAACTTTGTTTTTGTTTTATTTTTAGGGTGCTTAGCCAATTAGCAAAGGACTTTTATTCATTCCTGCATGGACCCTTATACATTCCTGCTTGTCTGTCCGTCTGTAACATATCTGGTCTGAAACTTTGCAGTTATCCTAAGTGTAGTCACCCAATCACAGGGAAATCAAATTATAGGGAAACCCTAAAATAATCCCTCAAAAAGTAGAGGTTTAAGTTTAAGGGCTTCAATTTTTATAACGAAATTCATCACGGACGCCCTGAGTAGATACTAATACTAAGTATTACTATTTGGTTTCTCTTTTGTACTGCAATTCATCTTTGAAATACGTTTTCTTGAAAATTGGATATTTTGTTGGCCCCCCCCCATTTTTTATTTTTATTTTTTTAACAAATCAAGGAAAAAACAAATAAAATAATAAACAAATAAAATCATAGGTCAAAACAAAAACAGATTTTTAATGTATTTTTTATACCTAGCATATTTTGTGATAAAAATGCTTCTATCCTTAAAAAGCTTTGCCCATTTAACAATGTGAACTTTACACAATTTAAGAATGTGAGCTTGAATAGAGCTAACTAACTTACGCTGTATTATATTTTATCTACGACTTGCACTGTAAGTAGACTTTACATTGCTAATGACAGGGAGGGAAGTGTTACTTCCCTCCCTTGGAAGTAAAAAAACAGTCATACCAACTTAAAAGGCATTTTTTAGGTAAATTTTAAGTATTATGTTGTTTTTTTAGCTGTTCAGTTTACTTTTTTTCGGGAAGGTTACTTTAGGTTATCATACAGTCTTTACATTAAAAACAAACTAAACGTAATTAAATTAAAAACGTATATATTTAGTATGAGAATTGTTATTTTAATAAATCAAGTAACTAAATATCAGTTTAAGTTGTTTAAATTGCGTGAATTTGTAGGTAAAACTTTTATATTTATTAACTTAATAGCTATTACCCATGATGCACTAGTCGTAGATAAAATTTAATACGCAACATGGATCGAAGTATTTCTACTCTCGGGATTATCTCTCTCGGCAAGCCTCGAGAGCTAATACTACAGTTATCTCCCTCGGCCTTACGTTACGGCCTCGGGAACAAATAAAGTTTTCTCCTTCGGCGTTGCCTCAGGAGAAAACTTAACCTCGAGCCGGAAAACATACTTCTCTCCCTTGTTGCGTAAATAACTATTTTAGTTTATTAAAAATAATAGATTGTTTATTTATATATTTTTTTAAAGAAAGTCTTTATTTTAAATTACTTTATTTATTTCTTTAGAATGGCCCCATTGAATAGTCCCAATTGAATTGTATACCTATAACACCAAGAATTGTACAAATCCAGCAGTAAACGTAATCACTTACTCATTTTCTTTAGTGGAGGATTAACAGGGTTAACAATTTTAACTGTAACTGTTCATTTGTCCTACATATCGCTTTTACTTTGTTGTATATTTTGAAAAAGTATAAATGATTGTGCTAGTAGCGCATTTCCACGCGAGATACTCAAGACACGTGCTGGGGGTGTTATAAGTAAATGGTAGTAGATAGAATAATTGGTCTAAGACATATACAACCAAGGGGCCGATTCTGTAACTTTGAAACCTCCCTTTTCATGTTGTTATTTATCAAATTTTTGTTTTGAACATGCGCGTGCAACCTGTCAACGTGAATCTATAACTTTGTCTGTTGTTATATAAGGAGAAATTGATATATAAGGTTTGATATATATCCACTCAAAATTGTTTTTGATATAATTTGTCAGGTTATGTTGTTATATATCAAATGCTAAAAACCAAAACAAAGTGACACAATTATTGATGTTTTCATTCTCTTTTCTTGTCTTCTGACAGAAATAACTATAAAATATTGAATCATTATTTAGATTTAAGGCGCATTTGAATCTTTTTACTTTTCCTCACTACCTATAGTAGGAAAAGTATTGTTTTCACCAATTTTTTTTTTTTTTTTTTTTTTTTTTTTTTTGGGTTACAACGGAATTATCCGTTTTATGTGATTCTAAGACCTCCTGAGTGGTTTTCAGCATGACGTATGTATGTTTGTGTGTGTTATCATCGTATAGCGCCCAAGGTATTTAACCTAGAGAGTTGAAACTTGGCAGAAAAATCAGTCCTTACCTGAACTGGCGCCGCCCGGAAAATCAACTTTTTCCGTCATCTTGAACCCATTTTGCTTAGTCAGCAAAAATTTAAAAAAATCGTAATAAATCGAAAATGCTCCTAATCGAGTTGAAATTTGGCACGAATGTACCTCTCTATATGACAAACAAGCCCACCAAATTTCATTTTGATATTAGCCACCATATTGAAGTTACCATTTTTTGAATTTTTAAACTTTGACGGCTAATAGGTAATACCAAAAGTATAAATAGGATTTTGACATACAGCATATCGTTGGGACCGGAAAAAATTAAGGAACAAATATAAAAATACCCGATGAAATTCCATTAATTAGTTTAAAAGTTATAAGCGAATGTAATCATTTATTAGTGCGATAATTTTGATGACATCAAAGTTTGTTTACAACTGTCAAAATACCGCCAAACTTCAAATAATAAAATAAAATATAGGTATGAATAACAACGTTTTTTTTTTAAGAATGATAAGAAATCAGTCAGTTCAGAACGGTCACCCATCCAAGTACTGACCACGTCCAATGCTGCATCCTCCTGCTGCGAAGCAGCAGGAGAGGTCACTTTAGTGGCCTCTGAAGTGAGGAAAAGTTCCGTGGTACCCCGTACCCGATTTTTTTTTTATGAGTCTTTCTTGTGGCAACGGGCTTAATTTTATATTTATAAAAAAAGTATAAGTATAATTAAGTAAATTAATTTAGATATCAATCAAGATAAGTTATTATATCTATTTAAAGACCAACAAATCAAAACAAATATTTATTTTTATTGGAATAAATGAGGTTACCTTAGCTTAGTAATAACAAATCATTTCGATATTTATAAAAAAAGTTATTTTATCTATTTGAAGACCAACAAATCAAAACAAACTTTTATTGTTATTAGAATAAATGAGGTTGGCTTAGCTTAGCCATAACAAATGATATCGAAGTGCGTTATCGTCCTCGACTTGGGACACTACTCAACTTCACATATGATATTTAAATTGTTATCGTTGTTTTCAATTAATAAAGAACTTACAGTATACCTTTAAAGAACCTTTTAAAGATACCATTTTATAATTTTTCTCTTGATGGTGAACCCTTTTTTAAATTGCTCTAAGTACAGAAAACTATATGTAAAAATATATTTTCTTTGGGTCTGGTTAGGGTTACAATAAATATACTCCTCCTTTTCTTAAAACAAACAGCTATATTNAATAAAATAAAATATAGGTATGAATAACAACGTTTTTTTTTTAAGAATGATAAGAAATCAGTCAGTTCAGAACGGTCACCCATCCAAGTACTGACCACGTCCAATGCTGCATCCTCCTGCTGCGAAGCAGCAGGAGAGGTCACTTTAGTGGCCTCTGAAGTGAGGAAAAGTTCCGTGGTACCCCGTACCCGATTTTTTTTTTATGAGTCTTTCTTGTGGCAACGGGCTTAATTTTATATTTATAAAAAAAGTATAAGTATAATTAAGTAAATTAATTTAGATATCAATCAAGATAAGTTATTATATCTATTTAAAGACCAACAAATCAAAACAAATATTTATTTTTATTGGAATAAATGAGGTTACCTTAGCTTAGTAATAACAAATCATTTCGATATTTATAAAAAAAGTTATTTTATCTATTTGAAGACCAACAAATCAAAACAAACTTTTATTGTTATTAGAATAAATGAGGTTGGCTTAGCTTAGCCATAACAAATGATATCGAAGTGCGTTATCGTCCTCGACTTGGGACACTACTCAACTTCACAAATGATATTTAAATTGTTATCGTTGTTTTCAATTAATAAAGAACTTACAGTATACCTTTAAAGAACCTTTTAAAGATACCATTTTAATATATTTATTACAGTATCAATATTACTTAGATAATTAAACAATAAAATATTTTTTCATAGAAGTAATGGAGTCACCTCTGTTATAAGAGACTACATAGGTATATTTTTGGTAAACATTCCAGTGTCGGAGTCGGAGAAGTAGGAAATCTATATGCAGTTTGACATGTTGCAATCAATTCTTCACGATTCTATAACATATATTTTTTATTTTTTGTAGAATGTAAAGCGGGCGAGTTAAAGGATTGTGATGTTTGTTGTGCGGGCTCACTTTCGTTTTCGTTCTCGCTCATATGGATTCCCCAGTCACGTTTTGAATGACCGGTTTCATCAGCTACTTCTTCCTTTTCAGGTTGTGTGCTTCTTTGTCCGTTTACGGAGTAGCTACCTCTTTATTTTTTATTTCACAGCCTCCTTCGTTTAAATGTAAGATCAATGATTCAAGATTTGTTTTTTTTTTTTCTTTCTTGAACATCTTCTTGTGTTATGGATGAGTATCTATTATTTTTTTTCCTCTACCATTGTCCTCGATTCACGAATCTTTTATTCTTTCTTTGACTACTGGATACGAATGAGATCTGTCTATTCTTATGCTCAAAAAATAATCAACTCGCATTGAAATTAAATTCGATTGTGATTAATCCTGAATCATGTTCGATACCTACCGCAGTTAAACAACTGTAACGAGTTGATGATGAGGTATAGATGAAGGTTGTTGTTATATTCGCTCCTTAAGAAGAAGAAAATACAGATAATCTAAAGTGGTTTGAAACACGAAAAATGGATCAATGAACAAATCTCTATTTTATATTTTAATTTAAGACTAGCTGATTACACTGTTCTGCAAAATTTAACGAACTTTTTTGCTGAACAGTGTTACCCGTGTTCCGCTACGGATCATCATTTACCTGTTGGTATTAAATATTAAGGTCAAGGTGTCTTTAGTTATGTTATCATTGAAGTAGAGGTATTTTTCTGGTGCATTCCCATCTTCCGGTTTAAAATGGTATTATCTTTAATAATAGGTTACACCCTAATAGAAGCCTTGTCCTAAGAATTAACTCGTCTATGAGCTCAATCGTTTTTACATTGCACTTTAGCCATACTTTCCTAGTAAGATTGGTTCCGGAAACATCGACATGACCAAATTAGTATGTAAATTACCACCATACTGATTTTAGATGTCGGATTAAACATTTTTTGTTAAAAGAAAGCCTAGGAAAAAAGAGCGACTTACCTAAGCAAAATTGCAATTTATTAGAGAAACTGGTTCCAGAATTATAGGTTTGATAAATGTTGCATATGACCAACTGATATTTTAATGACCACCAAATGTGGCTGCTATTGGCCAATTGTAAAATCTTTTGTAAAAAAAGTAGTTTATGTCAAAAAAAGGAACCTAATTTTCAAATTTGAAGGATCTAGTCCAATTGATTCTGGAGATATCGTCATGTCAAATTCCGCATATAAAAAATGGTCGCGATATAAGGAATAAGAGAAACAACCTCCATGCAAAATTTCAGCTCTCTAGCTATTGCTGTTCTAGAGATAATGTCATGGATTAATGAGTGATTAAATGGTATTTGGCTTATATATAAATGGATAATTTCTACAATATACTGATTTAGGGTTTTACTTTTATGGCAGAATCAATCCTTATAGAAAATTCATTATTAATTTCTGTGTTAATTATGTTTACTCTTGTTAAAATTATCGCATGTGTAGTAATTAATAC
The DNA here is from genome assembly GCA_001010745.2 of Gerris buenoi. Classification (NCBI taxonomy): domain Eukaryota; kingdom Metazoa; phylum Arthropoda; class Insecta; order Hemiptera; family Gerridae; genus Gerris; species Gerris buenoi. Next base: position 216,422 of record KZ651079.1, on the reverse strand, counting down.
AGATTTTACTTCCTTCTTGCGTTGCAGGTGAAAGGATAGTACCAATACAGTCTTCCATATTTTCGCGTGGTACCGCGAGAGCGCACAACAGTATATGGATGAACTTCATTCAGTTCTAAACTGAAGTAAGTTTAAAATAATATCTTAACACTGTCTAAATATGATCATATCCTTGTTAATATAATTAAAATCACAGAGAAGTACTTGCGTCCAAGTACTTTTTAGGGTTTTGTAGATGAGTAAGCATACCCATTATGTAATTATGATTTTTGGTGTTCGATCTTAAGAGTCCGGGTTCGATTCCCCGGGGGGTCACAATGTTTTTTATCAGTAATAAACCAATAAGGAATGCAAACTTTAAAAAAGCAAATATATATTTGTGTCCTACTCTTCAGCAGCTTTCATTTGATACCTAACTCAAAATTTTTGAAAAATAAAATTTTGGGCGCACCCCAAATTTTTGCGCACAAAATTGACAATTTTTAAAATCTTTGAATGAACTCCCGGAAATATCATCGCCCTAATATAAGGTATTAGCATGAATTATTTCGAAATTTTAGCACCAGCCGATCTATAGTGGTTGGGGGGGGGACAATTTTTTTTGGGTATATTTTGATTTTTTCCCCCTATAAGGAATGCAAAATTTGAAAAAGCATATATATATTTGTGTCCTACTCTTCAGCAGCTTTCATTTGATACCCCACTCAAAAATTTAAAAAAATGTAAATTTTTGAGTTTACCACATTATTTTGAATTGCGCATGCGCAAATCTAATTATGGACTTCTGTATATATTTCCTCTGGTTGGGTCAAAAAGTTGCACCAGGGTTCCAAATTTCAGCACTTTCGCTTAAACGGTTCGGGCCCTATCCTATGAACCAAAGAGCGACGGACGGACGGACACATCACCCTCGGCATAAGGGTTTTGAGAAGTATCTACAAAACCCTAAAAATATGATATACAACACTTAATGCATTTTTTTTGCTGAGTTTTATAAGGCTGTTCCTTTATCATTTTTGGTTGCAATGAAAGTAGACTCCGTTAACATTGGAGGAAAATTCCATTCTTTTTACTACCCATCTGATTACATTGTTCAGTTTCTAGGATCATTGATGCATCAAAACCTTTACGTAGGTTTGAATAGTTGGATAAACCTTGCAGATAAGCACTCATACACCTATCTATCTAATATAAATATAAAGAAATAAATACTACTACATGGCTAATATAAAGGTACTTTGGTCCCTTTCTAATAATTTTGTAACAGGAAATCTAGATGACCGATAGAATGTTAGTGATAAAATTATCTTCTGAGTATTGAGAACATTTTGCCTTCACTGGGCTTTTTTTTACCCCTCAAGCATTTTTAGCGAACTGACCCAGGCACTTTCGAGGTCGCACCTTATTAATTTATGAATCCTGTTTTTTGATGGTTAGAAACAAATAAGGTACCTTATGCAGGAAAGTTTTTAGAATGTTTTACATTGTTACAAATATAGTAGAAGTAGAGCCCGAACAAGAAATAAAGGTTGGGTTCACTACTAGCGGATCTCCGCGCGTATCAGTCTATATAGATTACAATATAATCATGAAGCTGCGGAGATACCGTCGCTGGTTTCCACCACACGAACACTACGCTCAGTGATAAGTTATAAACAAAGTTTGTTGATTTACAGTTCTGAAAGGACAATATTCGATGTTAAAGGTTGTCTTGTGATTTAACAATAAACTTTTTAAACAGTTCAATTTACGCTGTTGTTCATGATTTTTCCTTTATAAAATTCTATGCAACATTATTTCAATGCAAGTAAATGAGTTGGCAGTTATCTACTAGGTGACGCGAACAAAAATATGAATCGGAGAAAGAAATTATCTTCACACTTAGGTAAACTTACCTTAAATATAGAGAGAGCAATAATATAGTATCTAAGAAGTCAAAGCAAAATTTTAATTATTATTATTATTGTTTCCGAGCTTACCGAAGGTAACGGAAGCATTGTGTTCACTTTTGAGAACGAAAAACTTTTACGACTCCGATTTTAAAAATTCCAGGACAGAAATCCGTTTCAGACATCAGGGAACATTTTACAATTACTCGGGACGAGTTCGTTGGACAACGTTATCCTTCCAAGCGTTCACGCGTAACGCTTACGTAAACGTGAACTTCAAATTTAAAATTGAAATATAGGGCCGGGGAAAAAATCAAACTTCATCTATACAAATATTTTTTTCAAATACAAGTTTTTAGTAATACCAATAGCAATACCACTGTGAAGTGTTAAAGTTCGCTAAAACTATTAATAGTTTTTAGACAATAACAAATATAACAATAAAGTAAAAGTAATATAACAATAAAAGTTAATATAACAATAAAGTACATGATAGGATGCGAGGAAGCTATGTGCCACACTAATTGGCAGTCTATTGCTTCCGAGCTTACCGAAGGTAACGGAAGCATTGTGTTCACTTTTGAGAACAAAAAAGTTTTATGCCTCCGATTTGAAAAATTCCAAGACAGAAATCCGTTTCAGACATCAGGGAACATTTTTGGTTCCGTGTCTGTCT
>KZ651079.1:185192-203153 GCA_001010745.2 Gerris buenoi | reverse complement strand
TTATTATTTATTATTATTTATTATTATTTATTATTATTTATTATTATTTATTATTATTTATTATTAGTTATTATTATTATTCCAATTGCGTGAGAAAAATTTATTTCGTTAACAGGTGTTGATTTCAAGACGGAAATATTGTTAGAATATGTGATTGAAATGTCTGACACATAATATTAACTTTGGAATACTAGAAGGCTTCGATATGTAAAAGACCTTTCAAAGTATCAAGATAAGTTTTCAGTGTAAACTTGACTGATCGAGATCGATCTACTTTATTTTCCTGTCTGGAACAATGTCTGATGTATAAAGCTTTGGTATGATCCAATTACTCTATCTTTCGTGGCTTTTTTAGGTCCGGTTTAGTCACCTACTATGATAGTATTTTATTCAATTTACAATATGATAATTTTTTACGTAAACATAAATTTAAAGAAATGGAATTTCTAATGGTTTTTATTATTTTCCTGGTGTCATAAACATGCCTAAAACTCAAATAAAATAAATAATTTGTACCACGTACTTTATTGATGCTATGCTTGCTTTCACAACCCATTATTATCTAATTTCTTGCATTGTTTCCCCTAACCCTCCCTTTGTTTTAAATCCGTCACAATTGTTTTAATTTTGAAAAATTTAATTAGCGCAGAGGGTTGATATTAATCTGGGGTTATCTGCGGACTACTTCCGAGTAACCATCCAAATTTCATAAAAATTGAATGATTTTTTTTTTTTTAAATGGAAGGGTGAGGGGTAAATAAATGAATGTTTGTGCTCATGTCGAAGAGAAATCAATAGGCGCAGATTTTCGAAACTTATATGTTTTTAAGATAAGTTGGTTCCAGAAAATTGAGTGACAGGCAGACATGGAACCAAAATGTTCCCCGAATTCTGAAACAGATTTCTGTTTTGGAATTTTTGGAATCGGGGATATAAAAAAAATGTTCATTCTTCAGGACGATCACATAGCTTCCTTTATCTTCGGTAAGCTCAGAAGCGAAATCTCAATTTTACCATAAATCACAGGTTTTTCTGGGAAACCGCTCCATAATAATATTTATACCAAATTTCATTGATACGGTTGTTAGGCTACATATTACATATTCAGAACAAACGACTGACGACAGACCGGACGAAAAGCATAATTTATCATTTCTTCAGAGTAAATCCTAATTTAAATACACATTGATAATGATAATCTAGGAAATTAACCGGGTCCTAGTTTTTCAACAATTTTGGAATTTCCTTGCACTAATTATAGTAGTAGGAAGCAATGATTTTTTAAGTTCTTTATCCTGTAATAGTTTTGTACAATGTCTTCATATCATACCTCAAGGATTACGAAAAAAGTGAATTAATTTTAATTAAATTGTTATTTCTAATTTTAACTTAATTTTTTTCTTATTTTAATTTGAACTAAAATAAATAATAGCTCTATAAAGTACGTATACTTTATTAAAATTTTCTCAGTACACTAAAAATCAATTTATAACCTATTCTCATAGTCTATTATTTTATAATATATCTTATATCATTCATCTTCTTTTAAAACAATAAATCTTTTCTCTCAGAGGTCGGCATTCGTTTTGGTTGAGTAAAGTCATGGCGATAGATGCTTCCGTATATGGAGATATGCCAATGTTATTACAGATATTATAGAATAAATAACCTTCATCAATTGTATGAAACAATAGCACTCTTCTATTTCAACTATGAAGTATTTATTAGGGCAATAATCATCTTAGTATTTGAGGCTATTTTACTTTTTTATTCTTAACTGAAATATGGGAAATGTCTCAAAGTGTTTGGTTGTTTAACCTAAACAACCAAATCGGAAAAACGGGAAAAATGAGACAACTTCAAAACATCAGAATTTCTCTTTAATCAGAATTGCCTAAAATAGTTTGAATTGAGATATACTTGACTTAAGCAAGAATATACTTCAACTGTACACAAGGTTACTTATATAGCTTACTATGTTTCCATGGGTTTCCAAAACCGTTTGAAAATCTTTTTTGGTTCCAAACCGAAATCGTTTCCATGAGGAGTTCTCAAAAAGTTTTTACATCAATTTTGAAAAACAATAAACCTGCCAGACGTGTTATAATTAAGCCAGATTATCATATTCACTCACTACACTGCGAATGTATCACTTCAGTTTTCAATTAAATATCAGTTTCTATGCTATTTTTTTTTATCAAAACAGTTGCAATAAAAAACCAAATAGTTTCCGTAGTGACCTTGAAATCAACTTTTCCATGGGGTTTTGAAAACCAAGACAGTTTTAAAAAGGGTTTTGGAAAACTCATGGAAGCTCAGTAACTAACAAATCTGGTATGAATATATTTCGTTAGCTAACAACATTGGTTTGTAAATTGTAAACTTAAGCACCCAAATTTGAGCTTAATTAGCAATTGTTTTCTTTAATTTCAAATAATCCCTACATAATTTAATCTCACTTACGATAGATAAGCAGAGGATGGTTATTTTAACTTTTACTTCATTTTCAAAATCACAAAATCAACTGTTGAAGAATAATTTTGTTTATGAGATTGTGAGTGATTGTAAGGTGAAAGGAAGTCTATTTGCCAGTGCCACCTCCATGAGATACTTCGTTGGAAGGTAAGAAAGCGTGTGTGTCGTTTAACGAACCGAACAGCATTCATATGGCTTTATTATACCGTAGTGTATGCACCGCTTCATAATATGTTAATTCTTTGTCTCACAGTTTTATAACCTGTCTTATTAAATATATGTAGTCAACCTTTATATTGTTTAATATTGCTAACGACGGTTTAAAAATGGTTATGAAACAATGATAAAGAGACATTGCAAGATGCAAGTAGTCTAACTAAGTTAATTTAAGGTGTGATCGTGGTAGTAAAATGTCCATAATATAAAACAAACTGCTTCCTTCGAAAACCCTTATAAATAACTTATTTAGTTAAATAATGTTGTCATGTAATGTTTTTAAATGTATTTCCGATTGTTTTTTATGTTTGTTGCACTCTTGATACTTGAGATAAGAATTGTTTCAATGAGTTCATACTCAAATGAAGTAAAATTTCAAGATTCTTTTCAGCGAAACTTCGAATTCGTATTATTTTAGTGCTTAGCTACAACTCTTCTTCATAATTTTTTGCTCTATCTTCAACGCTAATATGACTTTACTAGAAACTCTAGGTTTCATTTCCATCATTGTTGGCCAGATTTCGACTCCAACAAAAATTCTTCCATGCAGAAATATTAGTCCTAATGGCCACTATCACTGATAAAAATTTTATAATAATTGCGTAACTAATGAACAATTTATTTGGGTGTCTTCATGTAAAGTGAAACACACTGTAGATAGACAAACATTCATTTTTATTTATATTGATTTAGATTATATTAATATTTTCCCTGTATTTTCCATTTTACCCCCTTCCTAAATGAAAATATGACAAAAATGTTCATAACAACAATTACTGTATTTTTAAAGAGCTTTTCTAACGATATGCATCACGAAGGGTTTTCATTACTTAAACATTTGTACCCCGTACCCCTGTGTACCAAATCGAACATCCTTCCAATCGAAACATAGTTTTACTTACTCAGAACTTCCCGGTTATGCGTCCAACCATTCTCCAAAGTTTCATCGCAATCGGATAAATGGTTTAGGCAGGCATAAGTGGCAGATAGTCAGACAAACATTCATTGTTATTTATAAAGATTAACAGTCTAAGTAAATTTAGATAAAATTTATATTTATACATTTCATATGATACATTTATATTTATACATTTCACATCCTGATCATTGGTATTAGCATGGATTAGCCATTTTAAAAGTCTATTAGAGCGAAACATTTCACCTAACTGAGAAACGAACCCAAACCCAGATTATTATTGTATTATATTTAGGTCCAAGAAGGCAAACAACGCATATAATGACTCCATTCATACTGCTTCCACTTACTATAATAAAAATTATATAATAAATAAAGCAAAGCTCTTAAAATTATATTTAAGATTTATAAGCACAATCTCTTCCAAATATTATTATAGTTATAAAAATACTCGCTTGTTTACAAAAGCAATTATTTTAATTTGGATTAAAACAAATAACTTAATTTTTTACTTCGATAATTTGCCTTTCTAATGATATAATTCTGAATCACGATTATACCGTTAAACATCATGAGATAACATAGTTTTTATTGCGTAGCAAACTGGTCTAATTCTACCAGGAAGTTTCCTGAGGTCAAAAAATTATTATTATATAGATATTATATTGTTCTAAAATAACCAATTATAGATTTCATCTGAATACTAACCTCACTTTACCTTCTAAAACTATTAAATACTTTCTTATCTTTTATACTCTTTTACTGAAATTATAAAATGATGAGTATTTACCAATATCATCAATCAAATAATTTTGATACGAATAAATTAATGTGTTATATAATACGAGCAGTTGAGCCCGATACAACTAGCTTAGTTTTATGTTTAGAAAAAAAGTAAATTAATTTAGATAAGTTATTATGTCTATTTAGATAAGTTAAATCTATCTGAAGACCAAAAAATCAAAACAAACATGATATATTTAAATTAAGTAATAAATATTTAAAATTATAATAAGCAGATTACATCTAAGTTTAGTTTCTTATTGCTTTAGGTGTGTTCGATCGTTCCACTCTACCAGGCACATCTTTTAAAACAGGTACCTTAAAAATATATATGTATGAATTTTACTTAAGTTATAGTAATTAACATTTTTCGTTAAAGTTCGTTTACGTTTCGTTCTTCTATTTCTTTAAGCATTTTGAGTAATGTGTTTTATTTATAAAACACATGAAAATATATTAGAAATAGAATCTAAATGAAGCTATTCCATATCCAATTAATTGTTAATATATTTTTAGAAAATATTATTATACTTTAAATATGTAGTGACAGAAGATTTNTTTGTACCCCGTACCCCCGTGTACCAACTTAAATCATTTCAGATTTATACCTTCCTTATTTCTTCCTTAGAATAAGGTTTTACCTTATATGGAATTAAGGTTTATACCTTCCTTTGATTCCTATGACCATGCCGAATTTTAAGCGGATCGGCTCAGCCGTTCAGGAGAAAACTTTTGTACCCTGCACCTTGTACCCCTGAGTACCAATTTGGACCATTTTACATTTACACCTTTCTGTGGTTAGTCACTATGACCGTGCCGAATTTTGTGCGAATCGGTTCTGCCGTTCAGAAGGAAATTTTGTACCCCGTACCTCGTACCCCTGTGTACTAATTTGGACCATTTCAGATTTATACCTTCCTTTGGTTGGTCACATTAACCGTGCCGAGTTTCGTGGGGATCGGTTCAGCCGTTCAGGAGAAAACTTTTGTACTCCGTACCCCGTACCCCTGTGTACCGATTTGGACCATTTCAGATTTATACCTTCCTGTGGTTGGTTACTATGACCGTGCCGAATTTTGTGCGGATTGGTTCAGTTGTTCAGCAGGAGTATGCATCGGAAAAAATGCAAAGTGTAGTATATAAAATAATGATATAAAATAATGTAGTATAAAAAATGCAAAGTCTAATTGAGCTTCGCTTCGCTCAGCTCAATTAGAAATAGAATCTAAATGAAGCTATTCCATATCCGATTAGTTGTTAATATATTTTTAGAAAATATTATTATACTTTAAATATGTAGTGACAGAAGATTTGCTACGTAAAATTTAGATTTAGTAACGGAAAGAAAATGTATCCTTTTTTTTATAATTGTTTAGTTATAGTTTGGTAAATAAAATAAAATTTGCAACAAGGATTTAACAAAGGATTTAGATCTTAAGGAGATTTCAGATAATCGTTCCTTGCAGAACAAAGCACTTTAGTCATGGTTAATGCTTTTGTTTTAATTAATACCTAATTAACTTCTTAACGAAGAAGACTTTAGAAAACTTTTCTTTAACAAAATCTTCAGTTTATTGTTTATTCTAGGACAGTGTAATGGAAGATGAAGAAAAGGTTGTAATTTTCTTTTTCAATTTTTTTTTTCCACCAATATTAGGATTTTTGTAAATACCCGAGTTACGCCTGGTACTTTTGCTAGTTTTAAATAAAACTTGAAATGTATGCATTAATCTTCTTTCTTTTATTTTTCCCTTTAAAGCCTCATCCAGACTGCCTAACTGAACAGAGGAAACGAGCAAAGCATTGTTCTCTACGCATGTCCAGTCTGAGATGCGCAGGCGTATCTCAGACTGGACATGCGCATAGACCAATGCTTTGCTCGTTCGGCAGTCTAGACGAGGCTTTAGGGTATGTAATAAAAACAAACAAGGCAGGTTCGACTCAGGTTATCTCACAATACTATGTGATATTTCGTTTTATTTCTGTTTTAAATGGAAATTAGTAATAATACAGGTGAAAATATCTATAATATAGTATTTAAGATTAATACAATTTAAATAGAGGTTGATGGTCACATTTTTTTTTTATTAAATATAAAGTGATACCATCGCATTACATGTGCATTGTCTGTGCCCTATGCCTCGGAGTGACGCGGAATAGAGACATTTTTTGATCTGCACGATATTTTAAACGTTTGTTTTATTATATACCCTTAACGACCCAATACCGGAACAGCAGGTTAACTTATTGAAAAATCAAAAAGTAGAAAATATCATAGCATAACTATCTACCTTACTTATATGATTAAAGATGTTGTAATTAACTTAAATGATTAAAACATTGATAGATTCCAGTCAATTAGTTGATGTTCTTTACTAAAGATAAATACTATACTCATTAAGGGAACCAGTATGTCTCGGAAGCTCTCCGTGGATACTAAATCCAAACGTTAACTCTATTCTGGTTTTCGATTTCTTAAAAGGTAAAACATGTTCCATAAACTTGATTCTACATTTAAGGAAGTAATGTGGCTTATGTTTCTCCGATAAAGGCTTAATACTTCTGCCGATTGGGTCGTAAAGTAAATAGAATATGTAGCGCGTACATAGCATATACCTTTAGCGTATATGGTGTGGCACATATTCTAGGGAAACTGTAGTCATTTGTCCCTACTAATCCAACCACCTCTACTTGACTACTTATATTTTTTTCCCCGGGGGTAAGGGGGTGGAGTAACTTAGACTTAGATTTGTCAATGAATATGTTCAAACATACTTATACAATACATCTTGATGAAAAGAGACTCGTTCCAAACACATGACTTTCCGTAATTTACAGTATTTGTTGGACGTAAAGCAAATAATATTTAATTTTTTTACTGCGTTTTTATTAGCTTGCTTTCTTGTTTGTTTGTTTGTCCAAAACAAATCTTGCAATCGATTTTTAACTAACTTCCCGAATAGCTAGACATTTGAAACTTTTAGAATAGCTCAGAACACGATGTTAATACTTTTAGCCATCTTTCAGCAGAATTTAATTCGTATTCAGCAAATTTTGCTGCATGGAAGTTAGTTTGGAAAAAATCCACAAGTTATTTTATTTGTTTTGACATGAGCCATGTTTACGATCTCAATTTTGACGGGTTTCAAATTTAATGATTCATGACAGAAAATTGAAAAACGTAGTATATAAAAAGTTCTTTTTATCTTGTAATTATATTAATTTTTATATTTTTTTTTTTTATAAATTAATCTGTGTAATAAGTGCTGAATGTTAATAGCTTGTAATGTTAAATATTTTTACCTTTAGGTAACGAAACACCCTATACTGTATTTCAGATTATCAATCCTTAATAAAAAAATATGACCATTACAGCTATATTTCTTAACATACATTTTTTCATGTATGAGTTGGACTCATTGGTTAAATTTTTCAATCTGCATTCATGGAACGTTATGTTACAGTAGCCAACAAACCTCAGTCCTTGACTTATATCTAGCGGTACAGTTTTGTCAAGGTTCTTATAATGTTGCATTAGCTTTAATTCTGAACGCAAACCAAGTGTATCTACTACTTTCTAATTAAAATTCAAAATACATCCTTAATATATCGTTGCATTAGTGCTTCAAAGCTTATTTTGTAGCATAGCTTTAATAAATGGAAATTGAATATACGGGCAAATTACTTTATTCTTAAAAAATGTTTGTTAAGCTCAAATTCATTATCATATAAATATAAGCCTTTTGCAGAAACAAATTATTTTCATAATACTATTATGAAATTATGGTATACGTATGTAAATGTAAAACAATAGTAATTCCTTATTTAATACTATTATACAAATAAAAAAAATAGTAAATTTGGTATTTACATTGTTAAGATTAGTTCTATTTCATATTTCTTTTTTTTATTCCTTTCATGTATGTAACATCAAAAGATCTGTTCCTTTGCAATATACATTTACATTGGTAATCATATATCTAATGCATCGACTATTTTAAAAGTCATATATGTAACCGTATGTACAACTAACCTAAGATTGGGCTGTCATTTTGTGAAATAGAATTAAAGAAGATAATGTTGGTGATATTTACTATAATAGTCTAAAATTAAAGAGAACTATTAAAGGAAACATTCTAATTTCTTGGGATAATTTTTTTCGGTATTTCTTTAGAATGTTAGTCCTATGTTTTTTTGTTCTTTTATTTATTTTTTTTTGTTTTAAGAATATAGATTGATAGATATAATGTAATTATTACTACATTTGTCTAAATAACTATTAAGACAAAGAGGTGTTTAGTCTAATGTACTTAGGGACAAAGTACATTAGACAAAGGAATATCACACTTCTGTTTTTATAGAGGAGTAACTCTGAAGAAAAGCATTCCGTACACCTTCTTTAGATTGTTACTCTCTTCTGTGTTTTTATAAGGGAATAACTATTCTAAAGAAGTGCCATTTTTTCTACCTAGAAGTATGTTCATGAAGTATAAAGTTTGAAATGCCATACGCCATACTACACATTGTTATCATGAAGTCACCAATTTATTTATAAAAATATTTATCGATATATAATCACGTTAAATATGTTTTTATGAAGATAATCACATTCGATCAATCGTAACTTTTGCTTATAAACCTTACCATAAAGCTTACCAAAACCGGGACTCAAATTGAGAAACTGATTCTAATTAATGCGATTTTAATTCTTAATAATGATTTATACAATTATAGGATAAATCGTTATTAAGTTATCTGTCGATTAAGAAGATTTGTCTACTGTATGTATAGATGAAATAATTCAGATACTGAAAGTCAAATTTATTTCGGGGATCTTTTAAGCTAGTAGATATTATAATATTTTAGATTTTAAGCCGAACTTTGCATGCAACTCCTATGATGTTTTCTTATTTTTGTTTTCGTATTTCGTTTAAAAGTTTTTTTTTTTTGCAAATCATTAAAAGCTAAAAGGCAAATTATATTTAAAAAAAAAAACTTTTTTTAAGGATCATTGTGTAACAGGGGACACAAAATAAAATGAATCCATTTGTGTTATTCCTCTCTAGAAATTGAATCTGATTTTAGTTTATAAAAAATACTTTGTTTCTTTAACTTTATTTCAAAGAAGGACCTCTCGGACATACTAACGATCTTTTTCTAATTCTTTTTGTATTATACCAGAGTAAGATTACAAATAATCTTGATTGTAGTACAAAGGGGTTTCGTGTAAAGTCCAATATTTTGCTTTCATGCTTTGCATCTTTAGGTGCATTGAACACCAGAATGTTGAATTTAGCAAACGTTACAGTCTATAAGATTAGAGTTGGCACAATCGAAGGCGGGAAACAACACATGTGGAGGCAGTTTTGGGGTTATAAAAAGGGAAGATCGGTGTTGCAATGTTATATTTTTTTTTGTGGAACAGGGGTAGAGTAGAGCATTTTTTTTGAAGTTGCATTCAACATGGGGGACCAATAAAATCGTTTCCCTCAAAATTTTCCCGCCTTTTGATTGTGCTAACTCTAATCTTATAGACTGTAATTTTCTTGTTTGGGTCAAGAACACCTTAAGTGTTTTTAGTTGAAGCAAACTTTGGACTAAAAATGCTTACACTGAAACCCTCTTTTAGTGTAGCACTTATAAATAATACTGATAAATACACTCATAAATCTTCTAAATACGGGATTAAATATATGATATATTTCTTATGTATAAGAATTATGTGCACTCACATAGGAGTTACGTGGGAGTTGGGAAGGAGAGAACTCTCAAAAGATCCAGTCTATCGAAGTAGTGGTAACTATATTGGGGCAAAGTCTGTTTTATGCCTCGTTCAGAAAACTGGCTTAATGTTAAGCACTAAAAATAAAAGCTGTAAAAGAGCAGGTTGCTTACGAAAGTAAAAGTAGAAGTGAAGTGAGGTTATGGACAAAAGAGTAGACGTAGCCACAATTTAGGTATCGCTACTTTAGCCTGACTTTTTTGGGAGTGGGTCCTGGAACTTGGCCCTTTTCTCAAGGTTAAATTTTTGCTGAGGATCAAATTTATTCTTTTAATAAGCAAAACCGGACGTTCAGGCTTATTTAAATCGAATCAAACCCACAAAAAAATCTAAAATAAACCAATTCGACATGTTAACAAGCTCTTGTTATAGTCTATTGGATGTCGTTATCTGATATCCGTACCAATTACAAATTTTCCATTCATCTTATGAATAATCAATTCAATAGACTTTTTATAATATCAAATATAAAGCTCTTAAAATGTAACTTGGAGCTTTATTTATGTAAACCCAAAAAGCCAATTTGTTGGATAACTAAAAATGTTTAAGATTGGTTTAAAATTTAAATTAGTTTCGTTACGAAGAGAAGTAAAAGGGATGTAAAGAAAAAAAACCTTTACACCCACTAATTGAAAGCAATGAATGGTCCGTATAGACCAGCTGTTAAATTGTTATTCGCTGTTACTTTAGACCTTGAGAAACTGTTCATGGTCAGATTGTAGGCTTTATATAATTTGTTTCATGTTTCTTCGGTAGGTAGAAACGAAGGCGAACGCTTTATATTTAAGGATAGTGAACTTTTTTAAAACTGCAACGAAAACATTGTGGGTTTATTTTATAAGAATTAATGACCGTGATTAAAGTTTATACTTTGTAAATCATTTACTTTAGTTAATGGTATCAAATGTCCATTAATTTTAAAAGGCAATAAGTTCAATAAACTGACTTTTAAATGTTAATTATAATTAATGTTGAGATTTTTTTTTTTTTTTTTTTTTTACCTATTATTGACTCATATTCTATTAATATTTGCTATTTCTCCAGTCAAATGGTAGTTTGGTGGGGGGAAAAATACATTATTTATTTTCTTTTTGGTTTCTTAATGTTTTTGGGGAGCTGAATCTGAATTTCAACTGAGAAACGCGATAAACACCGAAAGAAATGCTATTTTTTCGATTTCCTATACGTTTTGAATAATTCGCTCTTTTAGAGAAGAAATTGCATACGATTTATGTATCTTAAGTTGTTTTTGTTGAAGGAAAGGTTTAATTGCTATAGAATGCTTTGACATTTGAAAAAAAAAATTAAAATCGGCTCACTTAATTTTATTTTAGTTTTTCGCTTACAACTAAACTTTTTTCTAAAACTACAAAGTTTTAGAAAAAAGTGCCCCGTAACAAAGAAATAAATAATGGCTATGACTTATTTCTCTTAAGTTGTTACTCTCGAACTAATAACAATTTTGCGTATTCTACCTCCATTAGTTCAAGCAGAATCGGAATCATATTCGTCCAGTACAGTATGACTTTAGAACTAGTTTTGGACTTTTATGGAACTTTTGACTTTTTACAGCGCAATTAACTCACCGTACAATTTTTTTAAAAGAAAAATCATCACTTTGAGATAAAAATAAACTATTTAAAGCGTAGATAAAGGAATAAGTTATTATTAAAGTATTATTATTATTAAGTATCTCGTAAATATGAAATCACTCTGAGTTCAGAGTCTACAATTTTGAAAAACCTGGTTTTAAAAACTATGCTATAAACAAGTGGATCTAGCAGTTGTAAAGTTGTAAGTATGAATACGTAGATGAAACAGTTCTGCAAAGGGTGAAAATGGAGCGGGATAAAATTTTCCTCTTTCAGGACTACTCATTTTTTCCCATAAAACAATTCTATACAACGAAATTTCTAGATAACGAAATTGGGAACTTGCTAATTAGGAGCCCTCCCTAAAAGTTAGAGGTGGTTTCTCTAACCACCTCTAGCCACCTTCAACCACCTCCAACACCTCTAGCGACCTGCAACCACCTCTAGCCACCTTCAGCCACCTTTACCCATCTTCAACCCCCTCCAACTATCTTTAGCAACCTTTAACCTTCTCTAACCACCTCTAGCCACCTTCAGCCACCTCTTGCCACCTTCAACCTTCTCCAACCACCTCTAGCGACCTTCAACCTTCTCCAACCACCTCTAGCGACCTTCAACCTTCTCCAACCACCTCTAACTTTTAGGGAGGGCTCTTAGTTAACAAATAATCTAATTTGTTTTCTACTATTAATTTTGTTGTGTGGGGTTCCGAAATTTATACTTCTGCTCTGATAAATTTATTACAAATATTGTTTACCCTTTTGACTTTTGACCAAATAATGTTGTGAATATCTCCGTTGATTTTCATTAGTGGGAATGATAATAGCAAAGTTTTAATCATTGAAGCATAACCTGACAGCATATAATTAAAATTATTTATAATTTTTAAATATCCTTTTAATTAAAATGATTCACTGTAAGAGTGAACATCTCGAAGGAAAGTCTTATTTATAAGTCAGTTTTAATTGAATTTTAGTTCTTTTACATTTCCTTTGTCAATTTTTCTAATGTTATATTAATGGGAAAACATAGTTTAGTAAAAGTTTAGATGTTTTAGTCATTATAGAATCGTCTAACTTCCTGCCAGTTAGCTAACCTGGGAAGTTATAACCTAGACAAATATATTAACTGCAGATCTACTCTTAAGGTTATATATGTTCGTGTGAACAGATGCATTCAACCTGAATTAAATTCAAAAGCGCATTGTTTGAATAGTTTCTAATTTGTAACATGCAATTATTTAACCTTCCATCTATTACCAAAAATCTTTTCTTCCTTGAGTTATAAATTATTATTTTTAAAATATACATATAATNTCTTGAAGCAATTGTAGACAATTGCCAATTTTGAATGCAGTTTACATAGTATGCATTTTTTAATATGATAAATCTTCATTTGAAAACATGCAGAACTTTTTATGAAGAGTGACTTTTTCTCGAAAAATTAAATTTTTTGTCATTTACACCAATTGGCAACCCCATCCGGGGACACACTGTATACATATGATATGGTAATTACATAAAGAGGGAAAATTCTTAATTTTATTAGGGGAGTTATAATAATGACGAGGTAATCAAAATAAGGTGGAGGGGGATATTTAGGCAGCAAAAAATAGTCTGCTAATAAGTGTGGCGCATAGCTTCCTCGTATACTTTAGTGTCGTTATGTTTTCATTACCAATTAGTTTCTAATTTATATATATATTTTTTTTTTTTTTACATGAATAAAAAAGTATCAATTTAGCGTAGACAGTTAAAATTATTATTGGACTATCTGAATATCGTAAAAATCAGAATGTGGTTCATATATATGGGTCAATTGAGGGATAAAATAAAACAACACCTCCTTCAAAGCATCCTTTTGAAGGAGGTGTTGTTTTATTTTATCCCTCAATCGACCCACATTCATTGATAAAAAGGGATGATCTATGAACCACATTCATTGATAAAAAGGGATGATCTATGAACCACATTCATTGATAAAAAGGGATGATCTATGAACCACATTCATTGACAAAAGGGATGATCTATGAACCACATTCATTGTAAAAAAGGGATGATCTATGAACCACATTGATAAAAAGGGATCAACATAGTCAAAAGATAAAAATCAAGATAATTTAAGATATTGGTGTTAATAAAAACAACAGTATGGAAGTGGAAGAGAAACAAACAAGCAATAGGCTAATTTTGTCACACCACCCAAATTTATTTAAAATTGGACAAGTAGTTTTTAAAATATGTTGATTTGTACAAATAGAATGATTGACAGACAGACAGAAACAGGACCAAAACGTTCTCTGATGACTGATGACTGGTTTTGCAATGGATTTCTGTCTTGAAATTTTTTAAATTGGAAGAAAAAAATTTTCTTCAAAACGATTACAGCTTTCGTTGCATTGGTAAGCTTGGATGCAATTTTAGATAGACTAATACGTATTGATATTACATTATATACTTACTTATATATAATGAAATAAGGTAAAATTGTTTTCCTTTTAACCCTGATCTACTTTGAAATTGTTTAATATACACAATCTGAAGTGATTCATAATACCTTTAGCCCAATGCATTGTTTTTTTTTTATACTTTTAATGATCTAATAAATCTTATATATTTGATTAAAGTTATAATAACTAGATAAAAAGTGTAAAGTTTGTCGGATACATTTTTTTCGTTACGTGTTTCGTTTTATTTTGAAATTATTTAATCCAAAGAATATTTTTCTCTTTTAATGAGTATCGTGTTTTCTTTAAAGAAATAAACATGATGCACAAAATTACTTGGTGCATTTTTTCTTTTATATAAGAGAATTCTCAATAATCTATTACAATAAGACTATATTTTCGAATATTACCATTAAAATTTTATGTTTGTTATATTTCTTTCGAGCTTACAGAAGGTAACAGAAGCAGTGTATAATCGTTCTGAAAAACAAACATGTTTTTTGTCCTCAAATTCGAAAATCCGTTTCAGACATCAGGGAATGTTTTTTGGTCTGTGTCTGTTTCTTAGGGTAAGTGTCCATCTGAGACTTTTTAGTATCGAGACTCGCTCTCGAGATTGAAATGGCTAGTGGACATGGGGCTGAGAATAGTCTCGGAGACTCGCCGACTCTCCGAGACTCGGGAGAGACTGATGTTGCTCTCAAGTGGACAAGGTTCTGAGACTAATCTCGAGATTTAGTCTCAGATGGACACTTACCCTTTTTCCTTCTAAATAAATTGTAGACAATAAACTAATAAATATTAATACCAATACATTCAAAAATAGTCAGCCAAATAGTTTAGCACATTACGTCAACTAAGAGACCGATAGACAGAAACAAAACTAATGTTTTCTGATGACAAAAGGAGTTGTGTCCAGATGTTTTATTTTTGAATTACGAGAAATATAATAATCTTCTAATTAGTGTGTGCCATAACTTTCTCGTGCTCTTATAATGACCTAAAATTAAGTTATGCTTGTACAAACACACATTGTCTTCTTTTATAGTATCAATTTAGCAATATTTAATTTACGTATGAGGTTGAAATTAATCTGGCGCTATCTACAAACTACTTTCAAAATTAACTATCCAAATTTCTTAAAAATCAGACCTATCATCCAAGTTCTTTAATAAAAGACGAGTGGTTACTATGATGTGTTGGTTCGCAAAAATTGAACAAAATACAGAAAAATACGAGACCTAAAATGTTTCCTTATGTCTAAAATTGATTTCTGAATTGGAATATTTGAAATTGGTGTATGATAAAAATGTTTGTTCTTCAGAGGAATCACATAGCTTTCGTTACTTTCGGTTAGCTCGGAAGCAATAAATATTAGACTAGACAATCATTTATATAATTAAGTAGTGTCCCGTGAAATGATTTGTTATTGCTAAGCTATGGCAACCAAATTTATTCTAATTAATATTTGTTTTGATTTGTTGGTCTTCAAATAGATATAATACCTAATGTAATTTCTTCTTTTTTTTTTTCAAATATAAAATTAAGACCATTGCCACGGGCTTAATGGTTCGTATATTGTCATAATTAACGTCACAATGATATCTGACAAGAATTTAACTTTTTTGCAGATTGAAATATTAAATTGATTTCGTCAAATCTCCAAGTATTGCGTATCCGAGCTTATCAAAGGTAACGGAATCATCGGCATGAACAATTTTGCTTTCAAGCTTGAAGTGATCGTTCTGAAGGACAATAATGTTTATCGTTATTTCAATTTGATAAATTAATAATTATTTTTATCTACGACTTGTATTGTAAGTGGACTTTTCATTGCTAATTACAGGGAGGGAAGTGTTACTTCCCTCCCTTGGGAGTAAAAAAACAACCATACCAACTTAAAAGGTATTCTTTTAGGTTAATTTTAAGTATTATGTTGGTAGTAATGTTTTTTTTTAGCTGTTTTGTTAACTAATTTTTTCGGGAAGGTTACTTTGGGTTATCATACAAAGTCTTTAAATTAAAAACAAACTAAACGTAATTAAATTACAAACGTATTACCCATGGTGCACTAGTTGTAGATAAAATTTAATACGCAACATAGATCGAAGTATTTCTGCTCTCGGGATTATCTCCCTCGGCAAGCCTCGGGAGCTAACTTATTTATCTCCCTCGGCCATAAGGCCTCGGAAAGTTTTCTCTTTCGGCGGTGCCTCAGGAGAAAACTTAACCTCGAGCAGGAAAACATACTTCTCTCCCTTGTTGCGTAAATAACTATTGGTTAAACTATCTCTATATTAATCTTGAATGTGCGTTAATGACTGCTCTTTTTCCACGATAATATGATCTTTTCCTTAAACCCCCAAGATGATTGCAAAACTTTTAAAAAATATTTAAAGAATCGTGTACATTAAATGTATTTTTCTATTCCTTACCTAATCCTAATTCTATAAAATAAAAAAAATATATATATTTCAATCTGTTACTACCTATATTGTTCTTTATCCGCTTCCTTTTAACAATCAACATTTTAAAAAAATGATTTTTCCCTTAATCACTAATAATGTTATAATGTTATCCTAAGCTGATTGCATAAAATATTATCTATTAGAATCATCAGGCTTTGTAAATACAAATATTACGTCAAGGTCGGGGTCGAATCAAATGCGTAGGAATTATTTCTCAGACTTAGATAAAAGTATAATTTTTCTTATATTTTTTGTTTGTTTCCTCCTACTAGTTTGATTTCATAGGTCAACTTCACATGGAGTCTGATGAATACGTGAAATCTCACTTATACAATCTCAAGTGATTCATAAAACCTTTAAGTCTAATGCTTTGTTTTTTGCTTTTTTTCATAATTTAAATGATCTAATAAATCTTTTATATTTGATTAAAGTTATAAAAAAACACAGACAATAAGTGTAATACTTTCCTGATCTAGCCACCTTCAACCACCTTTACCCATCTTCAACCCCCTCCAACTATCTTTAGCAACCTTTAACCTTCTCTAACCACCTCTAGCCACCTTCAGCCACCTCTTGCCACCTTCAACCTTCTCCAACCACCTCTAGCGACCTTCAACCTTCTCCAACCACCTCTAACTTTTAGGGAGGGCTCTTAGTTAACAAATAATCTAATTTGTTTTCTACTATTAATTTTGTTGTGTGGGGTTCCGAAATTTATACTTCTGCTCTGATAAATTTATTACAAATATTGTTTACCCTTTTGACTTTTGACCAAATAATGTTGTGAATATCTCCGTTGATTTTCATTAGTGGGAATGATAATAGCAAAGTTTTAATCATTGAAGCATAACCTGACAGCATATAATTAAAATTATTTATAATTTTTAAATATCCTTTTAATTAAAATGATTCACTGTAAGAGTGAACATCTCGAAGGAAAGTCTTATTTATAAGTCAGTTTTAATTGAATTTTAGTTCTTTTACATTTCCTTTGTCAATTTTTCTAATGTTATATTAATGGGAAAACATAGTTTAGTAAAAGTTTAGATGTTTTAGTCATTATAGAATCGTCTAACTTCCTGCCAGTTAGCTAACCTGGGAAGTTATAACCTAGACAAATATATTAACTGCAGATCTACTCTTAAGGTTATATATGTTCGTGTGAACAGATGCATTCAACCTGAATTAAATTCAAAAGCGCATTGTTTGAATAGTTTCTAATTTGTAACATGCAATTATTTAACCTTCCATCTATTACCAAAAATCTTTTCTTCCTTGAGTTA
>KZ651079.1:142998-156919 GCA_001010745.2 Gerris buenoi | reverse complement strand
ATGGTCTTTTCAATGTATTTATATGTTTACAGTCCGGTTTAGTGGCAATAAAATACATCATCAGAAGTTTGTTTATGTGTTTTGAGAATATTAGACCCATAAAATATTTCAAAGTAGGCTTTTAACATTTTAAAAACACCATAAATAGGGTACGGACCCTCGTTGTGTGCTGACTAGAAGTGTTGTTGATAGACGGGAAGGACGAACCTCTTGTTGGAACCAAGTAATCAGGTCACAATGGGCCCATTTTACTTACCCCGTGGTAAAGAGTTCCAGCCACTTCCCACATCATACCTATACATTATACCGCCGAAGCGGGTATGGTATGGTCATTGGTCTTTAGTGAGCTATTTAAATCAGAGCATCATGGCGAGGGATCGAACCCACGACCTTGATTCGCCACGATTTAATGAAAGTTGGGCTGCCCTATAGAAAGACATACTAAATGAACAATAATTAGGGCAATGCATTTTTTAACGTAAAATAACACAAAAAGAGGACAAGAGACACATTATGCATGCGAGGGATAAACTTGACCGGATTTTTTCACTTAAATGTTAAAGCATGCACTTAACATAAGTGTGCACTTGTGTGTTAGGGAAAAAAGGTATAAACAGACTATCCTTAAAATTATAAGGTTGCCTGAGTTGCCAGAATGTTAATTTTGAATTCACACAAGCCCAAACTAAGTAAAGAAAATAAGCATAAAAGAATTCATAAACTGCCCTTCCCATAAAAAAATAATATCAGGATGTAGAGGATGAAATTATTCAAAATATCTATATGAGGGCAGGTATTCATTACTCTTTACTTGAATAGGTGAAGGACTTAAGCTTTCAATTTTTAACTGAATTTGAAAAGGAGATCACAATGAAGCTTTAAGTACATTGAGAATAGTTTGCTTAATGTTGACGTCTCATACTTATTTTTTATGAGACTGAAACTGTAATAGTAAGTTGTTAAATAGAAAACAACAACAGCAACAAAAGTACAACAGATCCTGATTAATGATTTGATTGTCGTAGAAAAAGAATTTCCGAAGGACGTAGGCCAGAAGACCTTGGTATGAATCAGGCCTAATTCTTAAAACCAAAAACCTTTTTCGCAAACAACATCCTCCTCGAAGTTATAAAAGAACGTACGTCTAATTATTTATTAACTCTCCGATTGCAAAACATCATATTATACAGTTTGAGGAACGTTAGACGTCTGTTTGAATTTTGAATACAATAAACCTCTCTCTTAATGAGTGATATATATACCGTTAACGTATTATATTACAGCTGAATGCATATAGGAACAATATTAGATTATTAAAAGTTATGTAATAATATAAAGCATTTTTTTTAACATGTGGGAAGTGCAGTTTGGCCCCTTATTACATCGGTAACAATCGCAGATGAAATAAATTTCACTTTTTCTTCGGGCGTGTTTATTATATCAAGTTAAAAGCAACACAAAATTAGAAGTTAATTCACTTTCAGTTAACAAATAAGGTTCCGAACAATAAGTAATACAGATAATTATTAGTGAAAAATGGTTTTAAGTATGTATTATGAAAAGGTATTTACTGAATGTATTAGCGACAGTTAATTATAAATTAAACTTCATAAACCTCTATTAAATTTGCAAAAGAGGTTATCCTTTTAAAAAGACAATTTTATAATATGTTCGTAAGGTAATTGTTAATAAAAAAAAAAAAAAAACAAGCAATCTATTAACAACATTACGAAAGATTTTTTTTTAATTAAAGGTCTTTCTGTTCATTTTGTCTTTTAGTTGTAGTACACATATTATTTACTTTTTATGAGGTATTAAATTTAATTTGTTTAAGTCATAGGTTCTAAAGCTTAAATGCTTGACTAATATTAATTAATTTGTAATTATTACGCCTTTCTCGAACGGGGCTTAGGTTGAATTCAAGGTCTTTCTAGAAATATTTAGGTCTTTATTTAGTCATTGTTTCAAAGGTTTGCTCGAAATATATTCTTTTATTATCACCTCCTCTGTGTCGGCATCAATTTCACTAAACCTTTTTCGTGATGATCTGATTGATACATCTTCAAAGCGGAAAACGAAACCTATCGGGCACAGTTTTTTTTTTATAAGGGGAGTAACAATCTAAAGAAGGTTTATGGAATGTTTTTCTTTAGACTGCAACTACCCTTAACCACCTCTAACTACCTATAAGAGAAGTGTAATATTCCTTTAAGTTGCAATAAAGAAGGTTTTACTCATGACGTCACCGTTGTGAGATATCGAAAAATAGTAATGACGCGTCGAGTGCGGAAAGTAGCATTTTGCATGCGAGTGTGGAGTTTGGTAAAACCACACGTGGTAAAACCATACAGTTGGTAAAACCACACGAGCAATGTAAAATGTCGTTTTCGCACGAGTTGCGTACCGTACTTTGTACTTTATCTACGATGTTTGTTAGATTTTAATAATAAATACAGAAAAAAAATAAACTTCCTGTATGTAAGCTCGCATTTCTCTTTTGATAAAGATGACATTAATTCATTTGTTGTATTTTGTTTGGAGGCGTATTACTCTCCTTATATTCGTCATAATCACTTAAATCACGCATTGATTTTTTACAAAAAAAAAAACTCGATATAAACAGTTACTTTTATTAAACAAACATCAAATTAGTTTCGTTAAATGTAAACAAACTCGCTAATCGTGCGTAAAGTTGAAGAATTCTTCTTCTTTACCACCCTAGGACGGTAAAGAAGAGGAATTCTTCACATTTATGAGACGCGCATTCGCAATGAATACAAGTACGTAAATAATCACTTTCTGCGTATCTAAACAGAGATACAATGTTTACATTTCGTATCAATCGTAGATACAAATTATTTCGATCACCTGCATTTTTTTTTTTGTGTGAACATGTATCATGCACCTTTTTAAATACGAATCGGATCCGATACGCTTTCATAACCATTTGTCATAACGTAGTAATTGTTAACTTTAAAATATTCAACATTTAAAAATATGATAAATTATAAAAAAATAAAGCGTAAAAAATTGTATTATTTAATTTTTTTAAACAAACCCTTTACAAAATCATTAAAATTATAATCTGGATTTACCAGTATATATTTAGCTATTCCATCGAATAGCCTTCTTTCCAAACCTGAATATTTTCAATTAACGATTCAATGCAAATATTTTCTCTTCAATTTGTATCTTTTATCTGCTCTATAAATTTAATTAAACCTTCAGCAGAGTTCTTATTTTCGAATTATCCTGCCATTAATTGATATTTTATTTGAATAATATTTTCATTTTAATTATGATTATTTTTCCCTCCAATTTTCCTTGCTATTTAAGAGTATGAACTGAAAAGTCTTTTATCCTTCAATTTGACTGTAAGTGTCTCATCACTGGACCATATTGGCTTTTGTTTCAAAATTGATTCTTTTGTTCTTCTTCTTAATTGGCTTGCAATTCTAGCCTTCTTCCTTTTTGTTCTTTTCTCAACCAATGAAAGTGCAGCTTTTTCTTGACTTAAACATTTCTTAAAAAATTTCCTATCCGAATTTGAACTTTTCGTAGATTCTACTTTATTGCTAATCTTGCAATTTTTAATATTTAAAGGCATCTGGGTTTCGATAATTCCTTCGTCTGATGTAAGAGCTTTAAGAGCTTCATTTAGAGTTTTAAACATTATGTCTTTATTATTAGTTTTTTCATTTATTTGATTACTTTTATTATCTTGAAGTCTGTCTTCTAATGCCATTGCAGGACTTAAATTTTCTTCTTTGGTATTCTTCTCTACGCTATGAGACTTATCAACATCTTTTGTTACCCGTATAATCTTGTCTGATTTGTTGTTAGACGTATTAAATCTATTATCAGGTACTAACTCAGAATCATCAGGTTGAAATTCAGAATCTGTAGTTCTATAATTGTAGTAATCTTTCCGTCGTCCACTTGAAACATGTTTTAAATGCAAAGCTTCTGCTTTTATTTTAACAATATCTAGTACACTAGATAAATGTTCTCTTCCTAAATTATGTTCTTCGTCATCATTTTCACGATCATTACTTGTGGAATTGTCCTTTACTTTTCTAGTTAAATTTTTCCAGTTATCAATAATTTCTGACTTCTTTTTACATTCGGATTTTAATTTATCCGAATCTCTTTTACAATTACTTCTTTTATTTTTTATTAAAGCACCCTTAGATTTTGACCAATCATCGTTCATTGTTGATTGTTCAATCGTATTAGATACATGTTTTGAATATATTCTGGCATTTGCATCGAAATCAGTTTCAGTTCGATGTTCTGTCAGCGTTTTATTGTTTCTTTCTTTAACATTTATTTTGGTATAAGCCTCTTGTTCTGTTGCCAACTGACTTTCATTTGCCAATCTACTAAATTCTTTACTACTGTTTAAATTATCTATTCTTTTGTTAGATATTGTATTCTTTCTTTGAATTGTATCACTTTCTTCATCACTTAATTCTAAGTTTTCGTGGTAATTCCCTGTAACAACTGGTATTTGAACTTCAGTAGAGGTTTTCTTTTTTGCCTTATTAACGCAAGAGACTAAATCTTTGGAGATGTGATGTTTCGATTCTTTGACTTTCTTCATGTACTCTAATGAGTCGATGACATGTGTGCACCGAATCGGTCGCACACGATTAGAGTGACCACAGTAATGACAAAATCCATCGTTTTTCATTTTAAGGATTTGGGAAACTTCGTCAAAAGATAAATGTGAATTCCGATCTAAACTTTGCTGTTTTACAACCTTTGTTCGACCTGTTCTATCCCCATCTATTTTAATTTCGGGCTCAGTCACTTCGCGTTCGGTCTCATCGTCCATGTAAATTTTCCCATAATACCTTAAGCTTTTATCCTTTTTAAGTTTAGTTTTTCTTGCAAAGATCTTGCGAAATATACCGTGTCTTTTAAGGTCTTCTTCAGACATAGATTGCTTTAAACAATCCCTTTCATCTTTTGGGACTTTGTTGTTATGCTTTGGGCAATTCTCCCCGTCAGAGTAGCTTTTGACTGAATATTTATTCTCGTATGTTCCGGTAAAACTACTGCTTGGTCTTCTTCTATTTTGTCGCATCCCCAAACATTCGAAACATTGGTAAAATGTCTTACAGTTTCCTTGAGTTCTTCTTTGTTTTCTGCATCTACTTACTTTATCAACAAATAAAGATTCTTCACAATTTTTTATCTTTTGATATCGGACAAGGTCGGTCATAATTTGATCACGTTTTATCGTTCTGTTCTTTGGTTTTCTTTCTTTTCTAGTGTGTCCTGATGTCAAATTTGTGGATTTTACACTGCATTCTTCATCAATTTTACATGTCTGACACTCTAATGTGTTAGTTGGTTTGATGATTTCATCGAATTCCTTATTTTTAACCCTTTTTGATAGGAATTGACTTGGAACTTGTACGCCAATAGATTTTATCGGTTTAATATTGCTGAGTGTATGTAAATGTTTAAAGGAACCACTTAAAATTTTGGTTCTTCCTTCAGTGTTAGTTATTTCTTCATGGGTGCTTTTCGTTGAAGGGCTCTTTAATAAACATATTTTATATTTTCCTTCATTAGTATCTTCATTAGCATGGCAGTTATCATCTTTCGATACATATATTTTACCTGCTTTCAAAGTGCATAAATCTTTAATATTTTCTTTGCAAGGTTTACCACTTCTGCACTTTTTGTATCTTTCGATATTCAACTCATTATAATTTTTCATGCTATTATCATTCTCATCGGATAATTTGTTACATTCATCCACGTTTTTTATTTCATATTGGTTTTCGTTACTCTTTCTTTTCTTAGTTTTATCGTAAACGCAAAGAATTCTATAGCTGACATTTTCAAACGAATCCTGTTTAAGATTAGTTAGTTTTATTTTATTCATCGTTTGTTCAAATACATGTGGATTTAATTTTAATATAGAATTCATTAATACTGGGTTGTTTAAATCTTTCGAAAAATTGGTAGTTCTTTTTAATTTTCTTTTACTATTTATTGTTTCAACAGCATTATTTTGAGAGTTTGGATCACAATAACCATTTAATACCGGTTTGGATTTTCCATGTCGATCGACAATATATGGTTTGTAGTACTGAAGCAAGTCATAATTAATATTAGTTTTGGATTCATTACAGGGTTGCACACATTGAGTCAATGTCCTTCTTTTCTTCAAAATTTTCCTTAATCTAACCATTTCAGTGTGTTTAACGTAACCTCCATGTAGGGTTACCTTAGATTTCCAGTTCTTTTTGCTGACCCATTCTCCAAAAAAGGGTATATGGCCTCTAGAAACAAATGAATAGTTTATTAGATGCATTGTGGCTAAATTACCGGGTTAGCAAAAGCATTTGTTTTTATCTGTTATTTTCTACAAACAATCATTTATATAATCGAGAAGTGTCCCAACGGTGACGACTAAGCTGGAAATGATTTGTTATTGCTAAGCTAAGGCAACCACATTTATTCCAATAAAAATAAATGTTTGTTTTGATTTGTTAGTCTTCAAATAGATATAATAACTTGTGTAAATAGATCTTTTTTTTTTGTTGCCTCGGGCTTAACGTCTTTTAAATATATTCGAGTCTATCACAAGCATGCTGCACTTAATGAATACTAGTTTTAATAATAAATTTTGAATTTAATGTAAAAACAAAAATGATAGAATCTTGGTTAGTATTAAATGTATTTTAGCGAATTTTCGAAGAAAATTAAGCTATTGAAATAACTTCAAAATTTTTGTTATGTAAATTTTTTTTCATGGAAATCCGTTTCAGACCATTCTGAATCGATTCCTAAAATTTAACACTTTTTTTATGTATGTATGTATATATGTAAGTATATTATATGTATGTTATATATGTATATATGTGTCCAGACGATATCTCCCGTTAGTATGCACTTAAAAATTTCAAACAAATTTTAAAATGTCAATAATATCAAAAGAAAGGATGAGTTCGTTGGCCAGAATTTTTTGAGTTCGTTTAGGGGTCATATTTTGACCATTTAGGGTCAAAAATAGCATAAAAACGTGTTTTTTCCATTTTAACCCCCTTTTATATGAAAATATGATAAAAGTGTACATAACAATAATTACTGTACTCTTAAAGAGCTTTCCAACGATGTGCATATTGAAGGGTAAATACTATTTTGACTTTTGTACCCGTACCCGTGTGTACCCAAACTTTTTTTTTTCACCCATCCAAATTCTTAATAAAAATTTTCCTTTACTATTATAAGCCAATAATACGCAGATTTCTTTGAAAATTCGCTCATTAAGTCATGGTGCATGACTGGACTTTTTTGACACTTCAATAGATTGTTACTTCACTTATAAGAACAGAAGTTTGATATTCCTTTGACCCAAAGTACATTGGACTAAACATCCCTTTGTCTTAATACTTATTTAGTCAAAGTTATTTATATTCTAAAAATCATAGGGGAGTAACAATCTAAAGAAGTACCAATGTTTTTATGGTTTTAAATTAAACTTGATTTCTAGTAATTTTGAATTTTATCTGATGTTTTATTTGTTATTTCATATTAGGCTTCTTTTCTTTTCTTTTTTATTCATTTCCTATTTAGTATATTTTTATTTATTGAAATTATATGATAAAAGCACAACAAAAGGGTATTTTTATTATAATAATTTGTTATTTGTTATGTTGAGTTGTTATGTGTTCAGATTAACTTACACACACTACAACAAAAACCCCAAAGAGTAACCTTGATGTATTTATTAAAGAACCACAACAGAATAAAATAGATTATTTTAATTATTTCACAGATAATAATTTTAATTAGTAACAAACTTTTTCTTTTTTACTTTAAACTAATTAAGTCGCTTGTTTATTTTTTTAATTATATTTAACTGTCGCATAAACCAAACATTTATGTAAAGAAATGTAGATAATAATATATAGAGTTAAAAAAAAAATCCGTTCAAATATATTTGTGGTCTTTCATCTCCGATTTGTGCAGAAAAGTAGATCCAAAATTTCTTAACCAGAGTCAATCGAATTAAAAGGGTGTAACCTTGAGTTGAAGCAGAGGAGTCAAAAGTCAAGTTTAACGTAAAAACATGAAAAGAATTGTAAAATGCTAACCAATATTTTTTTTTTTTATATATAATTATTATAAACAAACAACACTTTTATTTCGTTAAATCCAAAACTTATTGTTAAAACTAATAGCTATTAATTACAGTTTGGTTGTGTTTTACTCGATTATATTCTACTAGCCGTTGGGCCCGCGGTAATGGGCAGAATAATAAATATGGTTGAGAAAAAGAGCTGAGAGATAATTAGTTATAATTAAAATAGATATTTAAAGAGATATTTACTGTTTAAATCGTACGTTTTATGCAGTTATAATTAAAATTAAAACATTTACATAGGAAGTTTTGTGCTCCGATATTCGTTATATAGGTATGGCGCTATTGGTTAAGTTTCTGGCTTACACCCAGAAGCCCCGGGTTCGATCCGAGCTTATGACGCATCAATTTTTAACGTTATAAATCATTTAGAGGTGAGTCGTTGTTGGGACACTACTCGATTATATAAAAGATTGTTTCAATAAAAACTTTGTTTTTACCGAGTTAATAAAATGACTTTTGCCGAAAGAAGCGGAAAAATTTTATGACTAGGATTTCAAAAATTCCAAAACAAAATCTGTTCGTTTCAGACATCAAGAAAACATTTTTGGTCCATGATTGTGTATCTGTGAATCGTTTTAATTTTACTAACCAACATATCTTAATTTTAATGAAATCCATTGTTCCACGAGTCCATTGTCCACTCTTTTATTTTTTTTTTTTACCCACCATAACAGAAATAAGCGATAAGTAACGATGTAAAAGAGGCACACCCAATCGTGTCTTATTGTTACCCACCTACATTGATATCCATAAAATGTTGAAAAGTAGGATAGGTAACAAAGTTACTCTTAATAACTATTAGACAAAGGGATGTTTAGTCCAATGTACTTCGGGACAAAGGAATATAACACTTTTGTACATAAAATTCCAAATAACTTTACTGGGGGTACCATTCTGATAATATTTTCCTTATTAAACTGTATCAAGGTCCAGTAATAACCTTCTGGTCGACAGTTTGGCACTTTTTTTTTATTTTAGAACCTCCTTTGGTTCTAATCAACAGTCTGCCCGACGAAAGTCTCAATTGTTTGTGTGTTTGTCTCCCCAAGATAATATTGAGATTTCAGGGGCAGTTTTACAATGAGTTCTACTTTTTTCATAGCGTATATCTAATACTCCTTTGTCTTAATAGTTAATTAGACTAAAGGATATTATCACATTTATATATACTAGTGTAACATTCCTTGGTCCCAAGGTACATTGGACTAAAAACCCCTTTGTCTTAATAGCAATTTAGACTATGGAGTTTACAGGGTGGCACAGAAATATTGAAACCCTTGAATACCTCTTCAGAAATTTTTTTGAAAAAAGTTTCAGGATTTTTCCTTAGCTATTCAATGGCGACCTTGGATTTGACCTTAACCTTGCCCTTCAAGGTAATTTGAAGTTTAACTTTGTTATTTTAAATGGGAACCCCCATTTTTTATTGCGGATTTGAAAAGAGCAGAAAATTTTACGTAAAGTATGACCTTGATCATGACCTTTAAGGTCATTCCAAAGTCAAATTTGTTTTTCCAATGGAAACCTCTAATTTGTTTGTTGTTGTCTCTAAAATGTTTCCCTCCAACAGCAGCCTTGACCACCGCCTACACCACGTCTTTGATTATAACCTTCAAGGTCATTTCAACCCTCTCCTCCTTTTTTTATTAATTTATTTGTTTAAGTACTTTCATTCACCAGAAAAAAGTTCATGATGAAAAAAAAACTGTATAAAAGTACTTAATTAATTAATAAATTAATAAAAAAGGGGGGTGGGAAGGGTTGAAATGACCTTGAAGGTCATGGTCAAGGACGAGATGTAGGTGGTGGTCAAGGCTGTTGAAGAGAAAAATTTCTTTATTTCGCAATCCGCGCAGCAATCGCAGTACATATTAGAGGTTCCCATTGGAAAAACAATTTTGACTTTGGAATGACCTTAAAGGTCATGCTCAAGGTCATATTTTACGTAAAATTTCCTGCTCTTTTCAAATCCGCGATAAAAAATGGGGGTTCCCATTTAAAATAACAAAGTTGAACTTAAAATGACCTTGAAATGCAAGGTTAAGGTCAAATCAAAGGTCAACATTGAATAGCTAAGGAAAATCCTGAAACTTTTGTATGAAACTTTTTTCAAAAAAATTTCTGAAGAGTTATTTAAGGGTTTCCATACCTTTGTGCAAACCTGTATACCTACTCTGTTAATGTTCCTTTGTCTAAGTAACTATTAAGACAAAGGGATACAGATGGCTGCTAAAGTAAAAAAAGTACCCTTTAGCTGATTAATTACTTTTTGTTTAACTTATTTTTGTCTTTTTCTTTAAAAAAATTATTTGTGATTTCTGTGATAATACATTAATCTAGTTAGAATAATTCATAGTTTTATTGATGTGGTTTAGATGTTTATTCTCTGACCAAAAATTGCTCTGGCTACTTTAAAAATAAATGATTTTAAAGTATCATTCTTGCAAATGGTTCTTATTTATATAGGACAAGAAGTTTTAATTTTTAGACATAAGTGGCCAATCTAAATGGTCTCACCTATCACTTAGAATAGGTACATTTGCACTTTTTTATGTAAGTGTTGTTAGTTTCGTTATAATTCGTTTTAAAAATGCCTCTGACTTCAGGCGTGAAGATGTCCCTCTCGGGACGAAATATTGCCGATATTATGAAGTGGTAGTCTGCACTTTTCTCACCCCGTTTTGACCCAACACTTATTAGGAATATCAGAAAAGTTGTGAATGTATGTTGTTGCATTTTCTCTTTAATGGTAAATCTGCACTATTTGGCCCACTAACTTCTAATTGTCCGGTTGTACCATCTCGTTAAATTCAATAGTTTTTTCGTAAACAAATACGTAAAAGCGTCACTTTCTTAGGGAAATGAGAAAGGTTATGGCGAAAAGTACAAATCTTAACCTAAACTAACTATAACCTTCCCGTATTTTTCTTAGGAAGTGACATTTTACGTATTTTTTTGGCTAAAGTTAAAGTGATAATTTAGCGAATTTAGCGGAAACTCTTTTATACTTAGATTTGGACATCTACGTGGTCTATATGCGGCAGGGTTATTTTTCTTCAGAAAATGAGCGGAGGACCGCAAAGCGTGAAAAATAATTCGTTTCTCTAAACAGCACTGAACACTTCACTTTTACGAATTTTTTTACGAAAAAACTATTGAATTTAACGAGATGGTACAACCGGAGTCGTTTTTAAATACCTATGTAAACAGGAACAGTTTAAAAAAAATGCAAGTAAATCGGACAATTAGAAGTTAGTGGGCCAAATAGTGCAGATTTACCCATTAAATAACTAAAGTTTCTACAGAAATAAATACTTCCACCTTTTACTTGTTAAGATATTTTAAAGTTACCTCTTGAATATTGTAAAAATATCTGATTTAGTGCTATTGAAAAAAGAACCAAACCTCTCCCATACTCCTAATCATCTTACGTGGAAATATTTATTTCTTTTCAATAAATATAATACGAATAAAATATACAATTATTACAAATGTATAGCCTGGAAAAAAATAACAACTTGATTCATTTTAATAAAATTTTATTATTATTAACAATTGAATTTTTTTAAAAAGAGATTTGGATTATCGGAAAGGAATGGTTGATTTATGATTTTCTTTTTCTTTAATGTCTGATGATATTTTGATGACAGCTTGTACTTACTTTTTGCTTGTTGATGGTCTAAAACAGATGTTACCGAGGACAGCTACAAACGATGATAGTTTGACTTTATCCTTGCTGTAGATGCATAAAAGAACTTTTTCAGGATGACTGTCACCTTGCTGTTCCATACCGAAGAATCCTTCAGCGTCTAATTCACCTCCTAAATTAAGTTTTAGTCGGTCTAAATTCTTAAATGATTTTTCTATCCATTTCTTAACCTTATCCTTCTTATTAGTGTCGAAGTCTTTAGGGGCAAGAGCCAAAATATCATCTGAGTCTTCAGGCAGAATGATGTTGATTCTTAGAATTTCTAACTCTTCAGGCATTTTGTTTTTTGTTTTTAAAGAAATCACTTTTCTCCCTAATATATACACTTGGAATAATACAATCAATTTAGCTGCTCTTAGAATATCAAACGGGTTTTTAAATCGAAAAACTACGAAATAATATTTATTTTTTTAATCTCATCTGTCAAAACTTAAAAAAAATGTTAATAAGTTTAAAAGGTTGGTTCACAGCTAGCGGATATGGGCGCGTATCCTGCTACATATACCTATACACTGTATATGTAGCAGGATATGCGGATATTAACAATATATTCATGAAGCTTAGGAGACATATTTGATAGTTCCCCCCCATCATGTTCAGTCAGGTGTCAGGTTATAAACTAAACAAAGCCGATTTGTTTGTTTTAATTTTCTAAAGGGATAATATCCGCTGTTAAACGCTTTCCTATGATTTAACAATAACCTGTTTCCATTTACGCTGTTGTTCATAGTTATTCCTTCATTAATTCTAATATCAACAATTAATATCAAATATAATTTCAGTGCAAGTAAATACATTGACAGTATTTAGAGTTTAAGTTGTGATCATTCACTGATTTCTTTGATTCTTTTGATTGATATCTTTAGAAGATATCTTTAAAGCACTTCTTTTTTCGTTTAATGTGAGTGGAAAAACAATGTACCATTCAAACCAACTTAAAAAAAAAACGCGATAATAGAATAAAAAAATATTTTTGCTCACAAATATTTCAATGATTCCCTCTCTTAGAGTCATGGAATAAAGTAGAAAATGATCAAAACAGTTACCTCCATCCTAATTTTTGGATAGATCTTGACATTAAATTTTTAGGATCTTAGTTAACAATCTCGTAGTTATCTCTATCCTAAACATTAAATGTTTAGGATCGTAGTTAATAATCTTGTAGGTATATCTATCCTAATGTTTAGGATTTGATGTTCCTTAACGGTATCAACTATTGACCTAGTACTTTGTATATCATTCTTACAATAAATAATTTTAAAATGACTTGTTGAATGGATATCTTTTAGGTGTAATAAAAACCAATTTTATTTCATTTCTTTCACATGAGACGTTTCGACCCTTTTTATAGGGTCATCTTCAGTCATAGATCTTTATTCTAAAATCAACATTAAGATAATATATACATTAGTTCAAGTTTCCCTTGTAACTTTGTTTGTATTAAATGATTTTATTTTTAGACTCGAAAATGGCTCATGTCGTATAGCCGTAACGTTGCCACATAGTATGAAGCATCCCCTCGTTCTATTTTATTATATATATTTTTATAATTGTTTTAAAATGTAATAGTGTCTCAATTTATTCGATAATTTATAAATTAAATATCAAGTTATTAGGACAAAACCTTTGTGAGATGTATCATATATTAATGATTATTACGCTCATAATTTTGCTGGGTAATAAATATAAATCATTCAAGAAATTTCTCTTTTTTTTTCTATAAGTATTGATCCTATTTATAAAAAATCCTACCGCGGGTATCCGCAAGCCGAGCGAATTTCCATTGGAAATTTGTAGTATTTGTATAATCGTAGTAGTTTGAAAGAAGTTTAAACTGCTCAACAATTATACTACAAATTTCCATTGGAAATTCGCTCGGCTTGCCCACCCGCGGTAGGATTTTTTTTTTTTTTGGCAGTAGCTACAAACAATATTTTCATCGCCATCTTCAGCCCCTGCGCAAGAACCATATGTCCATTCTTTACAAATTCAAATAACAGCATGGGGTGTACCGCATACCTTTACGGTCCTCTGTGCCCCAAGCC
>KZ651079.1:105653-135363 GCA_001010745.2 Gerris buenoi | reverse complement strand
CATGCGTGTCTCATAGTTTTGAAGAATTCCTCTTTTTTCCACTCTAGTAACGAAAAGAAGAAGAATTCTTCAACTTTACACACGATTAGCGAGTTTGTTTACATTTAACATAACTAATTTGATGTTTATTTAATAAAAGTAACTGTTTGTATCGAGTTTTTTGTGAAAATCAATGAGTGATTTAAGTGATTATGACGAATATGAGGAGAATAATACGCCTTCCGAAATAATTAATTCGGCACAAAAGAGAAATACGAGCTTACATACAGAAAATTTATTATTTTTTTCTGCATCTATTATTAAAATCTAACATCGTAGATAAAGTACGGTACGCAACTCGTGCGAAAACGGCATTTGGCATTGCTCGTGTGGTTCTACTACCCTCGCTATCGCTCGGGTGTAAACTCCACACTCGCATGCAAAATGCTACTTTCCACACTCGACGGGTAATGTACTATTCTTGCTTGGGCTGAATACTTACTAGTAGTCTTTATTTTCCTGGTAAGTTCACACATAAATCTAGACTCGGTTAACTTAAACTACGCGTATTTCTAAAACTGTACAAATCACTTCCTACGCTTAGATGACCGTTGTCTCTACGTTTATGATTGTGAGTGCTATATAATGATTTTTGTTTCTATTGAAGCATTATTTATGATTTATCTTTTAAAATGGAGACCTGTTTTTTGTTTCGTCTAGTTATAGCACTAACAAAAAACAGTGTGAGAAATATAGGAGACAGGTTTAGTAGAAGCAGGTTGTGTGTATATTGCTAATTGTTTGGTTCAAGCCAATAACACCTAGGGTACGCTTGTGAATATCCAATCACTGGGTGATTAGTTCTTCTCACGCCCGCTTGGGCCGCTATATCATTTCATCATAACCACCTCCCTATTTCTAAGTCTATATAATAAAATATTGCGACAAAACATATCATGTCTTTTATGATTTCGAGGGGTACTTATAACTCTTGGTTCTAATTATTGAGGATTTTCCCATTAGTCAAGTTTTTTTAATATGTTCACTGCAAGAAACAACGTTCGCAAAGCCTTGGATTAAATAAACCTTTTTCACTCCTAAAGATTTTTATATTTAATCTCACGATTTTTTTTTTTTTTTTTTTTTTTTTTTTTTTTTCTTCTTCTTTTTTTGATAATTTCATTTGTTAAAAGTAACGATTTTTGAAAAAAGGTGCGTGGGAGGAACTCGTATGTTAAATATTATTGTATGTTATTAAAAACTTTTAAGTATATAATGAAATATCTGGTTGCAAATTATTAATAGTAGCCTGGGGGTAAGAATTACTCATTGAGGATCTTGAGAACTTTAATTTAAGTTTGCAATATGTTAATTACATTTGCTGTTTTGACTAAAACTGATGCAATTATGTATTAGCTAAA
Source organism: Gerris buenoi (assembly GCA_001010745.2). Taxonomy (NCBI): domain Eukaryota; kingdom Metazoa; phylum Arthropoda; class Insecta; order Hemiptera; family Gerridae; genus Gerris; species Gerris buenoi. The sequence continues at coordinate 133,963 of KZ651079.1, read as the reverse complement.
TTGTATCTTCCTGTTATAAACTGTGCTATTGATATGGACGTAAACAAAAATAAACATATGTAATTTTCTCCATTTCGGAAGAAAGAAAGAAAGAAAAAAAATCGGTCCAAGACATCTCCGACAAACTTTCTCATATGTGAATTCATAATATTACCTTGCCCAGTGTTTTCAATTTATTAGTTTTCGTACATTTAATTATTACTGAACATTTCATAAAATTTATCATAAAAACAACTTAGCCTGGGCGGAGAACCCGGCCTCTCTTCTTCCGCGTTTTAAGCTATATTCTCGGGAACTAGATTTTTCGCGGGAAAAACAGCTTTTAAATCAAAATGGTCGGAACTGTTTTCTATAATTTTTTTTTTAGTTTTTGGGGGTAGTGCCCCCAAATTTGGAGCTAAAATTCATTTTTCGATTTCGCCTCGGGCTATGATTTTTCTGAATATGTATGCCAAATTTAAATTTTAAATGCCGAAATCGGCCCAGTAGTTTAGGATCCAGGCGTCTGCACAGACGACAGACAGACAGATATTTAAAAAAAACAAAACAAAAAACCCTTTTTTGGACCCAGGGGACCTCGTCGAAACGTGTAAATCCATCAAAATCTCAAAAAAATTTTTTGCGCCATCACAATACATCCTCTTTACATGAGATAAAAACAGTGAATTATGGATATGTTAAAAATGTTGTTAAAAACAATTTTTATTACTATTTATTTTAACCATATCTTCACAATTTTTAAATCGTTCCCTAATATAAATACTCTAAATTTTCCGCACTTTCAAGATTAAAAATGATTATGAAATAATTAAGTTTGTATTTTTCTTGTACGAGACACAATATATTTTTCGAATGCTTTCGAAAATTAATGTATAATTCACAAATAATTTATTTTAATAAAATAATAAAAAGTACTAGTTTTTCCCAGCTTTAAGTTTCTTGTTAATTTTAAAAAATAACCACCTTAAATGGACATTTCAATTTATAATCTTCTTTCCACATCATTAAAAATTAGTTCTTTCTTGGGCTGCTATTTTTTTAAAATATATTTTTATTGTTGATATATTCGTTTTTAAGGAAAAAAATAATATTGCTCATTTTGTAAAGGTTACTAAGAAAGTGTGTCGACTTTTTACTGTATCTTTCGTCTTTTTATATTAATTTGACAAAATTGGAGACCGGTTTTTTTGGTTGGAATTATTTTCTGTTAATGGCAGACTGTTTATTTCTTTTACTTTAACCTTTGATTTGTCCTTCCAATGTTACACTGCTGGAATTTATGTGCGTGTCTTCGTTTTTTAGCTGTTTTTCGTCATAATAATAATCTGGATTTCATCGCGTCTAAATGAAGACTTGCCAAGACATTTTTGAGTGTATAATTGCTGGTATTATGCTTTTCTAATATATTTCATTTAGGGATTTAATCATCATAATTATTTTCTTGGTAAATAATAATTGAAAAATTGATTTAAGAAACTTCTCATATTAATTATTATAATTAACTTTCTTTTCGTCAAAATGTCACTGTGATTGTATTTTTCTGAAATTTAGGTCGCTTTGATTGTGATTCGAATTTTAAAAGACTTCCCTTGTTTTAATACGCTTTGCAGATAAGTGGCATAAAGATGTCTATCATGTAGTAATTTCAACCGATTTTAAAAGCTTTTATTTAACTTGCAATTTTTGCCTATGTATGTTCGGGTCAGCGGCGTATCCAGCAGCCAGGTCTGCATGGGGGGAGCACATTCTTAGTCAGTTATATGGTATTTGAAGTAGTAACAAGAAAAGGGAACTACTACACAATACATATTTATTTATTTTCCAAGTCTTGGAAATGAACAGTAACAGTGGAGTCAAATATAAATTATTTTAATTTGTACAGTCAAAAACTTGCATACAGAAATATTTACAGCCATGAACCTAAATAGCAGGAATCATTCGTGAAAATATTACATTTTTCTCTTAAAACTACATATTTTGAACTTTGCTTGGCGAAGACTTATAATAAAAAATACTAAAGAGAATGTTCTTTGTTAGAATAAAGTATTTTGACATTTTACTTTAGCTGAATAAGCTTTAATATTCAATAGGCCTTATAATTTATTATATTTCTTTAACAAAAATACTACTCATTACTTTTAAAATACTCTTTTTATTAAACCTCTGCGTATAAAATTATAATGTTGCTATATTCGCATAAATATTTAAAATCAACAAAACGCAGCTCACTTAAATTTCACGGAAGCTGCATAATTGCCTTTTGCCTTTGTTGCATTTTCTTTTTTGTTAAAAAAACAAAATAAAAGGGAAACACGTCTTATTGTATGGTTGTAAATATATTCAATTTCCTACGTACTCTACCTTTTACGTACTGGTACGTGTTTTTGCAAAAGTCAAAAATTGGTAAAGTACGAGCTCTCTTTAACAAAATAGTCACTATTTTGTTAAAGGGTGTAAAAAAATTGTGATCAAAACAATTTTTTTTTTGTTAAAAAAAAAACACTAGCACTTATTAAAATAATGCACATTAGCAAATTACTCCAATGAAATTTTGCAAAAGAAAAACTGAAAACTGATAAGGTAACTAAAAACTATAATTATAACCTTTTATTGTTTGTTGTTGTTCAGTTTAACTATANTAAAATTTTCCCTTTCGAATTCAATTGGTAAATCAGCACTATTTGGCCCTCCTATTTCTTAGTGTCCGCTTTACTTACTTTTATTTATACTGTTTCTTTTTATAGGATTTATCCTTAGTTACAGGATTTGTACCGTCTACAGGATGTTTAAATTATAAAAATATTTCTGTTGTGTCGTCCAGATAAATACAATTTTTTTTTTTTCTTTACAAAACTACATAGGTTAGGGTAATGATGGAAAGTAAAATTACTTACCTTAACCTAAAATAAATGATAACCTTCCATAATTTTCCCAAAATTTTGTAGAAAATTTAAATAAAAAAAAATAAACTGAATTTATCGTGACGCAACAATCGAAATCGTTTTTGTAAAAGGACAGATAAAAAAAAGTAAATTCGAACATTCATGAATATTTAGGGCATTTAGTGCAGATTTATCCCCTCACAATAAATTCATTATTTAAAAAAGGGGGAACAATCCACTATGTCTTCACACAAAGTATTTTTAATAGCAATCGTCAGTTTCATTTAATAGCTATCTTCAGATTCTAAATTAGTTGTGAACAGTAGCATGGCATTGGTATTGAAGTGATCAATACAGATTGACTTGATGGTAATGATAAGTAAATATCACATAGTTGATAAGCAAACTGTTGATGAATAATATGATTATTAAGATTGGAAACGTCTCCAACTCAATAAGTATGAGAAACGTTTTTTATTTTACCAAGACCTTCTGAAAAAAATACCTTTTTTTCCAAAAAAAAAATCGAGACATTTTCGGCCATAGACGGGCCTTCAAAAGCTTAAAATGACGGGAGTACGGGAGTGCCCTGGTCAAAACGGACTTATGGTCACACTTATACTTTGCAGTATGGTACTGCAAAGTATACAGTGTAGACTGTAACGTATATGGCAGGGGCTTAACGTATCTTAAATTACCATTTTATTTAACAAAGCAGAAGAAATAGGAGTATTTTACTCTCAACCTGTTATTAGATTCCAATCTGTATCGATATAGAGTATTACTACAATAGCTTTCTCTCCTTCAAATAGTTTGAATATAGATAAAATCTCTTGAAATGAGTATTTAGAGTTCTATACTGTACTGTAGAATATTGATTTTATAATAGAGCATTCTTAACAAGAATAAAAGAATAAAAATGCTAATAACTATACTGTCTAAAAGTAAAAAAGAAATGAAAATTAATCTCAGACTATTTTCCTTTATTCATTTTTTTTTTTTTTTTTTTTTTTTTTTTTTTTTTGCTTTCATATCAGATTTCTCTCTTCACTTGTATTTTTTGTCTCTACTACAATCGCAGGCTCTGGATTATTTCTAAAATAGGAAAGCTTTTAGCTTCCTTAAGAATTATTTAGTTTTATTGTTTGGGTGAGAGATTGGTTCATGGGTCCTATTCAGAACCTGTGCTAGCTGCGTAATAGCTGAAAAACTGAATAAATTTCGTACTTGTTTTAGTTTTTGCCATATAACTCGTAAACTATGTGTTTCTCGGTGTTAGGCGTTATTTATATTGTTAAGGTACAGTAAATTTGCAGCAGCGTATGCTCAACCGGAGCTCTGTGCGATCAATAGGTTCCGAGATATGGCACTTCAAAAATTGACAATGTTTTTTTTAAAAAAGTGTTGCTCAAGTTTGGGGCCAAATATTGGCCTAAAACAGCCCACCTACGACAAAACTCATAAGAAGAAAGTTGTAGTAAATTTAATTGGCTTCCTTTCAAGTACAAAATTAAGTCTGTAAGCGTAATAGTTCAGGTGCAATCGTAAAAAACACAAAAATAGAATATTAGGCCAGTCAAATTAGACCTATAATTCGCAAAGCTTGATGTAGTTCTGATTTTTTGATATGTTGTTAGGACAAGTTAAGGTAGTGTGATCCTAAATTTTCAGCTTCGAAAAACCTGTGCTAGCTGCGTAATAGCTGAAAAACTGAAAAATTTTTGGACTTTTTTCAGTTGTTGCTATAAAACTCGTAAACTATACGTTGTTCGATGTTAGTTGTTCTTACTATTTTTTTAGTTCAATAAATTTGCAGCAGCATAAGCTCAACCGGAGTTCTGTGCGACCAATAATTTCCGAGATATGGTAATTTAAAAATTGGAAATTTTAGTCAAAAAATGTAATTTGTAAGTACTTCTTTCGTTTCGGAGCAAATATCGGCGTAAAGCTGTTAACCTACGCGAAAAGTCATAAGGAATGAAGTCGCAGTAAATATAATTAGCTTTATTTTACGACCAATGACAACTCTTTATGTTTAATAGTTACCGAGATATGACATTTTGAAAATTGGCAGTGTTTTCCAAAAAATTAAAAATCGATGTATCGCTTTCGTTTCGACGTGAATATCGGCATAAGATTTCGCCCCTACGAAAAAAGTCATAAGGAATGAAGTTGTAGTAAATTTAATTGGCTTTCATGCAAGCACAAAATAAAGCCTGTAGGCAAAGTAGTTCTGTTGTAAGTGTAAAAAAACAAAAAAAGACATTTGCATTTTTTAAATAATGAACCTAAATCACTTAATAACAAGTTTCGGGCATTCTAGGAATACAAAATTTCAAAAAAACACGTTTAAAGGAGGACGAGAAAACTGATAAGAAATAAAGTTGAAGTAAATTTAATTATAAATTATAATTTAATTAATAGTTCAGGTGCAATCGTAAAAAACACAAAAGTAGAATAACGTAAAAACCGAAAAAACTGCGTAATAGCTGGAAAACTGAAACAGTTTTGGAATTTTTTGAATAATAAGTGAAGAAGTGCTCAGCTTTTTACACTACGTGCTATGGCAAGACTTGGCACAAAGCAAGATGAAATGAAATTCTATTCTACCATTTTGGTCACAAAGTACCTACAGTTTTAATTGACGAGGATTAAGACGACCTGGACGATCCTCCCCCTACAGACGATCACACGAAACCCTAAAAATCCTCAGCAACTTCCTTCAATCCCAGAATACGACCATCATTTACCAGGACCCTCGAAAAAAGCGAATCATTAGGCGTCAGTGATTGATCACTATGTTTTGTATCATAAATATATATATATATTTATTCTTTTCCACCTTTAAACATGTTTTTTTGAAATTTTGTATTCCTCGAATGCCCAAAACTTGTTATTAAGTGATTTAGGTTCATTATTTAAAAAATGCAAATGTCTTTTTTTGTTTTTTTACACTTACAACAGAACTACTTTGCCTACAGGCTTTATTTTGTGCTTGCATGAAAGCCAATTAAATTTACTACAACTTCATTCCTTATGACTTTTTTCGTAGGGGCGAAATCTTATGCCGATATTCACGTCGAAACGAAAGCGATACATCGATTTTTAATTTTTTGGAAAACACTGCCAATTTTCAAAATGTCATATCTCGGTAACTATTAAACATAAAGAGTTGTCATTGGTCGTAAAATAAAGCTAATTATATTTACTGCGACTTCATTCCTTATGACTTTTCGCGTAGGTTAACAGCTTTACGCCGATATTTGCTCCGAAACGAAAGAAGTACTTACAAATTACATTTTTTGACTAAAATTTCCAATTTTTAAATTACTATATCTCGGAAATTATTGGTCGCACAGAACTCCGGTTGAGCTTATGCTGCTGCAAATTTATTGAACTAAAAAAATAGTAAGAACAACTAACATCGAACAACGTATAGTTTACGAGTTTTATAGCAACAACTGAAAAAAGTCCAAAAATTTTTCAGTTTTTCAGCTATTACGCAGCTAGCACAGGTTTTTCGAAGCTGAAAATTTAGGATCACACTACCTTAACTTGTCCTAACAACATATCAAAAAATCAGAACTACATCAAGCTTTGCGAATTATAGGTCTAATTTGACTGGCCTAATATTCTATTTTTGTGTTTTTTACGATTGCACCTGAACTATTACGCTTACAGACTTAATTTTGTACTTGAAAGGAAGCCAATTAAATTTACTACAACTTTCTTCTTATGAGTTTTGTCGTAGGTGGGCTGTTTTAGGCCAATATTTGGCCCCAAACTTGAGCAACACTTTTTTTTAAAAAAAAAAAGTTTAAAAAAAAAAATTGTCAATTTTTGAAGTGCCATATCTCGGAACCTATTGATCGCACAGAGCTCCGGTTGAGCATACGCTGCTGAAAATTTACTGTACTTTAACAATATTATTAACGCCTAACATCGAGAAACACATAGTTTACGAGTTATATGGCAAAAACTAATACAAGTACGAAATTTATTCAGTTTTTCAGTTATTACGCAGCTAGCACAGGTTTTTCGAAGCTGCAAACTTAGGATCACACTAACCTAGCTGGTCCGAACAACATATAAAAAAATCAGAACTACATCACACTTTGCGAATTTAGCTATTTTTTATGTATGTTTTGACTGGACTAGTTTTTAAAATCTGTCATAATTGTCTTGATTTTTTACAAGAATTATAGTATCAATTCAGCAAATTTAAAAAGCATAGACGGTAGAAATTAATCTGGGGCTATCTGCGGGCTGCATTTGACAAACCATCAAATTTGATGGTTGAAATCAATCTGAACTATTGATAAACCATTCAAATTACGTAAAAGCCGTAGATGAGTACTTTTGAAGATATAGGTGTGAATAAATATAGGTTTGTGCGCATATGGAAAAGAAACAAAAATGCGCAAACGGTTGAAACTTCTACGACCCTAACAACAGGCTAATTATGAACTACCATCCAAATTTCATTAAAATTTGACAAATCGTTCTTAAGATATGTTGGTTTCCAAAAAGACAGACACCGAACAAAAATGTTCCCTGATGTCTGAAACGGATTCAGAAACGGGAACTTTCCCCCCAACGAATTTAGTCTAAGTATTGCTGAAAGGAACACATACGCCAAATTTTAACCAAATCGATCAACTTATTAACTTCGATAAAATTGTCGCTCTAAAAAATCATAAATACCTACAAAAGGAACCAAATGTCAATGTTCAAGCTAAGTTTTTAGGGAGCGTTATCAGTCAAACACGCAAAATGATTTTAAAATTTGTCTAAAATGGTGATTTTAAAATTCAATTTGGGATTTAATGACTGGAAAAGATTCAATATTATCCATACTTTGAGACAGACATTTTTTTTCAATTACTTTTTTTAGTAAAACCAACAGCGACACTGCAATGACGTGTTGATGACGAAGAAATCTATTTTATTGTACCTAAACGTTTTATAAAGAGAAATGAACTTAGAATGAAATATAAATTATAAAATATGTTACCAATTTTATCCTCTACAATATTGACAATACCTACTTTTGCTCTCCGATACATAGGAACAGAGATATTAAGCAAAATGTGAATCAATTTCAAAAATATTCTGTTTTGGGGTAAGCTGCTCGCACAGGTCCTTGCAAAGCTGTAAATTTTGTTTCTTATAATTAGCTTAGTTCCTAACGACGTATAAAAAAATTATAACTACATGACATTTTGTATGTTCGGACCCTTTTTGGGTGTCAAATTTGACTTTACTCTAATATAAATATAATAATACAAGCTACTAATACGTAAATTTAAAAAGAAAACACCAAATTAATAATTTTTTTTGTATTTTTGTATATTTTTTTAAATAAATTTTCCATACACATTTTATTTAAGGATATCAGTTTAGTATTAGATATATACAAACAAAAAAAATTCAAGTCCTTAATTTTTAAAAAAAATAATAATCAATTTTTAATTTCAATAAATAGTAACTGTACATACGAATATATTGAGATAAATTTTGGATTTTTCAAAGTAAATTATTTTTCTTTTAAATTTTCATCGATAGGGTATAAAAGTATTTGTTTTTATTTTATTTTCTTAGAGTGATGCTTTATAATGTAGAAGATGCTTAACATTAACTGAAAGTTGACTTGAATTCAACTGCCAGAAGTTTATAAAGAGGATGTCACTAAGTTTCAAAGTTTAAAATCTTTTCAACTTGATGAATCTTTAAACATTGCTGAAAGTTGGATTGAGTTCAACATTCATAAGTCTAAAAACCAATTAATATAAGTGATCGGTCTACAGAGTTTCAAATTGTAGTACATTTTATCATTGAGGTTCATAGTTTTCTGTATTGTGGAAAGTTTACTAATCTACCGTACGTTGTATGCCTGAACAGAATTATAAGATGTGATGGAAACAATCTTTTGTTCACAATTTATTAGAATGAAGCTTAACGTACTACAGAATGAGGGCTGTAGACCGCACGCTCTTTGCAATTAGATCTCGACGTTTGTTTAATCGAGATTAAGTCTTATCTCTTTATCGATGAAAATCCTTGTAGAAAGGTTTAAAATGAGCCGAAAGAGACATCGTGATAACGACTGCCACTAGATGAAGGGAGGGCGTAATCTTTCTCGAGTTGATCAAGGATAGAAGGTGAGAACCTAGCGTGGGCATAGGTGTCCCTGGCTGGCTGCTGAGGTGGGGGTGGAGGTGGTGCTCTGTAGGCAGGCTGAGGAGCAGGCCTCAAGTTTTCCTCGTATACAGGGGCAGCAGGGCGGTGAGCTTGTACAGGGGCGGCACCTTGGATCACAGGCCTGGGTGGAACGGGAGCTGCAGACTTCTGAGGAGGCCTGTAAGCAGGGGCGGCGGGTTTGTAAGAGACTGGCTTGTAGGGAGCAGGCTGGGGTGCGGGGGCAGGTCTGTATACAGGTTGAGGTCTCTCTTCAGGCACGAATACGGGCCTGGGAGCGGGGGCGGGCCTAGGGGCAAGCCTGGGCCTTTCCTCTTCCTGATATCTTACCCTGAAAAACAAGGACCATTTGTTTTATTAAAATATTTAACATGTTTCTTAAAGTATTTAATTTGGTTGTTAAGATTGCTAAGGGTTAAATGATTCTCTTCTATAGTATAAGCAAGTCACATATAAGCTGATTTGGTTGAAGTAGAAGAAACAAAAGAAAATGTCAGGTACGGGGTACCTCCGAACTTTTCCTCACCCTGAGGAACGAGATGGCGTAAAGGTGCGTTTGCACCTGACATTTATTGCATGATATTCATGTTATCCAGAAATCGCAGTAGTGTAAACACCAAAAAAATTATGTCTGAGATTTATGTTTCTACTCTCAGCTATAAGTGTCGACACTTTCTATACCAACAGATGTAAACACCGATTATTTAAAAATTCAAACTCCTCTGAGAGATATCGCGAAAGTTGACCTCGAATTATTGCAAGTTTAAGCATTGTGAGAAGTGTCCGACATATATCCATGACATAAATCTCAAGCAATTTCTCTCAGATGTAAACACTCGTAGAGATTTCTGTCTGACACTTGATATTTATGAGAAGTGTCAGGTGTAAGTGTAAACGCACCTTAAATGTTAATTTTCCGGGTGGCATAACTAAAAGTAAGGACTGATTTTTTGCCAAGTTTCAACTCTTTAGCTCAAATACCTTGGGCTAAAGATACCTTGCAGACGTCATGCGTAAAACCACTCAGGAGGTCTTGAAAACCTCCGAAAATTCAGTTGAAATTTCGAAAAACAATTTTTTGGGTGTAAACATAACTTTATCTACCATAAGTGGGGAAAAGAAAAAAAATTATAATTCATGTTTAGTTCATTCAATTCATTCATTCATTCAAATAAGGTCAAATGTATAAGTAATCATTTCAATGTTTAACTAAAATAAGTTGTTTGTTTACTTCACAACTAATCGCTCTTGTTAGGTTTATATCTCTCGTTCAATAAAGAAAGATTGTTCCTTTAATTTAATTAATTTAATTTAACAATACTAGATTTTAATAGGCTGTAAAATCGCTTCAAGCCTTTATAGCTTTTCATTTGATTTATTATGAGAACGTAACGCTAATTAAACACTTTTACCAAAATTTATTTGCTTTCTTAAATGTTTACTTTTTAAAACATTCTTATACTCTACTATTATTTCAAGCAACTCTGTTTACTTGCTGTAACTATATGCTATCATAAATATCCTATCAAAGGAACAAAATATGCCGGGATTTCCGTATTTACAGTATATTAATTATGATTTCTACTGAGTTTTAAAAAGAACCAAAAGAGGCATCGTAATAAAGAGCGCCGGTATTTTTCGGTATTTACAATATTTTAATTATTATTTCGACTCATGTTCCCTCTGTTTATTATATTAGATTATAATTACTATCAATATTTCTCCTCATTTTCATTTTTAACTAGAATTATTAGTTCATAGCGTAAAATCATAAAGATTTTTTTTTTTTACCGTAAATATAACGTTGATTGGTTTTGAGGATTTGCGATAAATTTTATATTTTATACAGGTATGTCGGAAATTATAGTAAAATTAATAGCAGTTTAACAAAGTTAAGTGTTTATTAACATTTTCATAATATAATCAGTACCTATATATTATGTTTACTTCAAAATTAATTGCTATTTTACTACGTTTTTATTTGCTTGCTTTCTTGTTTGTTTGTCCAGTACAAATCTTGCAATAGATTTTTAACTAAATTCCCGAGTAGATAGACCTTTGAAACTTTTAGAATAGCTCAGAACACGATGACAATGCATTATTTTATTACTTTTAGCCATCTTTCAGCAAAATGTAATTCGTTTTCAGCAAATTGCGCTGTATAGAAAGTTAGTTCGGCAAAAATCCGCTAGTTATTTTATTTGTTTTGATATGTCCCATATTTACAATTATTCTATGTTTACAATCTTCATTTTGACATGTTTCAAATTTATGACAGAAAATTTAAAAACGTAGTATATAAAAAGTTCTTTTTATCTTGCAATTATTAAAATATTAATTTATTGAGTTGATCAAGCATTTGTTTTATTTATAATGTCATGGTATAATTGATAATAAATAATTTCTATAATCGATAAGAATTAATTGAAAATTAATAATTAAATTGATTGTTAAACGTTTAATTATTATTTATTCACTTGTTACATTGATGTGACTTAATGCAACAATACTAACGGCGTAACTAAATCAGGTTTTATTATACTCAATGTAAGCATGTAAGTAAAACCCGGTAATCCTGCACAATTAATAATTAATATATATCTAATTACCTGCTCTAGTAAATGTTCCAGCTCTAATATAAGTTACCTAGCAGCTGAAGTTACATGGTAGCCGAGACCGGCTATAGGAGAAATAAAAACTTGATTTCTTTGTTAATTAGTTAAGTAAATATGATCTAGTCCGTTTACCATTTATTTCTGGCCTTAGGTTTTAATTTATGATAAAACCCTGTTATAGTTTTGGCCTTTAACATCCACATCTAGTAATCTTAATTATTTTTGTTTAAATGTCACGAACTTCTTGTTAATTATTGTAATATGTACATCTAATCTAATAAATGAACACTAACACTAACATCGGATTGGTAAATTAAATCCATATCCTTCGTATTGCTGTTTAGCTTTAAACAGTTGAGAAAAATTAATAATGTTATACCTGACCTAACTCTTCATATCCCTTAACTTAGGTTCCCTATTCCTTCTATTGCCCTAGTCTGCCCCTACTTTGTTTACCTACTGTTAGTTTAAGTCATAAAAGCTTGTAAAGTATATAAGTAGCTACAAAAATCTTTACTCTCCCTATGCTAACATTTAAAACTGAAGATTATATAAAAAGTCGAAACGCGTTTAATCTATATAAATAAAATTCAAATCCCACTCACTCACAGACACATCACGATATCTCTAAAACCACTGGACCTTTGACCATGAAAATTTGTAGACGTGTTCCTGTTCCTCTTACCTCCTAGGTTCTCGCTAAGAAATAGTTTTAAAAATCCGTCATCTTGATTCAAGATGGCGGCCTACTTCTTTAGAACCTTAAAATTTATAAATTAGCTTTCTTTTATGAAATTAGTAACTTTTGATAAATGGTTTACCAATCGGGCATTTTGATTCAAGATTCCGGCCATATTATATGACTTTTAAGTCAACGCATATGTGTATGTTCTTTGTACAAATCTACAGTTTAGTCCGATTCCAAAGAAAATTTGCACTCTCCAAAGCAAGGGGAAAATCATTGTCTACATGAATTTTCGAAGTTTAAATTTTGGTACAAAGGAGTACGGGGTCAAAGGAATGAATACCCTTCATGATGCATATCGTTGAAAAGCTCTTTAAGAATACAGTAATTGATGTTATGTACAGTTTTGTTATATTTTCATTTAGGGGTAAGTTATCTTATCAAAGAGGAGGGGTAGTAGTGTGAGGGATACAATCTAGATACTATTGAATAGTAAAATAATTTAAATGTTTCTTAACGGTAGTTTATAAACTTATCAAATGAAAATAACACCCCGTAGCGAAGCATCCAGCTAGTAATTAATATAAAATTACGGTGACAATATTGTTGTTACTTTCTATTACCTCTTTGGTCGTAATTACTTCTATATTATGTGCAACATCAAACCTAAATTAGGGTTCTAAACAAAGTTACTATTTACATATGAGGTGATATTCTCATATCACTATTACCTATCATCATCGAGATAAAGCCTGGATCTCTGTTGTTCTCTTTGCTGCTCTTGAAGAGCTTCTTTGCTGGTAGTTTCGTCTACGAGAGTGGGAGGAGCAACAGTGATACCTTCTCCTTGAGGCATGAATCCGTATTTGTTTGCTCCGTACTCTACCACGCGTACTTTACCTACGTCGTCAACGTATCCGTACTTGCCCATGACCTGGAATAAAAAAAAAAAAATAATCACATATTATTTCCAGTAATAATGCCAGTTTTAAGAAAAACAAATTTGACCAAGAATATTTTACCCTCTGTATAAGATTTCAAGTTCTGTGTTTTTTGTTTTATAAACATATTCAAGATGTGCTATTCTACCAAACTTATTTAAGAATCATAAAGGTTGAAGTAATTAAGAACCTCGTGAATTGGACGATCTTAATATTAAAAAATAAAGAAGATATCCAAAGTAATTATACTTTACAAATCTAGCTATATCTATCAATGGCAAAGCTGCTAATTTTTCTCAAGTACATCTTTCTAAAATTTAAACTAATTATTTTACTACTTACTAACTTATAAAGAATTCCTATTTAATACGGATCATTGGCCATACAAAAAAATCATATAATCATTATTACGCTGAGCGAATAATGATGCGACATTTGCATTTGGTTGGACACATACTTCTCATGAACGGCTGAACCTACATAGTGACCAACCATAGGGAAGTATAAATCTGAAATGGTCCAAATTGGTACACTACACAGGGGTACGGGGTACGTAGAATAAAAGTTAAAATTGTATATGCCCTTCATGATTCATGTCGTTGTAAAGCTCTTTAAGGGTATATTTTTTGTTGTAATGTTCACTTTTGACATATTTTCATTTAAGATGGGACTAAATTAGAAAAACAGGGAAAAAAAAGTTTTTTAATTAAAAATTAGATATACTACTATTTTTGATCTGATTTCAGCCGTTTATAAATAAAAATTGTTATTTGTTTAAGATTAAAATGAACGCTCAGTTCAATATTGCAAGCAGACAACTGCATTACACACTCAATTATTTATATGAAAAGAATGGCAAATATATTTCATAAAAATATATGATAGAAACAACATTATACCAGTGACTATTTCAACAATATTCATATCATAAACGTCTTTAAAGTCTGTTTTCCTCTTTCGATAATGACAAAAAAGCTATGATCTATGATTATAATCATTGCTTTTTTTCTTTCTTCTTATTTTTTATTTATTTATTTATTTTTTGGTTGTTGCAAGAGATTAAAGCAAAAAGAAAAGTCGCGCTTTTTTCTCTTTTAAATATCACACCTTTCAAGTAAATGCAACATCATTCATATAGATTTATCATTTGATTCTTCTACTGGTATTACAAACTACAAACTCGTGTTGGCCTCAGGGTTGATATGATGGACTGTATTTCTTCGAATGGACCACGCACTTTTTTATCTGGTTTTCCATCACGAAAATCGAGATTTGTTTTATATTCGAAGTGCGTCTTGTAATCGATGAAGTCAAGTGTGAATTAATATTGTATTATATTTGTTAATAATATTTTTAGGCCTGAAGATGCCCAGGTGTAGGCAAAATATAGATTAAATTAAAATTAAAATTTGAAAAATATACATGTTTCTAATTATCATCCCTTCAGACTCATATAAATAGGAAGAAAGATGCATTATTGTTTCTCCGAGATTTTTTGGTTCAAAATCGCACTCGGGTATGCGTTTTACATTCGAGGCTTTACAAGATCTCTGCCCCTGCAAATCATGACAACAACAAAACTGTTATTTTTTATTTCAAAATAATGGGTACAGTACCTCTCCGGTGGTAAGTTTGGTTTCGATCTTGAAGCTGCCGTCGCCTCCTTCGTATCCATAAGTGTAAGAACCATCCTCATTGTGCCTAAACAAACAACAAGATAAGATTAAACTATCAACAGGTATCAATTGATAAGCTAAACAATATATAAATATATTTTTTTTAATTGCCATTTATTGAATAAATATTTACATAAAAAACATATTAATTACTTCATAGATATTATATATACACATTTCAAATCGGCCTACGGCCGTGGCACATATAAATATATACCTATATAAAATTAAGTTCGTAAATTAATAAGTCCCCATTCGAATAGGAGGTTTTCAGTGAGATTTAATTGTTTGAATATTTTGGTTCAAAAACATATTGCTACCCTAACCTACATAATACGTGTTTTGGTCCCCTTAAGTGGCCCAACACGTATGTAATAATTTTTAAACGTGAATTTTTTTTGGTTCAGGTACCGAAAAGTGTACTGCAGCGAGTACTTGGTATTTCAACATTGCCTGAGCAAGTAATTGTGATTTCTTTAATTTTAATTTTCTATTAAAATTCACGGGGATGATATATTTCTCACAAGTATGGAGTTACACCTTTAAGTAAATACTGCTAAATATTTTAAAACTAAATTTTAGTAAAATTATCCTCGGGAAATTAATCAATTAATTAAAATTATCCTGGATTTGTGGTATACAAATCCATATTTTAGTCTAACTTATAGGGCATTTTTAATTTAATTTTGTATTTTATTTAAGAAAAGTACAGAAAACCAGAATGTATCGTTTAATTTATAATGTATTATTATTATTAACATGCTCAAAGTACAATATTATATTAACAATGTAATTAACATCTTAGCATTTCTACAGCATATTCAAAAGACCATCGCTAAATACAATAAATTTTATTTCAATAATAGCATATTAAATTAATTGTAGTATTAATAAACAGGTCATTCGTATATTATATAAAAAATAAATTGATCGTATCATATTATTTAGGACAAATGAATTTTTTCATTAGCTACTTTCATTTTTCTATTCCAATATGCATTAAAATGTTAAAATATTATTACTTTTTTGACGTATATGTTGCATCATATTATTTATAAATTAATTTTAGAAGTTAATACAGCATCAAATTATGCTTTGTTACATCAAAATTTGTCTCTCATAAGAATATAATTTGGATTATATCAGAAATTATAATTGAGAGACCATTAATCTAAAAAACCATCCATTGAGCATTCTCATAGTTTCTAATTACATCATTTCCGCGTGATCCAAATTTGAGTTTGGAACCGGTTTTGATTTTTAAAAACCAGGGCGTAGCCTCTAACTGAGTCATAACTCTGTTTTATCTGGACGCCAAAACATTGTCTGACCGACAGACAGACGCATTCCACTGTAGTGGGTTTCTTAACAATCTCCCAAAGGTTTAGTTCCTTAAAGAAATCGATTAGTTTGTTTTAAAAACATTTATGTAGTCACGGTCAAATTAAAAAGTGGATTGTTTAACTTATTTTTCTGTGTTATGACATAATAAATTAGATTCTCTAATCTAAACTAATGTTTTCTTTTAAAATTCAATATTCAATCGTATTTATTTGCAATGTAGGTTTATCAAATTTTATATTTAATTTAGTTGATAGATTACATGTTATGATTAAAATTACTTTGATTTAAAAAAAAAAAAAAAAAAAAAAAAAAAAAAAAAAAAAACATTAAATAATGTTTCAACATTGTTTGTAAAGTTTCTTACTTTTTCTGTTCAATTGACTGTGGTATTTCTCCATTAAAATTTGAAATAAATAGTTTATTTATTGAAATTAAATTAATAAATTTAATATAAGATCAATAGGAGATTGTTTTTTATTGATACAAGTTCTTATTGTATAAAATAAGGCACTAGTCTAGTAGGTAATTCAAGACATAATAAGATAAGTAGTATTGAAATATCGATGGTTGGATTAAAGTCTAGTTATAAGTACCAAAAATAATGAAAAAAAAAATGCTACAACAAGTGACTGTAATTATTGAATTGGAATATTTATTAGAAATAATTTTTAAACTGGTAGAAATGGTCTTCCACTGTGTTTTAACCATTAACCAAAACAACGTTTTCACACAGAATAATTGTATTTGTATAACAATTGACGGGTTTCGGCTGTTATAAAGCAGCCCTTCCTCAGATAATCTACAAACCAAATGTCAAACTTAAATTTAAAGGTATACCATAATGTAGCATATATGATTAAATACTTTTAAATTTAAGTTTGTCACTTGGTTTATAGATTATCTGAAGAAGGCTGCTTTAGAACAGCCGAAACCCGTCAATTGTTACAAATACAATTATTTTGTGTGAAGACGTTGTTTTGGTTAAGGGTTGTAAGCTTAATACAGTCCACATTTGGAATCCACTTAGTAATGTAACTAGGCATCATTCAAGAGTTTGACTAGCTCTTATGATTATTAATATTTCATTAATTAATACAACCCAGATTTGGAATCCACTTAGTAATGTAACTAGGCATCATTCAAGAGTTTGACTAGCTCTTTTGATTATTAATATTTCATTAATTAACACAGCCCAGATTTGGAATCCACTTAGTAATGTAACTAGGCATCATTCAAGAGTTTGGCTAGCTCTTACGATTATTAATATTTCATTAGTTTAATACAGTCCACATTTGGAATCCACAAACTAATTTAATTAAACATAGTTGTGCTAGGTGTACCCTGTAGTAATATTTATGCTGTCGTAGGTGGATCCTTTTAGGGTAATGTGCAAAAAGAAATACACTAATTCATATTTACTTTGGCAACGTTTCGGCTATTACCAGCCATTGTCAAGCCTCTGTAGTCTAAATGAGCCCTCAGGCTGACGAGTCAAACTTAATGAGAATTTCATCAACATCAATGATAATTGTTAAATAAAATATATTTGGGAACTGGTAGGTCACTCCGTCTTATCCATAACATGTATGAACAGATATTATCACTAAAAACGTATCTATCACAGCCATAAAATATAACAATAAATCTAAATTAACAAGAACAACTAACAGAGATATCACAGTGAGAAATAACAAGCTAAAAACAAACTAGAATTGTAAAAACAGAGAAGTCCCAGTATCATTGGTACTGTCTGATAATGGTCTCTCATTAAGTTTGACTCGTCAGCCTGAGGGCTCATTTAGACTACAGAGGCTTGAAAATGGCTGGTAATAGCCGAAACGTTGCCAAAGTAAATATAAATTAGTGTATTTCTTTTTACACATTACCCTAAAAGGATCCACCTACGACAGCATTAATTAAACATGTTTGATGTAATATTAATCCCAGTTATATTAATCCTAATTTTCTTTAATACAATTAAATTGTCAATAAGCATTTATGAATAGGTTGTAATAAGAACGAGTACAAAAATAGAAAAAAAACGTATATAGAATTATTTAAAACATTAGATGATTTTTAGATTATTGTCTCCTTATGTCTATAACATAATAATGATTGAAAATTTGTTAATTGAATTTCCTTTATAGTCTTACTCATTTTATAAGGAAAGATTCGGTACATTGTGACCTTAAGGTCATATTATTATGTACTTAACAGTGAAACACATAAAAGTGTTATAATTAAGGTGGTCAGTATAATTACACAGTCTGTGTTTTAGAAGGTACCGAAATGTTTTCACTCGGTAATCAGATAAGAGTCTCTTGTGCTACACCTTGTAGATATATATTTAGAAAAAAGAGAAAATATTTTCGCGTTATCACGTTCTATAATAACGATGGTTATAATTTCATACGGTTCTGTTAGCTTTCTGCGGGGCGCGGTTTAGACCGCTTCACACTTGGTTACCTCGGTAGTCCCACATTCTCTTTCCTATTTGCCGATTAGTTATTAACTTCTAGTAATAGAGTTGTCAGTTACGACTTTATTACTTAGTACTTATGCCACTGGATGTATGGAAGGTTTTTTTGTTCTCATTTAGTCTTAATAACTTTGACGGAAGTTTTTAAATGTAACTTTAGTGTGATAACCTATATCTTTCGATTAACCTGTCTAACTCTAATCTTCAACTATTTGGTACCTGGCATTTTTTGTACTTATAATTCGTTGAGTAGTTAAATTGAAAGGTCAGTGATATAAACTTTATAGTTCTATTCGGTTGCATTATTTCCTATGTACTCGTAGTTTGATAGTTTACCCTTGGTGGTTGTTTATAATGTATCAGAAGATTAACTCCATTATTTATGGAATTTACTAAACCCCTGGCATTGCGTATCCAAGATTGTTGCTAGTATCCTTAAAATAAACGTATCTCAGAATTCAAGATCTTAATGAAGTATAATATCATATCCCCTTAAATCCAAATTAATTTGGATTGATATAGTGCTAAAGCCCCCAACGCTTGAGTGCATTGCAAAGTTAGTTTTGTACATGCAGCTGGATTACAGTCTATAAGATTAGAGTTGGCACAATCAAAGGCGGGAAACAACAAACGTGGAGGTATTTTTGGGGTTATAAAAAGGGAAAATCGGTGTTGCCATGTTATATCTATTTTTTTTTTTTTTTTTTTTTTTTTTTTTTTTTTGTGGAACAGAAATAGAGTAGAGCATTTTTTTCTGAAGTTGCATTCAACATGGGGGACCAATAGAATCGTTTCCCACAAAATTTTCCCGCCTTTTGATTGTGCCAACTCTAATCTTATAGACTGTAGTTGTTAAAAAAATGCATAGTATGCATGCTTAAGTTAGGTAGGTTAAAAGGAAATGCCATAGAGATTCTTCGATCATAAATATTTAAAAAAAAAAAAAAAAAAATCTTTACACACAATTAAAACGTTAAGATCCACTTATCTAAAACCTTTAGTTACAGTATCAACAAATTAGGGTTTTATTACTTAGGGTTTTACTTTAATTATAGTCGAGGAGATAGCAGGCAGAAAATAGTCTGGCCAACACAAGCTAGAATTTTGAGTTCAAGTTAATACTTCAGTGTCCTTTAAGAATATATGGTCGGCTAAGGTCATCTGCGGGACATATACCTTGGCAATAGGCATTTTAAAGAAACAAACCGCGTGGAGAGCGTCATGTCCCACCCATTATGGCAGACAATACGATTTTCATGATCCTGAGTACAAAATTAGTTAGTAGACCCCAAATCAAGTTAATGTTGCCACTTGATAGGTTATTTAATAAAATATTACTTCAAATCAAAGTGGTCCCTAATCAAGAGACAAACTAACATCAACTTGATTTTCGGTCTACCAACTAATTTTGTACTCAGGATCATGAAGATCACATTGTCCACCAAAATAGGAAGCAGTGCCGCTTATCACTGTTCTTCAAATGCCTATTGCCTTGTTATATCCTGCAGACAAACTTAGCCGATCACTGAAAGATAACTTGTACACAAACTTCTAGCTTGATGTTAGTCAGACATTTTTTTCCACGCTATCTCCTGGACTATTAAGTTAAAGTTTTGTTTTTAATAGAAAAAATATTTTTTCTGTACATAGGTGCCTACGAGAGTGGGCATGGGTATCCCTGTTATTAATAAATGATCTATAAATTAAAATACTATATGGAATGTATACCTGTTGATTTGTTTGATGATAGCTACAGGTGGGGTAGGCTTGGCAGTTACAGGCTGAGGTGCAGGCCTGGCTGGGGGCCTGTAGGCCGGTCTAGAGGGAAGTGCGTAATCTTCATCTTCTAGGTAATTTCCTTGAGCATAGCAGCTTGCGGCCACGCAGGCCAGAACCACGGCTAACTGTAAGAAAAACAAGCTTACATTATTCAACCTTGTTTAAACAGCTTTCATTGACTGTAGAAAAAGGGTTCAAATAAAATTAGGAACAAAAAATGTAGGCTAAATCGTCATTTTTTCATGTCCAGTACGACCCGTACCTCAATGGTTTTCTTAAGCCTTTATGTAGCAAGCATGTTGTTCGTTAGATTTTTTTGTATTTAATTACATTGTTGTTATCAGAATTATGAACACTGTGTACTGCACAGCCTCTAAGAAAAGAACACCGTAAGCTATCTTTTAATCGTAGAATAATAATGTGTTTCAAATTGATAAACAAATACTGTTATATGCCATTATACAATTATTTTATTTATAATATCCTATTTTATGGTAAGTTAAAAATGAAGTTTAATGCAAATACTGTATACGAGGTCAGTGTGCTTGCGAGTAGAAAATATTCCTTTCTCCAAACGACCCCTTTAACGCTATCTAGCGTTCGTATGTGGAACTTATACTTAATTGAATCTGTTTTACAATAACTGCATTATAACGCCATCTAGCGGCCGATTTTTTTACTGCATTCCTTTTATATAATTATGATAAAATAGAACTTTCCCAAATTATTTTTCAAAGTACAAATAGTCTTCCATTAAAGTAAATAAATATAGCTTTCTTATGTGGAGCATTTTCTTAATTGGATCTGTTTTACAATAACTGCATTATAACGCCATCTACCGGTGGTTTAGTTTATTGCATTCATTTTATATGGTTAGGATAAAATAGAACTCTCCCAATTTTTTTTCCAAAGTACAAATATTCCTCTACGTAAATATTTAGATGATAAATGATTCTAATAGATAAAATAAAAAATAATGTTTTACAAAGAAAGGTGGGGCCCTAAAGAAAATAGTCAAAAGATAATTAAAGTTGGTAACGCTTTACTTTAAAGTTGAGAGAAAAAAAATTAAGAAACTTGGTGCTAAAATATTAGATCTGGATTTTGGAGGATGATCAATTTGGATAAATACACTAAATTCAACTCTTTGAAAGCAGAAAAAGAAAAATTTTACACCCAAAGATTCTTCAGGATTCTCAAGTATGAATATATAGTTTGTTTATAAATCAACATCATCATTGCCAAGGCAACCACATTTATTCCAATAATATAAAAGTTTGTTTTGATTTGCAGATCTTTAAATAAAGATATTAACTTAACTAAATAAAGACAGATTATTTTATCATAAAGTATAATTATTTTTTGTAAGTTAAAGATATATTCTAGAGAGTTCTGTATTAAATGCAAATAAGAAAAAATAACTAAAGGTGAATTAGATAAAAATAAATGTGGAAGGTAATCAGCTGTTGCACACGCCCTCTAAACACATGTGATTTATCTACATCACGCCACGCGGTTAGGAACAAGGGAGGGGTTAGTTCCAACCTGAAATAAACCTTAGTATTCATGTTTATAAATATAAAATAAAAAGATTGTTATTTAGCTGTATGAGGGTCACTTCTCTGAACTGTAAGAGGAATAGGAAGAGGGAACTGGTCTCCTGCAAAGTATAAAGCTGGGACCTCAAGGACTTATAACTGTAGCAGGATATCAAGGAAAATTTCCTAGTTTTGACATCCACCTCACCCAGTTAGACTTTTAACTGTCTCCTTGTCTAGCCAACAATCGATACCTTAATCACTACCTGTACTGATTTCCACATAACGCTTCTATCGCTCATTCATTTCTGGTCTAGTATTTTTAATATTTTTTATATCAAAATCAGCTTTTCTTTTTTGGAAGTCATATTTAACCGTACAATCAATTTATTATAATATTTTGTCTACCTGTATTTTTCTAGTACTCGTTTCGGCACTTCTTTAGATTGTTACTCCTCTTATAAAAAACACAGAGAGGAGTAACAATCTAAAGAAGATGTACGGAATGTTGTTCTTTAGACAGTGACTACCCTTATAAAAACCGAAGTTTGATATTCCTTTGTCCAAAAGTACATTGGACTAAAAGTCCCTTTTTTAGGGTTTCGTTGGTAAAACCAAAAAAAGAAACCCTTATAAAATAGTTTCGTTCCTGTGTCTGTCTTGTCTGTCTGTCTGTCACTCTGTACGGTTCCAATAACTTTTGAACCAATAGAGATAAAAACATGAAACTTTCCAGTATTAATGATCGTTTTGACGCGCACACAGGAAACATATAGCGAACTCAAAATTATCAGCTGTTCAAATTCAAAATGGCGTATAATTTACGACGCGCGAAAAAAATATTTTTTTTAAATTTTGAGTAAGGTATCAAATGAAAGGTATTGAAGAGTAGATTGCAAATATATATAACACTTGTGGAAAGCGTTTATTTTCCACTCTATTTATTCAAGAAACATACAAATTTTGTGTGTCCCCCTCCCCCCCTAAAACTATATTTCTGCTATTACTAAAAATATTAAAAGAAAAAAAAATGCAAAATGTGCAGTCAGATGGGCCAAAGAAAAAATAAGATTAGCAATTCGATATGATTAACTGGGAATCCAAAATGGCAGCTAATCCCTGCCACGGAAAAAAAAAATACTTTTTTAATATTTTGAGTGGGTTATCAAATGAAAAGGAATTGAAGTGTAGATTACAAAAATATATTACACTGGTGGAAATCGTTTAATTTTCAGTGCTATTTTGTCAAAAAACATCAAAATTTTGCGTGCCCCCTCTAAAACTATATTTCCGCTGTTTGAAAAGCTAATAGAAAAGCAATTTGATCTGATTAACTTGGAAAGATGGCGGCTAATTCCTTATTGTCATCAGCTGATAATTCTAGTTCAATGGCATTATGTAATTTTGATAAGTAGTGTAAATAGCTAACTCTAAACTACTAAACTAGCTCTTTTGTTTTTGCAATTCTTATTTCATCACTCATGACATGTTTATCTTCCTCTCCGTGATACTTAACTATAATATAGTTCGTATCGATTAAAAACAGGTTTATTCTAGGACATCTTGATTTCATTTTGAACTCTTTAAGGACTTTCCTTGTTCATTCATGGAATTTAAAGTACGTTGACATCTTCTGAGTTGTTTATTGTATTTATTGCTTGGATTATCTAATAGAGAAGATATACAGCTGTTATAGTATGTGGCTTGAAGTTATATCTCTTAAATAATTGTCTCTCTAAATCAGTATAGTGGATTGAAATAAATATCGTTATTGAGTCATAATGTAGACATTTATTTCCAATTCTTTAATTCGTATATAGTAATTTAACTCTATTTCGTCCTTTTTCACACCAAATTATCACTTTTTAAATGACTAAAAACCTAAAATTATATAAAAGTATAATTATCTGTGTAGGAATATAATTTAAATTTATCTCACAGAAGGGGAAGGAAACATTGTGATCATTATGTCTGATTTCAAAAATTCGAAGATAGAAATCCATTTCAGACATCTGAGAGCATCTTCTGCTTCCGTAGTCTGTCGGTCTGTTTGTGAAAATCATATCTTAAAAACTACTCGTCTGATTTGAATGAGATTTGGATAGTAGGTCACAGTTAGCCTAATGTTGGTCACATATAAGTTAACCCGCCATTAATTTCTCTTCTTCGTGCACACAAACGCATACATGTCTTTAAAACTATATCTTTTAAAGACCTCTTCTGATTTTTATGACATTTGGATGGTTGGTCCAAAGTAGGCTATCGATCCATAATAATTAATGACAAAACAATGTAGAAAAACAAAAAAGAATGTAGAAAAACAAAAAACTTTTTTCTTTTTTTTTAATGGAAAAATTACATTTAATCTACTTATATGCAATTTTCCACAAAGATATAACATAAACTTAAGTTCTTTCAAGAGGTTTTTATTGAATGATTTGAATGGCACACAAATGTATCACTTTTCAATGTTGTAAACCTTCACCGTATCCACAAATATTTTTTAACTAGTGCATTGAACTTACAAATTCAAACCAAGTGATCTGAAAAAAAAATCTACAATCAATTTTAAATTTAAACTAGATCAGTAATGACTTGGAAAAATTAAAAAAAGAAAGTCATTCTTTGTTGTAATTGTCCGACCTTAATTCAGGTATGTTAAAGAACAATAAAGGCAAATATCCAAAAATTAATTGCACTACATTAGCCTATTGTCACATAGATGACTAGATGAGTAAGATTAACCGCTATATAATATTTGCATACTAGATCCAAGTTCCATATTTAACTTGAAGATATTAGATTATGAATGTACATATTTGTATCAACGTTACTTTAGAAATGTCAAAGGTAGGTGGGTGGATGTCCTTGACTCTAAAGGAACCGGTCATGTAATTATATCGATATAGCTTAGGATTTTATTAGTACCGGTAACTATACTCAGGAACTAACAAAGATTTTTATGATATGGAATTTTAGAAAAACAAATTAAATGTCCGCTTTGAATGGAATAGGTGACTTTGTAGGATATCCTTGTTCAAATCACTTAACTGTTTAATATTTTTTTACGCATTATAGTTTTAATAACAGCCTTCCTTAATAATTAGATAGGTCTATTAAAATTTTGTTGGATGTTAAATTTAAGTAAGTCATCAACTATAAAGTGAATACTTTATGCACAAAAATAACTTTCTGGAACATTATCTTAACTGCATTATCAAAAAGATTATTTTTTACATCATCAATTATATTTTATTTTTTAGTTACCTTCTAATTATCTTTCATTATTTCGCACTTAATTGATTTACTCACTAGGATTGGATATGGCTAATCTTTTAGTTTATCTGCTTTTTTGGCTTTTTTCTTCTTCTTCTTCTTCTTCTTCTTTTTAAGGAAAGACTCATATAGCCTTTCGTATATAATAAACCTACTTTATTTAAATGAAAATAAACATAAATTTACGAACATTCACGCAAATTTGAAGTCAATACGCGGGGGGGTTTAAATTTGTTTTCGTTTTCTAACAAAAGTTGCAATATATTAAAAATGAATATTATAGTCCAAGATCCGGTATAAGGAATATATACCCTCATCTGTTATTTAATTGGAATAAACAATATATGATAGAGAATGAGTAGAATAATACATCGCAAATAGGTTGCCTAGCGAAATCGCGTACCGATGGTGTTAAATTATAAACTGTTTATAACCTTCCCCTTACTTTAACTTCCCCGATGTGTTATTCATGAAAATCGAACATTAACTCATAGAATCGACCCCAAGGAATTCAAAAAATAAGGTTTGACTACTTTCCTCTCTGGACAACTATGGAGTTGCCAGGTATAAACAGGTGAGTAACGTAATTAATATACCTTCATCAGTTATTATATCGAATTATATATCAAATGAAAGCTAATTTTATTCCACATCCAACCGTATTAGGTTGCCTTATCAAAAAGTTGAATGAATCGATGGTTCCCTAGATTTTAGATCTAAAATTCAGAATTTTAATTTAAAATTTAAGGCAACCTAATACGGTTGGATTGGGAATAAAATTAGCTTTCATTTGATATATAACTCGATATAATAACTGATAAAGGTATATTAATTACGTTACTCACTTATTTATGCCTGGCAACTCCATAGTTGTCCAGAGAGGAAAGTAGGCAACCCTTATTTTTTGAATTCCTTGGGGTCGATTCTATCAGTTAATGTTCGATTTTCATGAATAACACATCGGAGAAGGTGAACTAAGGGGAAGGTTATAAACAGTTTATAATTTAACACCATCGGTACGCGATTTCGCTAGGCAACCTATTTGCGATGTATTATTGTACACATTCTCTATCATATATTCTTTATTACAATTAAATAACAGATGAGGGTATATATTCCTTATACCGGATCTTAGACTANCCTTTAACTCTTGATGATTTTGCTGCTTTGATAAAATAAGTATTATTTTACGTTGAGGGACAGTTTCTTTGAATTCAATTGATTATATCAGTTTACCGACTAATTACAATCAGTTTATAAGATTTCGCAGCTGATAAATAGATACAACATTGGAAAGGAAGAAGAAATTACTTCAGCGAATCAAATTTCTTTAACTGGAAAATAGAAGAAGCTGGTGAGGCTCTATATTTAATGCACAGTGTACACTGAAGATCCCGCTCTACCCGATGATGGTAATTATTGAAATTTACATTGCATAAGTAAATAATGCAATTGTAGAATCCAAAGTTGGTTTTTCTGCGTATTTCATGTTAGTCATAGATTTCATGAAGTGTTGAAAACCTTGAAAAAACAGTTAATCCAATGATGTGAAAATATATTACCCACGATTGCTATTTGATTGGGAAAAACATTGTAGTTGAAGATCATTGCCTCGCTTTGATCAATAATTCACTTTTATAAAATGTAATTAATTGCTATATTTCTTTGTTACGACTTATTTATAAAAACCTGATAGCATACTCCCAAATTCAATCTGAGTTAAAAAACCAACACAACAAACCTGGTTATATAAGGTGAAGGTTACAAAATTATATACAACCTTTATCAAAGTAACCTAAAAAAGTTAAAAGTAAAAGTTTGGTGTATCAGATACTGACTTAATACCGGTCATGGAATTGTTGCTTGTTAAAACTCTAATCAGGATTCAATCCGTATAAACATCATGGAAACGTAGTAATATTATAGGATTGAAGTATCAAAAGAGATCATAAAGACTTTTCCAAGGACTATAAAATGAAGAGTTGTCAAATGTTGGAGGAGAACAAACGAGAGTCCCTATACATCGAGGTACGCCACCGAAAGTGGAGGTGAATTAGACATACGAGTGGAGTGCAATATAGCTAGACAAGCTCTGGAATAGAATCCACAAGGCTTAAGGCTCTACCGCCCTTTGAGGTTAGGAAAAACAGTAAAATTAAAATTATACTGGTTCTAAGCATAATATCAAATATCTAATCACAGGCTTCATTCCTAATTTTAATTCTGCAAAACTTGAGCCCTATTTTAACTTCCTATGATAAATATTACAGGCGCCATTTTAATACGAGTTTTTAACACCATCGGTACGCGATTTCGCTAGGCAACCTATTTGCGATGTATTATTGTACACATTCTCTATCATATATTCTTTATTACAATTAAATAACAGATGAGGGTATATATTCCTTATACCGGATCTTAGACTATTATCTTTTATTTATATCGTTAAATATATATGAACGATTACAGAGATAATAATCATAGCTGTAAATGTTTAATATAGGCTTCGAAATTACTATAATTTTACATGAACAATACATTTATTCTAGTTATAAAAGGTGTCAAATCGCAAACATAGAAATGCAAATTAGCTATTAAACAAGTATTTGTTCTAAATTAAATTAAAAAAAGTAATCCTATACGAAACTAGTTCTATATTTTAGGGTTTCGTTGGTAAAACCAAAAAAAAGAAACCCTTATAGTTTCGTTCCTGTGTCCGCCTGTCACTCTGTACGGTTCCAATTACTTTTGAACCAAAAGAGATAAAAGCGTGAAACTTACCAGTATTAAAGATCGTTTTGACGCGCACACAGGAAAAATATAGAGAACTCAAAATAATCAGCTGTTCAAATTCAAAATGGCGGATAATTCACATCGCGAGAAAAAAATATTTTTTT